>JAUPFT010000017.1:29341233-29941233 GCA_036936625.1 Parnassius smintheus behrii
TCAAAATAACACACATCACATTGGATTGTTTACTATCGAAGTGACGTCACGACAGAATATAATATAAGCTAATTTTAAGATTAATAAAGAAGAAGGTGAAGATTGAAATAATACTAGTTTTAACGGAATTTATCGCGTATATTTAACTTTTTTACCCGACGTTTCGAGAGCTTTACAGCACCCATGGTCACGGGAAGGACTGAGATGTTCAACGTCCAGCTGTCATAGTTAACCGCGGTTACCATAGATTAAAATTTTAACTTTTGTTCCGATCTACACAGTATGAGCTTATGGTATCATGGAGTCTTGCAGTTGTGTGCTTGGGTTGGGATTTAATTTTATTTATTATAGGATCCCAAGCAGATGGTAGCACCCAGCCACCTTCTCTATTGAAATTAGGATGTTTTTTGATTTCAATAGCCTCGCGAATCATCCTTGGAAGGAATCGGTGTTCTTTAGCGAGGATTTGTGGTCTATCAAATCTGATGTAGTGACGGGGGCGATCTTGTACATGTTCACAGACTGCAGACTTCCCGGAGCGTCGGTTCTTCACATCAGCTATATGTTCTTTGACGCGGGTTTTAATTGATCTTTTAGTTCGTCCTATGTAGGAGAGACCACATTCACAATCAAGCTTGTACACTCCTGCATCTTGCAGAGGGACGTTACACTTGACTGATGGTAAAAACTGACCAATCTTCTTCGGCGGCTTGAAGTATGTTTTGATGGAAGCGCGCTTCAAGATGTAGCCAATCTTGTCAGTGACTCCTCTAACATATGGCAGTACAGCAGGTACACGCTCGACTGTGGCCGGCTTCACTCGTTCTCTGTGACGTAGGCGTGGGACCCGAAGATTGTTGTCATGCAAAACTTGCTTGACATGTTGGAGCTCGGCAGCCAGGTGTTTACTGTCACAGATCCCTCGTGCTCTCTGAAACAAAGATTTACCCACGGTAGCTAACTGTGAAGGATGGTGGTGAGAATCACCGTTTAAATATCTATCTGTATGGGTCTTTTTTCTATACACAGTATGGCTCAAGGTGTTATCAGGATTCCGAATTACTAACACATCTAGAAAAGCTAAGGAATTGTTTGCCTCTAACTCCATTGTGAACTGAATTTTAGAATTTATAGAGTTAAGATGGTCTAAAAATGCAGTTACTTTATCTAAAGGTAGAATTGTGAAAGTGTCGTCTACGTACCGCTTGTAGAATCTTGGATTTATGGGAGAAGTAAGCAGGGCTTTCTCCTCAAAGTCTTCCATGAATATGTCGGCGACAATGGGAGATACAGGTGAGCCCATCGCCACACCATCTACTTGCTTGTAGAACTCCTCCTTCCAGAATAGGTAGCCAGATGTAAGGCAGTGTCTGAGTAATACTGCATATTCTGCAGGCATGTTGTTTTCTTCCAGCCTTCTAGTTACAATTGAGATGCAGTCTTCAACAGGTAAGCATGTAAACAATGACTGCACATCAAAACTGACCATAGTTTCATTGTCTGCCAGACGTAGGTCTTTAATCTCGCTGACAAAATGGTAGGAATCCTTTATGTGTGCTCTTGTATGTCCCCTGAGCGGTGAGAGTATTTTCGCTAAGTGTTGAGCCAATCTGTAAGTTGGTGAATCGATTTGGCTCACTATGGGGCGTAATGGAGCATTGGGCTTGTGTATTTTTGGTAACCCATACAACTTTGGTGATTTGGCGCACGTAGGTATTATCCATTTTACGTCCAGATTTTATTTTCGGAGTGTTTCTTTATGAGGTCACTAGTTGTTTTTAGTGTGCTATTTGTTGGGTCGTTTTTAACCTTTTTATAAGTACTTACATCCGACAAAAGTTCTTGTATTTTAGAATTATAATCTGACGTATCCATGACCACCGTGGCGTTTCCCTTATCTGCGCGGAGAATCGTAAGTTCTGGTTTATTGCGTAGGTTCTTTAACGCTATAAATTCGTCTCTGGGAAGATTCGGTTTAGGCACTAAACATCGACGTAACATAGACGAAATGTCTTGACGTATCGCCTCCAAATCTTCTTTCCGCATATTGTTTTTAAATAAACAGTCCTCGACACTACAGATAATTTCTTCGTACGGTAATCTGCTAGGAGTTATAGCAAAGTTTAGTCCTTTGGATAAAACCTTTATTGTTGCATCATCCAGTGTTTGTTTTGACAGATTATAGAACGCGATTAATCTATGATCTGTGTTTGTCAATGGTTGCTTTTGGTTCTGGCATTGATTCGGATGTTTGACATTTGATTTGGCCGTTAATTTTTGATATTTTTCTATATGTTTGTTTTTGCATTCGTTATATTTACTAATTTCGCGTTAATTTAATGTTTCCATGCAAAAATTATAATCAAACGTCGTTAAAACTTTCTTTAATTCACTGGATGATGTGTCTATGGATTTATTTATGTTATATAGATCGGAGCGTTTTTGTTGGATTACCGCCCGTAACAACTTTTTACTTGCCTGATTTAAGATCTTAGCGCTTCCTCAAATGTCCTTTTTGGTGGATATTTTGACACACGTAGGAATGAGATTATGGTCTCGACATCTCTTCAAGAAATTTAAGGCTGTTAGATATCTTGCGCGCTTAGTCTTTAGATCTTCTAATCGGCGTATTTTATTTGCAATTACCAGTCCGTACTGGTTTACATAATGATTTCTTATATTTACGCGAACACTACACATTGAAATAATACTAGTTTTAACGGAATTTATCGCGTATATGTAAAGCTCTCGAAACGTCGGGTAAAAAAGTTAAATATACGCGATAAATTCCGTTAAAACTAGTATTATTTCAATGTGTAGGGTTCGCGTAAATATAAGAAATCATTAAGAAGGTGAAGAGTTAACGTAATATATCTATCTAAATTAAAATTAAAGGATTGCCAAATTTATGAGGGCCGCTGTGTAGATTATAATAAAATATAAAATTATCACGTAATATACTGTATGGTTTTACGAATAAAATAAACTTTATCAAAACTTTTAGGCAGTCCTTAATTTTAACTAGTTTCTAGTGGTTTTACACTGAAAATTATTTCAAAATAAAATAATTCATAATATATCCGATTTTCTTCAATAAGTATATTTTTGAAGCCCACTGCCAGGCAACGCCTTTTGAGAGAATAAGCCATCACGCTGTGTAGGATTGAATTGATAATGATAATATTGCGCTAAATAAATCGTCATCAAACTGTCATCAGCACCTTATCGTTCAATATTTATTTTGCACAGTTTTATATTCATGATTATTTCTGTGTAAAATATGACACCTAATTAATACATAAAATAGTGTTTTCCTTATATTACTAAATGATTTTGCCAAAACATATTGTGGGTAAGGAAAGAACCAATCTTCTTTTCACGACATTGATGAGACGCGGATATACTCGTAGTTGTTTTAAAATCCCTTGTTTTAGTAAAGTTGCAGCCCATTGAAGTTCCGCTGCTGGACACAGACCTTCTCGTTTCTGAGGGGGTTTTAGGGCACGGAAATTTCCCCCACGCTTTTTCAATACGTGTTGCGATCTTCAAATGTCTTGTTTTTCGTGCAATTTCTTAGACATGCAGATATACTCACAATGTTTTTCTTTATCGCGGCAGTACCGATGCGATGTGACTCGTGGTAAATTAGCGTTTAAAATTGTAATTAAAAATTTTATACCTGACAAACCCGCATACCTACTGTAAAATTTACAGAAAGTGCTTAGCTCTTGAATTACCGCGGCTCTTATGCGGCGGCTTGATTTTAAAATTAGGCACATTTTTGATCATTGTTACGGGTAAGTATCTATCTATTACAGCCTATAAAATTCTACTGCTGAACATAAAACCTCCCCAAAGATTGCCTCATAGGGTAGATTTTGCCATAGTTACCATGCATGGCAGGCGGGTCTGCAACCATAGTTTTTATTTTTATCCAACTTTTAACAGGAAGATACCGCTGCTCTTTTAGTTTCTCTATGTTCCTCTTACGACTCCCTCGGGACGATATGGGGTAGTGCGTATTCTTACACCGCCACTACACGATATGTAATCAACTGTAATAGGGCGGATAAATAACGACAAAGTGGTCAGGTACAGACCATTAAGCGCACAGCGCCAGAGAGTCTATCTTCACAATTAATTTAGCTACTACATTATTTCAAATTCGCACAACATAGCTTGTTAGGCGTCTGCTATAAGCATTTGCTCAAAAGTAAAATGTAAGGAATAAGCCTAATTATATATCCAGTCCTCGTCAATTATATATTCTGTAATGTTTAATAATTTGTTACTAATAAAACTTTCAGATTATAAACGAGGTATTATGTTATAATAAGATGTTACAACTTCACACTTAAAAATAATTCAAACCGATAATGCTTTTAAGACTTCGTGAATTTCATCAAAATTTACATTTTCTTAGACTTCGGAAACTGAAAGAGGCTAAACTTTGTTAATTTCAAGGAAAGTTATTCACTTAAGAAGAATACTACGTAGTAGTAAGTTGATAGACGATGAAATCTCATTAAATCGTAGTTTGTTATCGATCTACAAATTCTTATTTTATGTCTAGTACATGTTTTATCCTTATTCTTCTTAATCTATAAAGTAGTAGCAAGCCGTAAATAGTCATAATATAGGTACATACATATAATATACTTAATTATAATAAAAAAGTTATCACTTTTTAATTTTGTGGTTATGTGTTAATTTAATGTAACTTCATAATAAAACGTTGACTACACATGTACGCAGCGTATACAAAGTATTACGATATCAAGACTTGACTTTTAACGAAAAACTATACATTAGACAAATCGCACGCTTCTGACACAAGGTCGACTTACGACGTTCAGATCGACGTGGGAAAGTTGGAGGGGAAGGAGGGGATGTTCATAAGCAGTCCCACATGTTCGACCAGTGTGTTCCTGCCATATAAGCCTAGCACGTCATAAACAAATAGACCTTTGCACCGTGCACGCGTTTTATTGTCAAATTGGGAGATGAACAGCCTCTGTATATATAGGCTGCCCGGTAGTAAATGGATAACCTTAAAATGGGTCTTGGCAGAAATAATGGCCATTCAGAAATTTCTTTAATTTTTCACTAGAACAATAATTCAGTTGCTTTTTTGAAAAATCCGTGTCATACTTTTTATTGCTTAACTATCAGCTTATTTAACGTAAATTACTACAACAAAAAAAAAGCGAAGGAAGTACTAGTAAATAGTAACTAGTAGTATTAATATCGATTAGTTCGTATTTTTGAAAATAGGATTCGTATTCAGCTTCCGAATAAATGTGTACTTGTTTCTCAACGCATAATTTTTTGACCAATTTTTGTCCTGTATAACCGTTTATTTCTCGCGTATGAACGGACTTTAGCCTGTGAAATACCGTTCGGATCACAGATTATCGCACAAACGATCGTTCGTTGCTCCGATCCGTTTTCATTTTTGTCGTAGAAATCGCAAAAGCAAATTTGTGTTCGACAACATAAGGCTTTTGTGCTCACTCGTATTGACGAAATTCGAGTGAGTCCGCAAATGCCCTTAGTACATCCTAAAGAACCTTAGCAATGGTTAGTGGTTACAACATTTTGTTATTCCAAATTGAAACTGTTTCTGTATTAGGAAAATACTTTCTTTATATACATAATTTTCGCATAATTTAAATATTTTTGCACACCTTGAAGGTTGGGCTTTACTGTCCACTTGACAAGGTCACGCTACCCGCTCTTATTAAATTTGGTATATTACTTTTAAGCCATACTCATACGTGAAGAAAAGTTCATTAATATTACATAGCATCTCAGCATTAGTGGAAACACTAAAGATTAAAACTGATGCTTTTATTTAAGTTGTGCAAAACGTATTTCAACCGAGATACAAGAACGAGTAGGTTTGATATTCGCCGAGTATGTTTATTTTTTTTAATGTATTCCATTTTTCGGAGACGATTTTGCCAATTTTAAAGATTTTTAATTTATTAAATAGTTTTATACTTATATGGTGATCACAACATATAAATGACATAAAAAATTACCCCTAAGTGTGGATAAATAGAGAATCTACTTTTTTAATGTAACTCTTCGACGATAATATTGTTTTGTTACCTTGAGTTTGTGTCTCTCGGAAGGGTTAAATAATTATAAAAGAAATTAATTTATTTCATTTTGTAGTGTACATTTTGTAAGCATTACTATTAAAAACTGTCACATCTTAATATGAATATTAAAAAAAGGTTGCAGGGAAGATTTGCTCTCATCGCCACGCTTAGTGAGCAGATTGACGGATTGATTGCAAAACCAGACGTTTCGCACATTAGCCGCTGCTGTCCGTCGTTTTTTTTTTTTTTTTTTTTTTGCGCCCGAAGCAAATATGGGCAACCCTCCGGAAAGCGGGGGAGGGAGGCGGTGAATGCTCATAGCATACCACGCAGCCGGCTGCGTGGTTATGTGGAGACTTTTACCCACTAAACACCGCCTTTTAGGAAATGGCTTAACGATCTGACTAGAGATCTCTAAGCCGTATACGAACGCGACCCTCCTTGGCAGAAAGGAGGGCGCAACCGTCCGGTTTTAGTATGTCACGTTTAGCGTAAAGGAGATGTACCGATATCTACCAAAGCCATTAGACCCACAGGACACAATGGGCTGATAGTTTTTGGCTAACAACTAGAGATATCCTTTTACGTGAGTATAAAGAAAAATAATAAAAACTTATTTGCCGCCAAAATTGTGTTCTTTACTAAATGTGTGCACAGTTCCAACAACTAAAATTCATTTCCAACAAAGAAGGACCTATAATTTACATTTCATGAAGCATAAAATTTATCGGTTTCTGGATACAGAAACTTAAAAGACAGTTTCCCTTTATTCAGTTCACTTCAAATAACTTTGTTTGTTACTAAATGAAAGTAATCGATATAAATCGAGTTGTTTTTATAAGACGGCTCGTCTTTGCAAAAAAGTTCCTATATAATATTTTATTAAGCGTATTTTATCCAATTATTTTCCAGTTGTGTGTTTTGAATCAAATTCAACGTAACAAAGCAATCTTAACACGCATACTTATACTCGTATTTACATTATAATACTCATTTATAGAGTCGAATGTTTAATTCAAATATTATGTTAGAACACCGCATGGTATTAGTTTTTGCATGGCCTACAAGTATTTGTTCCAAGTTTGGATGTTTTCCAATGTGTAATTCATGTATAAATTTCCTTCAGTCTCATGTGAGCGCTTAAAACGAAACTGAAGAAAATTCTAACGTGAAAATCCCATTTTTTTATTTAAACGAGGCAACTGTATTAACTATAATTTAGAATACCTGGCTACTGTACTTCGAAATATAGATTCAAATACTAGCCGGAGTTCACTAAGAAATAACAAAACCCACTCACTTAGGTTACTCCGCTACGCTACAACCACTCTATTTATGAGTTTGTCCTTAATTATCTAGGGTTTAGAAAGAACTATATCCGCGTCTAATCAATGTTTTGTTGTTTCCTCAATCAGTACATTTTGGCTTAAAATTTTCAACGATTTTTATGCAATAGTCTTTTGTATTTTAATATAATAAGTATTTATGCAAAGCTCTGCTGTGCATAATATATATTAAAGGGCCGTTTAATGGCGATTTATTTCGAGTAGCGTTATCAGTTCAAAACGCAACAACAAAGTATTATCAATTCGATATCACCAGCTCACATGCGTGATGAATTATTTTTCAGAAAGCGTTGCCTGGCGATTCCACCAATTAGAAAAGGCTGATGATGCGATAATGTTTTACACCCAGATTTAGTAAAAGAAAAATCAGATTTATTAAGTAAAATTTTGATTATTTTCGAAGAAGTTTTAGAACAAAATCAGATAGAATATTAAATAGTTAATAACCAAAGTATAATAAACGACCCGCATAGGTTTGGTTACATTTTTTATTCGTATAATACATCACAAATAAATTGAAATTATACAGTTTATATGAAAAAAAATATTTATTAGTTTTTTACTAATGGAATCAGAAAAGTCTATTTGTTAATTATTTCTTAAATCACTATTTATATTTTGGTATAAAATATGGGGGTATAAATTAGGCAAAATTTAAGGTTATAGTTACTTTGTGTTTTTTTTAATCGCGTGTCTCTACCAAACAAACAATTGGAAAAGAAAAATGAATCATTCAATTAAATCAGCCAATTTTATATTTGTTTCTAACTTACCGAAATTCGTAAATTTTAAAATTAATTAAGTATGTAATGCGAATCCTATACCTTTAAACGAGCAATTCTTATATATATATATATATATATATATATATATATATATATATATATATATATATATATATATATCGGCATCTCGGAAACGGCACCAACGGTTTTCATAAAATTTAGTGTCCAGGGAGTTTCGGGAGCAATAAATCGATCTAGCTAGGATTTATTTTTAGAAAATGTTTTTTGTCCGTGTTTTCAGGCAATGAAAAACTGCTACAATATAAGAATAAGGTAAATTATGATACTGTGTTAATGATCGCAATAGCTCAAGTGGATATAGAGCGGTCGCGAAATCGTAATGCCTTGGTTCGCGTCCTGTCTCTGGTCCGATTTTTTTCCTTATTTTTTTTCAAGTTACCTTCTTTTGTGAGAAAATCTATTATTTCGAGCCCTTTTTTGGTATTTTTAAAAAATACGAAAATTTTAATTAAACTAATTGCACTCATGATTTTTTATTCAGATAACAAATAAAAAATTAAAAAAACATTATTCATCAGTATGTAATTTGTATCTTAATGTCATTTCAAAAAAAACCCGAGCAAAGCTCGGTCATCCGGGTACTAAATAATAATGAAATGACACCAGTAAATCCATTGCATTATAGCTTTAATGTTTTTAATAACATATTTTTAAGTTTTTAAATAACATAACTATTGTAAACCAGTGATGGTATGGGTGATGATGTCGAAGATGGTAATGCTCACTTAACCTAACAAAAGCCTATTTATAGTTGGATGGAAAGATAGATGCTGATACATAATCCAATTCTTTACTGAACTCACTATGGACGAGAGAGCAAACCATTTTTTCGAATACATATTATGTCGATAATAAAGCGGTGGAGACCAGAAGAGAGTCCGGTTCTTCGAAGATTTAATGAAGAGGGAGGATTTGAGTCATGTAATTCATGCGTATATTCTCCGAAATGTATCCTATAAAACACCGAAAGGCTGTCTACATTGCGCCTATGCTCGAGGTCGGTAAGATTAGTTCTAATCATATTAGTATAATCAATAAATCAATAATAAGATAACATTTCAGAGCACTAGAATATATATGTCAGCAATACGTTTTAAAAATTAATTGTATAGTTGATGCACGAATGGGTCGGCTCGACCGGGGAAAGACCACGCTCTCAGAGAATACCAGCTTTAAATAGCAGCTTCATACTGCTGTGTTTCGTATGGTATTGTAGATATCTGGAGACACTTATTTACCGGAAACGAGGCATTCCATCTTAGTCCTCTGGAGTGACAACGCATCTGCGTTTTGATTCTTCATTTTTTTTTAAATGTAGATGTCTATGGGCCGCAGCAACCACTTAACATCAGGTGAACTGTGTGCTCGTTTGTCACCCTTATCCTTTAAAAAATATTTCAAGCACGACCGAACTTGCGCATTAGATAGTGTAAGCAACTGTCCCGGCGGGAATTATCGCTGCAAGCACACATAACTTCCTTGTAGCTACTTTGGCTCTGTAAAGGATTCCCCAGCAACTGCAGGCGGTTGGTGAATTTCAATGATATAACTCTTATACCTGTCACACAGAGACACTGAGACTACAGATTTCCATTTGGCACGATTCTGACTTACCTCGCTCTTTCTTCTTTCACATCCATTATTTATCGACGCGTACATACTCTTCGGATACTCTTAAGTTGGTCCATCTTTAACAAATGTGTGTTTGCATGTCCTTACTATAAGATAAACATGGTTACAGTTTGGTTTCGGAGTCATTTGAAATGCCCATATAAAATAGTATGTGCCTATATATGTAGATATAACAACCTTAATATCACTATGAATCTCAATTTAGACAAATATATAACTACTATAATTAAAAACAACAAATTATAATTTTATACGTGGTAGAGTCTGGTAGCTGTGTTATGGTTGTAGACGAAACGGTCGGCTCGAACGGGAAAGAACTATCCTTTCACAGAATACCAGCGTAAAATGGCAGCTTGATGCTGCTGTGTTTTGTATGGTGAGTGTAGAGAACCAGAAACCCGTTTTATTGGAGTTGAGGTATTCCCTTATATTCATAGACTACTTTTCTATAAAGAAGTTTGGCATTATAGAATCTATACAAAATTTTCTATTATATAGTTTAAATAAAAGTCGGTTATTCAATGGATTAATCATTAACAACTGACTTTTGTTTAAACTATAATCAATTCCAATCAAAAATACTTTATTGCATTTTGATAATTACATATCAATTGGATGTCGGTAGGGTGAAAATTACTATTCTTTCCATATCTTACTCGAAATTATTTACATAAAAAGATAAATTATATTCACACAAAAACTTTATAATACATATACAAAACTGTTCTTAACTTATAAAAGTTAAGAACAGTTTGATGATTTCACGTTGTAGGTCAGATTTTCTATAACCCCACCCTAGCAGGTAGAATGACAATCGCTGTACCTGACGTCCAGATCATTGTTCCCCGCTTGGTCTTGTTACTTATAATGGGATGGTTATTAGAAAGCTTTATAATAACTACTGGAAGACATAGGATTTTTTTGGAAATTCCCAAAGTTATCTTTTGTGACACTCGCTGGACTGAGCGGTGGATTCTCTTATACTGCCTCCAGACGGCAATATCGTTAACTGAACGCTTTAATTTAACTAAATATAATAGCAAAACCTCTTAAATAAAATTAAATAATAATTCAATTATACAATTTGAGATTATTAATATAGTGTATATCTAATTAATTTAATAGGTTGAAGAGGCGTACTCTTGAAAACTGTTGTTTAGTTTTAAAACTGAACACAAACATTTGTTTAAAGTAAAATCGTGAATAAATGTTGTATAAATAAAATTTAGTACTTATAATCAAAATTTTGTTTACAATGTATTGAGGGACTATTTGCAAAACATGACTTTAATGTTGACATCAAATAAAGCGAGAAAGTTGAGTGATGACATTAATATTATGATATTAATTCCGCTACGATAAATAACATGTAATAAAATGTTGACAATACATTTTATTTCATACTTGTAGAGGTTTACCATATTCAGGACAAATTCTAAATTAAAATGAGTTTTGGTTGAATGATATTATTTACTTGTGAATATTTTTTTTATAAAATCTCAGATAAATGAGAAATATGAATATTCAAATATTTAGAAAAGAGTAAAATGTTTTATGCCATGTACGTGCCAGTAAGCATTAAAGCCCTGTTAAGAATTATAAACATTTTATGCATATGTATATTTAATTTAAAAACTATACTAATCGCATTCAGTAGTAATGTTTTTCTACTGCCTAGCACGTCAATAAAGGAAAATGTGAGATCTCTTCCCTTTATCAATATTTATGACTTTTACTAGAAAAAAAGAAGATTCCTACGTAACCATCAAAAGTATATTGGTTTCAAAATGGTGGTTACTTTAATTTTTACTGAACTGCATGGAAATAATATTCATAATACGTGTTTTCTATTATTAAAGAATAATTTTAAATGACATTGATTAATATTCGATCTAATTCAACACAGGTTGTGGAATATTATATTTTACTGCCAGTTATTACTACAGTACAACGCTACAAAACCAGAATTTTCCTAGTAACGTTCACCGATTAGGTGGGCAAAAAGACTCAAATGTTTTCAAGTTTGGAAGTGTTAGAGTTAGCTAACTACTTTGATAAAAACTCTTGAATACTGACGATATTAATACTTTACTTTACATTCACTTTGTTTCAACGACTCACCAAACAAAAATAAAACTTTACATATTGCTCTTAAATCCGTGTTCGAAACGCCCTATAGTCTTAAAACGAATGAATGTTTTCTGTTGCCAATTATTAACAACGATAAAATTTACGAAAATTAAAAACTTTTATCCGATAATATCCTCTTTATCATTATTCTATCGTATCATTACCTGTTGGCGACGCGCCTATAAGAATGTTTCAGTTTATTAAGTCAACCGATGACGAATAACGTTTCAAAGACTTATTGTCCAATAGAAATGTTCTGATAAGAAAATGCTTAGTTAAATCTTAAAGAAATGTCGAATTAATGGTATGAAGGTCTTGGGTTCGACTCCCAGGCCGGACTAGTTTACTGTTTTCTAAGTAATATCTTTCAATAAATTCGTATAGGGAATTTTATGTTATAAATTATGTTACCGGATTTGTTCCCCGGTTGAAATCGTCTTTCCAATGATGTAAATTCAAAGGAATATTAAAGTGAAGTAAGAGATCGGATTGTTCCCCGGTCGAGATGATCACTCTGTGCACAAACAGAATTAACGGAAGTTAATTGCATAAGTATTGTCTTGTATAAGTATGATACGTTTTGTACGAAAACAAATGCCTATTTGTTATGATTGATTAATGAAAACATTCACTTGTATTGTTATCTGATAAGAAACATGATAACTGATAAGAATCTTATCAGAGATAGTTTCCTACTGTTTGAAAATTATGTAGAAGCACTTATTTATTTAATATTGTTAAAATTAAGTGTATTTCAGACTTTCATTTTTCTGATAGCCGAGAGCCGTGCAAAGTTAGTTGTTCAAATAGTGTGAGTTCACGGAAGCACGCTGGCCACGCCCTTAGGAGGCCGAATATGTAAAAATTTAAAATGTTTATAATTTCAGCAATTTATGTAAAAATGACTTGTAAAACATTTCAGGTTGATTGTACGTGCTAAAAAGGTGAATTCTGTGTTATTTTTATGTGAAAATTCCTGTGTATAAGTGAAATAATGATAGTTTTGTATAAGAAATTTAAAAGTGTTTTAAATAGTGAAATAAATAGAGAAAATGTAAATTAAACTATTGTATTAGTTAACATATGTATAAATTCAAGTGGGAAACATTGTTTTAACTTTCTGTGTTAAATATTTAAGAAGTTTGGATTTTGAATTTGTGATTAAAATAGGCATGTTTTGTTTTATAAATTAAAGGATTTTTGTGATACGAAAAAATAATATATATCATGGTGTAGATATTGTTTTGTGCTATCTAAATAGATAACTTGTATTTATGTATGATTTATCTGAATAAAGAAATTAAGTGAAACGTGAGAGAGTAATAGTACAAATTCATGTTGTTAAGTTGCGCAGGCACGCGAATGGCGCGGCTCACTTTCGCGTATAGTTCTGGGGGTAGCTTAGTGAACGGGTTTTATTGCAATTCGTTCGGGAAATTAGTTCGGAAAAATAAGAAAATCCTTCGGGAAAAGTGAAAAACCAGCAGTCAAGAAGAAAAAGTGTAGGGAAGTGATAGGGAAAAGTGATTACTCTCTCACGGAACGGTTTGAAGATAATTGCTGTTTTATTCCCAAGTAATTCATCCCTAAAGTTATACAGTCCACATCGAAGAATTAAGGCGTCGGGACCGGGACGACTTCGGAAGACCCGTAATCCCCGTCTGAACCTACTTGCTGAAAAAGAAAGAGGTTATCGCCCTAGTGTGTTACTCCGTTGCGGAGATCACATACGTTGTTCCCGAACCCAACGTAGGCGTTATAGGAGGCCGGATCGAGAGAAGCCTCGATTCCTCCCTTCTGTTTCTTAAACGAAAGTCGAGTTCCGTTAGGTTCTTTTTCAATTGGTCCTTCGAGCCGGATTAAAAGGACCACCCGAACCCCGCCAGCTGGATCAAGGAACCAGCTGTGGACTGCTGGTTGTGGAAAAAAGAAGACCTTCGGAGCCGTGTGAAGATCAGCAACCGAAGGAAGCCGGAGGTTTGAGCTGAAGCAATAGGACCAAAGGCCAGAAGACCAGGACGTCAGCGCTGAAGGACTGGACCTGGAACTACCGGAAGAAAGAAAACCGGGATTGCGGCCTGGGGCGTGTGCTCGCATGGGGCACGTATCGCAGCCGGGCGCAGGTGTCTTGTGAAGGCACTCATCGTGGCCAAGCAGGGCTTGGCATTTTTCCGTTCGGACGACCGTGTCTGGCATTTTCCTGTCGGGCAAGCGTGCTCGGCATTTCCTGTCGGACGACCGTGTCCGGCATTTTCCTGTCGGGTCATCAGGGTGCAGGAAGAAGCATCCACCGCTGCTGCTGCCAGGCGAGGGTGCGTGTGGGCACCTGACTGCATCGCGGCCGGAGGAGGGCGCTTGGACGAGGCGTCACCGGCAACTGGGCGGCGCGCACAGCATACATCCCGACCACCTAACGGTGCCAAACGGTTGGGCTCTGGCACAACACCTTCGGGTGGAGCAGTTCTCTCGAGCGAGACTGCGCTTGCACTACCGCTCGACTGTTTCGTCATATTCCTTGGCGGGACAGTTCCTAAACCTTTCCTCCATTCCATTCCTGCACGACTCCATCCCTGGACGGATCACCTCGGTAGGCCCCGTACAGGATTGATGGGGCTGATAGGGCTGTTAGGGTGGCAGTAGGGTTGTAGGGTTGGGAGATAAAGGGGGGGGGGAGGGGTAGTGGTGTTAGGTTGGGGTGTAGAGGGGTTGTAGGAAAGGGGTTGTAGGGACCGTAGGGACAGTTAGGGACCGTAGGCCAACAATCACCCTCCTGCAAGATGAAGAAGGCACAAGACCAGACAGGGAGAAGCGAAGGGAGCAGGACAAGGACAGGGCTCTCAAGAAAAGCTAAAGAAGCGGAACCATCTGGAGCGACCACAGCTACTGCGTCAAATGGAGCAACTCCTTCAAGTGGAGCCACAACCGACACGTCCACATGCACGTGGGACACAGGGACGTCCGTGGCAACGATGAGCAACAGGACGGACACCAGTGGTACGCAGGCCAGCACCGCACAACAATCCGTTATATCCAGGAGTGAAACGGTGGTCGAAAAAGTAGGTCAAAGGACCGAAGAAGCGGCATCGTCAAGGACAGTAATCGGGCACACTAGTGATAAAGGGTCACAAAGAGGCAGTAGGTCATCGCGATCGGCGAGGCTGAAAGCCGAATTAGAGGCGCGGATTAAATTCGAACGCTCAGAGCTCGAACGAGCACAGGCAGCTGCTGCCTTAGCCAAGTCTCAATTGGAGTTGGCACGACTCAACCGAGAAGAGGAGATCGACTCGAGTGAGGATGATGAAGAGCGGAATACTCAGGTGGAACCTTTCGTAAGGAGTTGGGTTCAGCAGACCATAATGAGCGCGCCGGTTAGTGTAGCACAACCCGATATTACTGATAAGGAAGCGTGCAAAGGATCACGCCGCAAAGGGGCCGAGATCGAGCGCAACCAAGGAAATGCACAGAAAACACACGCGAGTGAGGTGTCAGAATTGACCGAAGCGATTGTGAGTGCAATAAAAATAGCGGGTAAAGATAAGTCTTCCCAGCTTCATTTCCTTCAGGAATTACCGGTGTTCGATGGAGACCCGGGTGAATGGATAATTTTCAAAACGGTGTTTGAAGACACGAGAAGCCAATTTTCAGGGGTGCAGAATGCCGCACGCCTTAGGAGGGCATTAAAGGGCACCGCTAAGGAAGCGGTTAAGTCGTTGTTGTTTACTTTGTGTGAACCGGAAGAAATAATGAACGCTCTCGAAAGAAGATTCGGTAGGGTTGAGATGCTCATTCTAGCCGAAATCGAGAATGTAAAGCGTATGCCAAGATTGGCAGAAGATTGCCGGAATATAGGATCTTTTGCAAGTCGTATTACGAACGTGGTCGCCACGATACAAGCGTTGAATCAACCACAGTATTTGTACTCACCGGAGTTAGTGAGCCGCATAGTGGAGAAACTCGGAACTATGATTAAATTTAAATGGTTTGAATATCGAGCTCACTATCCTTTGGAGCCAGAGTTACAGAAGATGGCCAAGTTTTTAAATTTATTGAGTGAACAATTTGGAGCGTCCTTAAACAATGAAAATGCGCCTGAAAAAAGGAAGCGTCCTGAATTCAGGAAGCAAACTGTACACACTGCAAAGGAAGGTGTACGCAGCTGTGCCGTGAGCGAGCGCTATATGCGCCGAAGTAATTTGAGCGAGCGTCTAGAACGCCGAAATAGTAAAGGGCACAACCGACAAGTGGTTATGACAACCCAGGATAAGCCTGTAAGTCGGGTAACACATAAGTGTGTTATATGCAACAAGGAGCACTCTATAGTGAGTTGTTACAAGTTTAAGGACATGAATATTCACGAGAAATGGGAAGCGGTCAAAAAAGCGAAAGTATGTTTCCAATGTTTGTCACCTAACCATAGGAAGTAAGAGTGCAAAGCGAAAAAATGTGGTGTAGAGGGATGTAGAATGTCACATCATCGAATTCTACACCGATACCCCAATGAAAAAACCTCGCCACAAGGGGACAAGGGGGGTAAAGATGCTCAGATCACAACTGTTAGTACAGTGAATGCACTGGCATGTGCATACTTAAAGATTATACCGGTCGAGTTGTATGGACCTAGAGGAAAGGTCAAGACAACAGCTCTTCTGGATGAGGGATCGACCATGACACTCATAGAGGAGTGTATGGCTCAGAAATTAGCGCCTCGCGGACGTAAAGAGGGATTACGTATCGAAGCCGTGGGAGGTAAGCGAATTAACGACGATAGTTCGTATCGCTTAAACATTAAGATAAAAGGCATTTACTCGAGCGACTTGGAAGAGATAAGTGTACAAACAATTAAGTCACTTAACCTTTCTCCTCAGTCGGTAAGCCGAGAATTATTGCAACGGTGTTCTCATTTGACACCGATTAAGGATGAGTTGATGTTTGAGAGGTCCAAACCTACCATATTAATTGGTCAGGACAATTGGCATCTCATAGTTACTCGTGAATTAATTTCAGGAGGTAAGAACCTACCTGTAGCATCGCTCACCAAACTTGGATGGGTTTTACATGGTCACATATCGGGTGGTATTAAACCGATCAAGATCGTTAACCACATTTCCACCAAGAAGGAGGAAGATATGGATAAATTGATCAAGGATTATTTTAGTTTGGAATCTCTGGGAGTGTCGGCTAGAAAGCCCGCGAACGACCCAGAAGAACGAGCCTTAAGTATTTTGAACAAAACGGTACGTCGTATACCTAATAATAGGTACGAGACTGCTTTGTTATGGCGCACAGACAATGAGTGCATGCCGTCGAAAAGAGCGCAGGTTGAAAGTCGCCTGTTAAAATCGCCAAAGGGCGTAAATGCATTAAGAAAGCAAGAACCGTTAAGTCTACCCGACTACGGACGATTTAGCAGCTTTAAGAAATTCCTTGGGGCAACTACACGCACCTTACAAGCGGTAGAAAAATTCAAGAGTTTAAGAAAGTCGGTTAAAGAACCCGACGACGCAGCCGAAAAGTCGGTTATGTGTTCCAACAAAGTTTTAGCAAAGTCGGTTAAAGGACCCGATGGCGCGTTGGACATAGCGCTCTTGAAAAAAGCGGAATTATTAATTTGGAAGTTCGTTCAAGACGAGTGTTTTTATTCGGAAATAAAATGCTTGAAAGCAGGCAAAAGTGTTGAAAGAAGTTCACGCTTAAGTAAATTATCTATGGAAATAGGAGAAGATAACTTACTCCGTTTAAATGGACGTTTACCTTTCAAGTCTAATTTGACCGAGGAAAGTAGAAAACCTGTCATATTGGACGGTAAACACGAAATCGTTAAAATGATGATTAGAGAAGTTCATCATCATTTTGGACATGCCAATCACCAGACGGTGATGAATGAGGTGAACCAGAAATTTTATGTCTTGAACTTACGTAATGTAGTACGAAGTGTGTCACATCATTGTCAGTGGTGCAGGACATACAGGTCAAAACCGCAGAACGTGCCACAAGGAAATATTCCTCTGGAGAGAATAGCTCATCATGAACCACCTTTTACATGCTCAGCTGTGGATTATTTCGGTCCTATGAGTGTAACTATAGGAAGGCGACACGAAAAACGTTGGGGTGTTTTATTCACGTGTCTGACTACCGGAGCAGTACATCTGGAATTAGCAACCTCGTTGACACCAGCGTCAATGATAATGGCGTTGAGGCGATTTATCGCCAGAAGAGGAAAACCAGCCGTTATATACAGCGATAACTGGACAAATTTCAAAGCTGCGAATAAAGAATTATTGAAAGCATGCGAAGAATTCCATGAGGGCATGAAAAATGAGTCATTTAAGAAATACATTAAATGGAAATTTATACCTCCGGGAGCACCGCACATGGGTGGCGCCTGGGAGAGGTTAAAAGTAAGGTTAAAGGTAAGGTCGATTAAAATTGCGTTGACCGCTACGCTCAGAGAAAGGAGCCCACGAGAGGAAATTCTACATACGTTGCTTTTAGAAGCAGAGCACACAGTAAATTCCAGGCCTCTGGCAACATTCAGTATGGATAGTCCTGAAGAGTGTTTGACACCCAATCATTTTCTTCTGGGACGCTCATGTGGTGATCGACCACCTGGATTATTTCTAGAGCGGCATCTGACGGGTCAACTCAATTGGAAAGCTGCACAGAGGTTAGCCGACCATTTTTGGACAAGGTGGCTGAAGGAATACATGCCTACCTTAATACCGCGGACAGGTAATAACGGAAAGTTCATGGAACCTAAAGAAGGCGATATTGTTTTGATAATAGATCATTCGTTGCCACGAAATACGTGGCCGAAAGGCAAAATTAGTAGAACGTTACCGGGACCAGACGGTCACACCAGAGTGGTTGACGTCATTACTAGCACAGGTATCTTGAGGAGACCTACATCCAGAATAATAGTCCTGGTACCCGCGACGCCTCCCAAATGATGGTGCTAACGCACGGGGGGGAGATTGTTGGCGACGCGCCTATAAGAATGTTTCAGTTCGAATAACGTTTCAAAGACTTATTGTCCAATAGAAATGTTCTGATAAGAAAATGCTTAGTTAAATCTTAAAGAAATGTCGAATTAATGGTATGAAGGTCTTGGGTTCGACTCCCAGGCCGGACTAGTTTACTGTTTTCTAAGTAATATCTTTCAATAAATTCGTATAGGGAATTTTATGTTATAAATTATGTTACCGGATTTGTTCCCCGGTTGAAATCGTCTTTCCAATGATGTAAATTCAAAGGAATATTAAAGTGAAGTAAGAGATCGGATTGTTCCCCGGTCGAGATGATCACTCTGTGCACAAACAGAATTAACGGAAGTTAATTGCATAAGTATTGTCTTGTATAAGTATGATACGTTTTGTACGAAAACAAATGCCTATTTGTTATGATTGATTAATGAAAACATTCACTTGTATTGTTATCTGATAAGAAACATGATAACTGATAAGAATCTTATCAGAGATAGTTTCCTACTGTTTGAAAATTATGTAGAAGCACTTATTTATTTAATATTGTTAAAATTAAGTGTATTTCAGACTTTCATTTTTCTGATAGCCGAGAGCCGTGCAAAGTTAGTTGTTCAAATAGTGTGAGTTCACGGAAGCACGCTGGCCACGCCCTTAGGAGGCCGAATATGTAAAAATTTAAAATGTTTATAATTTCAGCAATTTATGTAAAATGACTTGTAAAACATTTCAGGTTGATTGTACGTGCTAAAAAGGTGAATTCTGTGTTACCTTTATGTGAAAATTCCTGTGTATAAGTGAAATAATGATAGTTTTGTATAAGAAATTTAAAAGTGTTTTAAATAGTGAAATAAATAGAGAAAATGTAAATTAAACTATTGTATTAGTTAACATATGTATAAATTCAAGTGGGAAACATTGTTTTAACTTTCTGTGTTAAATATTTAAGAAGTTTGGATTTTGAATTTGTGATTAAAATAGGCATGTTTTGTTTTATAAATTAAAGGATTTTTGTGATACGAAAAAATAATATATATCATGGTGTAGATATTGTTTTGTGCTATCTAAATAGATAACTTGTATTTATGTATGATTTATGTGAATAAAGAAATTAAGTGAAACGTGAGAGAGTAATAGTACAAATTCATGTTGTTAAGTTGCGCAGGCACGCGAATGGCGCGGCTCACTTTCGCGTATAGTTCTGGGGGTAGCTTAGTGAACGGGTTTTATTGCAATTCGTTCGGGAAATTAGTTCGGAAAAATAAGAAAATCCTTCGGGAAAAGTGAAAAACCAGCAGTCAAGAAGAAAAAGTGTAGGGAAGTGATAGGGAAAAGTGATTACTCTCTCACGGAACGGTTTGAAGATAATTGCTGTTTTATTCCCAAGTAATTCATCCCTAAAGTTATACAGTCCACATCGAAGAATTAAGGCGTCGGGACCGGGACGACTTCGGAAGACCCGTAATCCCCGTCTGAACCTACTTGCTGAAAAAGAAAGAGGTTATCGCCCTAGTGTGTTACTCCGTTGCGGAGATCACATACGTTGTTCCCGAACCCAACGTAGGCGTTATAGGAGGCCGGATCGAGAGAAGCCTCGATTCCTCCCTTCTGTTTCTTAAACGAAAGTCGAGTTCCGTTAGGTTCTTTTTCATTACCACATAAATTGAAGAACCAACAACCGATGGTAAATAAAGTATCTCGAGTGGCAGCCTCGAATGCTAAGTGGAGTGCAGGGCGGTCCCACACTAGATGTCGTGATTCCTTATGGTAGGCTGGAATGATGACAACAAAATATTTTAGTCAACGTACTAGAATATTATACTATATATTTAAAAAGGTGTATTCCTACAAGACACTCTGACATCAATTATTATCCTAGTTTAATGAGAAAACTTTGCTAATTATCTAACTTTGCCTTGATGCGCTAACTCATCTTTCCTTTGGATATTTTAAACCGTTTTTAATAAACCGCGGCTTATTTTTGGTTATTTACTAATTTAAATCATCAGTAAACAATATCATTTAGGTAGGATTTAGAAAGAGTCATAACCGTCATCGGGTGATCGCTACCAAGCTATTTCTAATTTGTCTTGTGTTGGATTGTAAGCTATTATTTGAAAAAAAAGTAGTCCCGCTGGGTTTCTTGCTGGTTCTTCCTAGGACAGTGGTTTTTTTTTTTGCGAACCAGTGGTAAATGAAAAAGTGACTTTCAATAAGTGTCGTTTATAATCTACATTGAATAAAAAGTTTCTGTTTCTTTTTCTATTTCCGTCACGCTTTGGTGGCCGATTTACGATCGCATTGCTATTTTGTAATTTTGACGCTGCTTTCATTCTCCTGCCAAGGTTTTTTTACGGGAAACCATATGATCCAACCAGATGCAAAAACTAATTTCTTTTCTCGTTGCTGGGCATACATTTCTGAAAGAGAAACCAGTCCATCGCACTGCCTCAGTACGTCTCAGCGGTCGTTACGGGCCTCATAATATTTTATTCTTCAAACATGCAGCTTTTCTCACGCTGGTTTCTTTAACAGCGAGTGCGTGATAAAAGAGCACTTTAAATTACAACCAACAATTTCAACAATTACGATGGGGATCGACTGGAAGTCGACAAGTAACTGGCATCATCAAAAGTACGAGACGCTTAACACCAAATTCTTCTATCCGCTTGCCAAGTTTTACGATTAAGGCTTAGATAAACGATGGGAAGAGGATCAAGAATGCATACAATGGGAGAGTTCTACTTCTATCAGTAGATTTTAGGTACACATAAATAAGAAGGAAAGAGAAGAGCCATTTAGAGCTCTTTTTTCTGTATTATGAAATAATCTACCACACTTTGTTGATTTAAAATATGTAGATCGGAGACTTGAAGTAAAGAACTTTAAAGTGCCAAGTGAATAATCCTCTCAAATAAAGGCTCAAGTAAAGTACTTACAGAATGACTTTGGAGATCGTTGTTTACGTATTTGATGTCAGATGTGCAATTCTTGAATATATAATCGGAATCTCGGAAACGGCTCGAACGATTTTCATAAAATTTAGTATCCAGGGAGTTTCAGGGGCAATAAATCGATCTAGCTAGGATTTATTTTTAGAAAATGTCTTTTTGTCCGTGTTTTCAGGCAATGAAAAACTGCTACAATATAAGAAGGTAAATTTTGACACTGTGTTAATGATCGTAATAGCTCAAGTGATATCCAATTTCCAGTTCCTTTCTTTTGTGAGAAAATCTTTTATTTCGAGCCCTTTTTTTAGTATTTTTTAAAAATACGAATATTTCAATTAAACTAATTGCACTCATGATTTTTTATTCAAATAACCAGTTCAATTTTTTCTATTATGTCAATAAGATCAAAAAATATTATTCATGTTTCATCAGTATGTAATTTGTACCTAAATGTAATTTCAAAAAAAAAACCAAGCAAATCTCGGTCATCCAGGTACTGTATTATTTAGTATACATAATATACTAATACATTTTATTTTATTTAATGAAATAGAAAATGTATTCTATTTTATTAAATTAAATACACGCCTTTGCATTGATTTATCCTTCAATATCAATTTTCATTTATTTTAATCAAATCTAAGCAGCTTCTGACTATTTGTAATTTTCATTATTCATATATAACAGATTCAATAAACTGAGGTTATACAACATAATAATAACATAGTTCAATAAAGTAACACATTTATGTTGTATATTAATCAAAATATTTTATGCTTGCTTTCATTAGAGCTGATTGAGGTCGCTCAATACATAATAAATGATTCTCTTGTTCTATAAATGTGGTTTGCTTTGTTTGCCGCAGTAGTCCTAGTTTTCAAGAAATATTAAATGGTGAACTTATATTAAAGTTGATTTAGGTCGCTTTGTACGCACATGACTTTTATTTTTTAATGTGCACTTTGCCCACCGCATGCTGTTCGTTGTTCTTTTGAAGTTTGCAGTATATGCTTAAAATAGGCTGACCTCATTTCGGGCTGCTCATTTTTCATTAAAATTGGTATCACAAGTTTGTGTTTAATGTTACATACAAAATATAATTAAACTTTCAAGTTTAATAAGGAGATATTGTATTAATACGTGATGAGGAACCTTTCACTGGCCTGTGATGACTTATGGATCTGAGACGTGGTCCTTCACTGCTGGCCGTATGAGGACGCTTAAGGTCGCTCAGCGAGCTATGGAGAGGGCTATGCTCGGAGTTTCTCTGCGTGATAGACTCAGAAATGAGGATATCCGCAGTAAAACCAGAGTGACCGACATAACCCAACGGATTAGTAAGCTGAAGTGGCAATGGGCCGGCCATATAGCTCGAAGAACCGATAACCGATGGGGAAGAAAGGTTCTCGAGTGGCAGCCTCGTACCGGTAGGCGTAGTGTAGGGCGACCCCCCACTAGATGGAGTGACGACCTGGTAAGACATGCAGGAAGTCGATGGATGCAGGTGGCTCAGGACCGTGCTTTGTGGCATTACTTGGGGGAGGCCTATGTTCAGCAGTGGACTTGTGAAAGGCTGTAATGATGATGATGATGATGAGGAACCTTTTTTCCTTTTTGTTGAATGTGAGAGTTTATATGAAATCTTACTTTTAATTAAACGAAGCTGCCTGACAGACGCTAATGTCACTTTGTGAAATAATGTTACCAGGTTCATTGTAACAATAATGCGTTCAGTCAGTCAGTTAGTATACGATGACTTGATGATTATGACTAAAATTAAATGAACGTATCTTGATGACATTGTGAAATTTGTTGACGAATATTATATCATTGAAATAAACAGAAAAAATATTGTTAGTAAGAATAATAATTTAATAGTATTGTGGCTCGAGGGCGCGCTCTGACTTTCAGAGCGCACCATGCGCCCGCCCTGTCGATTGCCATTTTGTGTGTCATTTGTCTTGTCATTTATTTGGCTTATAACCTCTATATAGACATTGTACGGCAGCACAAACATGAAAACTGTGACATTGCCGTGGACGAGATGGCAGCGAAGCGTGGAGTCACTGTTTTACGTTTGCCCCCTCACTATTGTGAGATTTGGGCGCAGGCCAAAGAGTATGTTTCAAGAAACAACAAGACCTTCAAAATTAAAGATGTAAATGAACTTTTCGAAGAAGGACTAAATAAAGTAACTTAAATAAATCATAACGTAATTTTTAAAACCTTCAGTTGAAAAAAATATTTTTTACCATTCATTTTGTTTTCTGTTCAGTCATTTAGCCACAACAGTATTTTTGATTCATCAAAACCTGACAAGTCCAGTAAACGTCAGACAGCTTCGTTTAATTAAAAATACGACGAAGGAGTACAGAAAGCTATATATAGGTATGTATTAAAATGTGTTATGGTGACTTCTCACTGCGTGTGTTATCACGCGCCGCGCCGCGCCCGCACGCGCCACGCGCAGTATGAAGAGCTTGGCGTGGCGCGGCGTGTGCTATCTGTTTAAAGTCGGTAACTTCAAAGGCGTGGTGCGGCACAGCGCGGCGCGCATGTCTAAAGCCGGTTTCTCACTACGTGTGTAAAGTGCGTACAAATCAACTCGGGCGGTGCGGCACGTGATAACACACGCAGTGAGAAGCTGGCATTACATATACATCCATCATCATCTTAATTGCAGCCTTCTCAAGTCTACTGCTAAACGTAGAACTCTCCTAATGAATACCACAGATCTTAATGCTGAGCCACCTGCATCCAATGTCTTCCTACATATCTCAGAAAGTCGTCAATATATCTAGTGATAGGCCACTACACTTCGCTTACATAGACAAGGCTGCCACTCGAGAATGCTACTTACAATTACATTATATGTAATGAAATAAAACACATAAATAGTTCATAATGCCAACATGTACAAGCATATGTATATTATTACTCTAAGGCTAATGTCAAATGCTTAATGGGCTGTGGTCAAACAGTCGCACATATAAAAGGTTGTCGCCAACGAATTATAAAATATTGCCAACAAATTATTACTAACACATTGATTGAACAAGCTGTGAATATTATGTGATTTTAAATGTTTCTTCCTTAATAAACCTGCTTGTGCTGAGCTTATTGAGAAATGTTCCTTTCTCAATAAACTCAGCACAAGAGTTATGTCAAGAAAAAAAATGTTGATTTAAATATGTTTTTTGTGCACTCAATAGTAAAACACAGCTTGTTTACTGTTCAAACGAATTTTACCTGTTTGAAAATTAGGCAATACTTTTTCTACAGGAGTGTTAGCAATGTTAATAGACTTAATTGTTACTATGACACTTCCTTGCTATGAGCTATAGGGTTATATAACCCACTCAAATATTGGGTTAGGTATGTTAGGTACAAGATGTAAAACGCGACTAATGAGATATTCGGTTTGTGATTGTGAAGTCTACTGATTCTAGACAGACAGACATCTATTATTTCCTTAAGAGTTTTCCATCTAATTATAAACCCATATTTTTGGCTAAAAGATTCAAGTAGCTTTTTGCTATTTGGACTCTGCTTACCTTTAAGCCGTAACGCTATGAATAAGTATACAATAGTCGCATTCAGCGCATCAACTTCAGCTTAAACGTTTTGCTGTGTCATAACTATAAATTTCACTTCACAAAAGTAGTCATCAATAGCCTAGGAGATCTTTTACAGGTAATATTTATTTTGATGTTGTATAAAGTGTGTTTTTATATAATAAGGGTACCAAATGATTGCCCAGAGTATATCATCAGAGTATATCTATCCTTGAATAAAAATCAAAACGTAGATGCTTTGTTGGTTATTACCCACTAGAACTAAGGTAGAATACCTTTTCTCATTAAAAAACGTTAAATTTTCCATCTACAAGTTTTGTGGTTTTAAATATAGACGTACCTTGTAAATACAATAAAATTATTCGAAAGAAATTTCTTTCAGCTTACAATATTCAATAACGTTATTTAAAGTTAGCTTTACCTTATTTAAAAATTAATTAAATTTAATGAATTATTCACATCGATCAGATTCTTAGCATTAATTAAAACCTGATTTGTAAGACGATTTTGGTATGAGTGTTTAAGTTAAAAAGAAGTAAGTGTCTCGACCGGTAGGGTAGTTCATACTACTAAAGCCGGGTTTTCACTATACGAGTACTCTCGGACCGATTGCGCTCATACGAGCTAGATCGTATAGGAGTCCACTCTGAACTTGGTTGATACTTTGTAAGCGTGTTCGTCTCTTTGTAAGCGATAACGACTGATCAACTGCTGCGAGGTATATTGAGGTTATGAATGATGCGTTGTGTTACAGCATTTCGGGCATCTTTGTTTTTATATTCAGTTAATTTCACGTTCCACAACACTTCTTCCGCTTCATATAGTTCCACAAACCTCAGAGTAACATGTTCATTCCAATTTTTTTTTAGTTGGCGCCTATTTGTCACAATAAAATTATCCGAGTGTACTCGTAAAAATAGAACCTTATCCGGCTCCACTCTAATAGGATGACGCTGTCCGAGTACGCTCGGATTACGTGTTTACACACTACGTGTAGCGTCCGAGTAGGCATCCGAACGCACTCGGTCCGAGAGTACTCGTTCTATAGTGAAAACCCGGCTTAAAAGATGATTGTTGCTCATACAACGAACATATTATATCCATTACAGTCTTTGAAAGTACACCGCTGAACATAGGCCTCCCCTCTTAGTTGCCACGCTTGGCAGGCGGGTTGGCGACTTTTAATTAACATTTTTAATCTGTATACGCCGAGTCAGTCTATTAGTGACTTTTGTACTCAGTTGTAAGAAAAATCAGTTAGTTTACATTATATGTGGGAATAATCTGGTTTCAATCTTGATTGTGGCCTTAAAAATTAACAAGAGAAATTAAAAGAAAATATGATTCTTCTTAGATATAAGTACTGTTGTTTTGTATGGGTCACAGAGAATCCAGTTTAAAATCAATTATTTAAATCTACTCAAACAGACATATACGAAAGCGAGTTAAAAAACGTGGTAATAAATAAATTAAAGTCTCAAGTAAGAAAGACGCGAAATGGTTTTTGTGACATCGACACTTTAGCGCAAGTCTCGCCAGCTGAATTTATAAAAATCATTTAATATCAAACGATTACTATCAAATGATTATTGTTTGAGACTCAAAATAAACATTCACGCCATTTGAACTCATGCTTGGAAGAAAGAACAATCTGCCTAGAAAAATTGAAATACCTAATTTAGCATCACAAAAGGAGGGTGAAGAAATTTCACTAAAAGGTAAATGATTAGAGTAAATAATCCTCGTTACGTTTAATCCTAATGGATGACTTAATAAAGGATGATTTAGGTAGTAAATTAGATAACGTCTATAAGCCTTGTATAAAGTCTTCCAACATCTTTCTTCTAATATACTCTTATAGAAATTGATTTTGCTACAAAATAAACGTTAATACGTTATATGAGAACTAAAACTCAAACTAAAAGTAAAGTACCTACGAAGTTCTAAACTATTATAAAAAGGAAAAGTAACATTTATACGTGGTAGAGCCATGCTGCAGTTACATTAGTAGTATAGTTGTAGCACGAATGGGTTGGCTCGACCGGGGAAGGACCACGCTCTCACAGAATACCAGCGTAAAATAGTAACTTACTGCTGCTATGTTTCGTATGGTGAGTGTTCAGAACCTTTTTACTGGAAACCAGGCACTTCTTTCAAGTAAAAAGGGCCTACTTTCCATCTTAGTCCTCACGGGTGACAACTGTAATCGAGGATAGATGTAGATGTCTATGGGCAGCAGCAACCACATACCATGAGATGGACTGTGTGCTAGTTTGTCACCCTATCGTATTAAAAAAACAACCTAATGTATGATGTACTTTTGTTTACAAGCCTCTTCTAATTTCTGGGAATTAATTTCCGGTCTTGAGGTCCCGGACACTAAATATTTAAATAAAACCAGTATTATTGATTCTATCGCGTTAATACAATTAACATACATTGTTGTCAAAACATGTTAACATAACTCAAACCACCGAAGAAGGTTAGTGAGTTTTTACCATCAGTGAAGTGTAGTCGCTCTGCAACACGCAGGAGTGTAAAAGCTTGAAAAATCAAGAGAAACTACATTCACAAGAATGTAGTCTATCTCACATAGGACACACTGAAATAATAATTAATAATAAAACCAATAAAAACCCGTGTTAAAGAACATATAGCTGAAATGAAGAGACGACGCTCGGTAAAGCCAGTCTGTAAATATTATTATTATTTCAAAAATTAAAATGCAATAAAACTATAAAGGTGCTACATAAAAATATTTTAATTAATTCCGTCATTATAAAAACTTGTTTTTATTAAAGCTCACACTGTGTGTTGAATATGAGTTGAGTTCATTTCTCATTACCCGTTTTTAACATAAAATTCCAAACAACACACTGAGAGCACTTACTGCTATTACATTCCTCTTAATCCATTGGTCATCCATTTGAAAAACTCGTATAAAACCTTGTATTTTAGAGGATTAAAATCATATATTTTGATATTGAACAATACTTATTTCAACTCCTTTCTTAGTATTTATACGTGGTAGAGCCATGCTGCAGTTATATTAGTAGTGTAGTTGTAGCATGAATGGGTCGGCTCGACCGGGGAAGGACCACGCTCGCACAGAATACAAGCGTGAAATAGTGGCATAATGCTACTGTGTTTTCTATGGTAAGTGTAGAGAACTGGACACCCTTTTTACTGAAAACGAGGCATTCCATCTTAGTTTTCACGGGTGACAACGCATCTGCATTTCGATTTGTAATCGAGGATAGATGTAGATGTCTATGGGCCACAGCAACCACTTACCATCAGGTGGACTGTGTGCTCGTTTGTCACCCTATCCTATAAAAAAAGTATTGCAGGAGAAACGCTATAAAGCGTAAATGTGTCAAAATGTAGGAATACAAAAAGGGTTTATTATTATAATATAAATTTAATTATAATTGAAAAATAGTTTTAAAGGTGATGGCTAAACTCGTAGTAGGTAGTTTGACGATCTATAATTCTACGATCTAGTGGAAATTACTCATTGATAATAGCAATCTCCTACATTACAATACCTGTGCAGTATTTTACTATATTTTTGCAGTTTAATCCTCTTTGTTACTGCTATTTATCTACCTGCAATATCTAATTCAAAAACTATTCAAGTTCACCTTATTTAGCCTATGTATTCCTCAGCCTTAGTTACTGCTGCAAATCATGCTAATGAGCCTATTGTTTTAAATTATCACAATAATAAAACAACAAATCTCTTTCAGTTTAACTTGTATATTCACTTCATTTTGCACTAGTCTCGTCTATTACTCTATACAGCTGAATCCTAATAAAAATCCTGAATAATGCTATAGCTATAAGTTAGTCAATTGGTTTAATGTTAATAATTTGCATTTAAATGGAACTAAAACTACATGTATGAAATTCGTAACTCCTAATGTCAAACATGTTAATACAAATGTAATTTTAAATGGGGCAGAACTGAGTCTTGTTGATACCATTTTTCTTGGAATCAAACAAGACGCAAAGCTTCAAGGGCTCCCCCATATATCAAAACCAGCTAGCAGACTTAGTTTTGCAGCATATGCTGTAAAAAGATTAGAACTCTTACTAGTGTTAAAACAGCTAGAATAGTTTACTTTAGTTATTTCCATAGCAATCTGTCGTATGGTATTTTTGCTATGGGAACACGCGACTGATACTGAAATTATATTTATTTTACAGAAGGTTCATTAGAGCAATACATAATTTAAAACCAAAAGAGTCACTGCGACAAAAATTTCAGGAAATTAATATGTTAACTCTGGCCTCTCAATACATTTATGAAAATGTAATGTACGTACTCTAAAATAAAAGTAGTTTTGCAAAAGTAAGTGATATTCATTTTATAAATACTAAGAACAGACACCAGCTGGTGGTACCAGTTGCTTGACTCCACCGAGTCAGTAATGCATTCTTCGGCCGATGTATACGGCTTTTACAAAAAATTCCAGAAAATATACAAAATTTGTCATACGCCAAGTTCAAAAATGTTGTTAAACTAAGTTTGTATAAAAAGGGTTATTATAATATTAAGGAATTTATGGATGATAATAACCTCTGGGAAGGGTAATCGCTACCAAGCAAGTTCTAATTTGTCTTGTGTTGTTAATTGTAAATATGATTGTAAGATATTATTTGAAAAAAAAGTCCCGCTGGGTTTCTTGCTGGTTCTTCCCAGGACGGAGGTTTTTTTGCGAACCAGTGGTAAATGAGAAAAGTGACTTTCAATAAGTATAGTTTATAATCTACTAAATATAATCATTTTTGTATAGCTCCCTGTTTACTTTTTTTTCATATAAGGAACTTAGTCGCATTTTAAAAACAATTCCAGTGCGGTGTGGAGCAAGTAGCGATTGCACCGACTGCACGTCGTGACGGGAGCACCTGGCTGCGTGGCCGGTTTTAGAGTTCGACCTACCGTCAGTGCGTACCATCGGTCCTAACGATACGCATAACCGATCGTCAGTTTGTAGCGTTCAGAGCTCTCCTGAGCAACTAAACTGGCTGGACTGGTATAGTCACAAACACGTACACGAAATGGACGCGTTAATTGTTTAATTGCTGCTCACTATGTTATGTATATGTATTCATAAACGTATAAGGAACAGAAGACGTAGATATCAGGATCACCCAATCGTCACCCAAAGAGCACTTCAAGGGGAATTTACTACTTTATATCCATTATTGCGAGAAGATGAAGAATTTTTTTTCAATTATTTTAGAATTTAAATCAAAAGTTTTGATGAATTATCAGTGTAATTACAAGACAAGTTCAAACATCCGCGAGGCGTTCGGTGTCGACATATGACATGTTTGATAAAAATTACTTAAATCACTAAAACTACTTAATACCTACAAAATCATACAATATTATTAAAGTTAAGGTTCGATTTTCTTGACGATGATACACGCATCCGTACGGCCGGTGTAGCACTGAACGTGTCAATATGTTTTCATAGCGCGTCGGTCGACCTACGGTACGCATGCGGACGCGCTCGACCGACGGTCCTCGTACGCAGGGCGTAGCTACATACGCGTGCGTACGGTCGGTCGAGCACTGTACTTCGTTCTGTACGACTAGTGAATTTTCATACAAAAGGAAAGCGCGACCGACGTACGCAGAGACGGTCGAGCTCTAAAACCGGCCCAAATCTACGCACTGCGTGAGCGCATCAGCTCTGGCCGGAGACCGGTTTGTTATCACTGCAGCTGGTACGCAAAGGGAGGAGCGTATCGTTCGGATTTCTATTCATTATAACGCGTTGTTTTGATTTGATATTTCATATATCATGTCCCTTGATTCCTTTATTGACGACGAGGACGTCTCGACGCCTCGGCCTACACATATGAAAAAAAACATCAAATATTACTGAAGTCAGAAAATAATTTAACCAAACTTCTATTTCAATAAGAACATCAGTACCTCCTACATGCCGGCCATCAACATATACTCACTTCTATAAGAGATAACTACTGTCCAATAGGAGGTAGAAACTTAGCTCGACGCACATCAGACGAGTGTATCGTTTGTCGTCGCTTTCAGGGTAAAGTTTTAAACAATATTATGGAGAACTTACTAGAGGATTAAACGCCGTCTAAACTACCATCTACATTATTTCTATATCTTTGTTCGATCACAAACAAGTAACAAATATCTGCACTTTACCTAGTTAATCTGCATATTAAGGAGTGATATACCGTCAAATCGCGGAAGACAAAGAGCTGATTATATTTATTTATTTTATTTTATTTCAAGTATCCAAGACTCATTTTCATTTACATTATCTTTTTTTCAAATTATAATTATTAAAAAAAATTAAAATCAAGTAATCTTACAAAATATGACGAGACAAATATATTAAAACTATTGATTATTACTAAATGCCGTAATGCACTTAAACAGTCAAATTAGCTGCTGGGCATATGCAGTCTACAACAATGTTGCAGATAGGGACAGTTCACTCTGTCACTTATCATTTTAAGAATGACATTGGGGCTGGCCCTTGCCCTACGCACCAGCGATGCAGCTCTTTTACGCAAAGTTGCGTAAAAACAATCTACATGTGCTTGAGCAAACATCGCTGATGCGCTGCAGCGTCGGGACAGCCCCATCAGCACCCGGAACGCGTTGTTATATTGGATCCGGAGAGCTCCATAGGCCCGTTGCGTGTAGTCCCTCCACAGGCTGCACGTGTAAAGAGATGTACAAAACGCTCTAAATAAATTGAGTTTAACCTCCCTTGAACATCTCGCGAACCTACGTGCAATCATATTTGCACGAACCGACCGAGCCCTACGTTCCCTTTCTATGTCAGTAGTATCCTTGAGGTCTTGAACAACAATAATTTATAAAATATATACTTTATATTTTATAAATTATTGTTGCCTTTTATCCAACGGTAAACTGGTTACTGGTTTTAGATTTTTTTAAGTTTAAAAGTGATCAAAAGTGGATTTGACCAAGAATGTTAGATAAAATAAAATACCTTTCAATTTTACTTTATGAATTTTTGAAAATTTAAAACTCAATTCTTTCAATATTATGTTTTATCTCATTATAATATACGCGGCTTTAGGGTGACCCAAAGACCACCCTAGACGCATCTTAACCCAGTGATATGTCACAGACTATTTTAAGCATTTTAACGGACTCGGCCAGGTACTCTGCAGATTAACTAATTAATCTGCACTAAAACTGTAATATAATTTTAATTAATAGAAAACACGCATTTATGTCGCGCGTTATATACATGATGCACACAGGATGCACGATGTGTGACGTAGTCCCTACAGTTTAATACGTTGCGAATGTTGCAAGGCGGCAGTCGGTCGGCAACGCATTTTATAGAGAATAATTTGTACCCACGGCAATAATATTTGTAATTCTGATGGTAGGCGTCACAAGTCACATTTATTTCAAGTTATACGAGTACTGGTGCGTTTCTCGCAAAACAGACACGTACAATGCAATCACGTTCGTAAAAGTCGACTTATGAAAATTCGGCGTTCTATTACAAATCATTCAAGTTCAAATCTTTACATACCAAGCACGAAGAACTAAGTCGAAAAAGAAATTAGTAACTTTATTTGGGGTGTTCCATTTTATTGATTCTAAAACAAAAGTTATTTTATATGTTTCCTGTCTATCTGTATATTTCAATGCGCATCACACAAAAGCCTTAGAACATATTTGGATGGGATTTTCACTTTAAGGTTAAATAAAGAACGAATATCTTCTCGTCAGGTGTACCTCAAAACTTGACAAAAATATTATACAACAATTGCGATTTGCAAATTTTAGACGTGGTACTTCACTGCTAGCCGTATGAGGGAGCTCTGAGTGATAGACTTATGACTTATAAATGAGAAAATCTTATATAAGCAAATTAAAATAAAATTATTCTAATTAAAATTAAAATTATTATAATTAAAATTACTCTATATACAGTAAATAGAGTACTGAAATATTTTTTATATAGACTAAAAGTGACAAACCAGCACACGGTCCTTAGGCTGTGGCTCGTAGCCCCGTACACCCATCCTTGATTATGAATCGAAATTCAGATGCGTTGTCAACCGTGAGAACTAATATGGAATGCCTCTATTCCGGTCTATAAGGTCTCCAGTTCTCTACACTCACCATACAAAACAGCAACATCTAGCTGCTATTTTACGCTGGTATTCTGTGAGACCGTGGTCCTCCCCTGGTCGAGCCGACCCATTCGTCCTAGAACTATACTACTAATATACACTACTACTGCACTATGGTTCTAACACGTTTAAAATTCATATGCTTTTCTTATTAAAATTTTGTGTCTCGGAGCCTATTAAACAAATAGCGGCGCATCATTGAAATTAATCGTACCTTTCCCAGCTTGTAAAGTACCTGAAATGACGCTCAACTTTTCTTATTTTCCAATAAAACTTATACATTCCAGCTGGAAGTTGAATTCCAATAAAGTTAACAGCGAGAGATATTGGAATTTAAATTCTGCAAAACTTTTGAAACTATCAGATTCTTAGAAAAGAATGTTGAATAAATGATGAAAATATTGTTCATTATAATGACACTCGAAATGAGTGTTTGAATTTTATCTGTAGTATTCAAATTCCCAGAGACGGTGAAAACCCAAACTTTACTAAGCATTATTTTAGGCACATAATAAGATTTTCTTTTGAACTAAAATATGACTCTATGAATAGTATTGGGTAACCCGTAATAAAAACCTTCAATTTAGAGTAATTTTATGATTTTGAGTTAATTAATTTAATCTTTCTAATTAAGGGTCTTTAATAAATGGCAGTTAAGTTAAAACAAAATAAAATTCTGATAAGTTCTGCAAGGTGACGGCATTATGAAATTCATCACACTTTTTCATATCCTGGGCAAAACATGGCAATTAGAAATTCCTATTTAATTGGGAATTCAAATCTTATGTCTTCCGATAGATGTTGTATAACCATTTAGTTTACACCAAACGTAAAGTACCCAGACCACCACATCAAAAAGCACGTCTGGTAATCATCTCCAAATAAATCAATAGACATTTACGAATAATAATTATAATAATAAGGTTATTAAGACCAACAACTATCGGAGATATATCCTAAAGGATGGCACTGTCGACATCTGTCGAGCTTATCGCCATCCCGGTGAGTCACTTAGGCATATCATCTCCGGTTGTTCGGCGCTTTCTAACTCTGAGTACTTGCACAGACACAACCTAGTAGCCAGAATTCTTCACCAGGAGCTTGCTCTGAAATACGGTCTCGTGGATAGCAAATTGCCGTATTACAAATACCTGCCAGAAGCCGTGCTCGAAAACGATCGCGCCATGCTCTACTGGGACCGGGCCATCATCACAGACAGGACTATTCTTGCGAATAAGCCTGATATTGTGCTGATGGACCGGGCACAGTCAAGGTTATTTTTGGTCGACATTACCATTCCGTATGACGAGAACCTCGTGAAATCCGAAACAGATAAACGAACAAAATATCTGGACCTGGCTCACGAGGTGACCGACATGTGGGGTGGTCTGCCGACCAAAATTATTCCTGTAGTCGTATCTGCAAACGGGCTAATCCTAGTCAGCCTCTCGGGTCATCTGAGGCGACTGGAACTACGTGGCGGACCGCTCCTGGCTCAAATGCAGAAGGCCGTGCTCCTCGATACCGCCCGCATCGTCCGCCGGTTTCTTTCCCTTTCCCCCTAACCCTCGGCCGTTTGGTCTCCCCTGCCGAGGGCCTCCATCTGGTTGGGCTTTTATTTATATATGTATTTTAATATTTATTTAATTTTATTGATATTTATGTATATTTATCTTTTCATTTCCATTTATAATTTTATATTTATAGAACCCAACCAGATGAGAAATCTATATTGATACCCCACAATAATAATAATAATAATAACTGTAATGTCGTCCAGGTCGAATTTTGGTTACGATGGCCGGTCTAAACGGAGACTAGCACATGTGCACTCTCTATTCCCTCACTGTCGTAGTCCGATAAGACGGCAAAAACTAACGACCGCAGAGAGATTACAGACGCAAGACTGCGTGTTTTCCGATATACCAACGGCTTTACGTACTTTTCGTGACACGGGAGTGAAACGCTATCGATTTCTTGACTATGGGTTTCTACTGAGACTTTCTCGACAAAAGAAACTCCATATCTTTTTTAAAGTTTCGAGAACTTCTGGTACCGTCCATCTATGACAAATTCTTTGAACAAATGGTACAAATTATGACAAATTCTTCATATAACAGAAGAAATCTGTGTCCGGCTAAGGAATCTTACGGATGATGAAGAAGAACAGTTAAAGTTTAAAAGTATTTCAAATATTCTTATTAACTACGTAAGTAAAGACATACTCCCTGTCCTGGAAACGGCTCCCCGTTAGATCTGACTTGGGTAACCTGAAATGACTGCTATGGATAAGCTCCCACAATACATTATAACTTTAAATGCATAAAGTGCTTATAATGGAAACTGTTACATATGAATGAACAAAAGTAGGAAATACGTTTTATAATTAGTTTTGATTGATTGATTGGTGGCAGCGTAAGAGAATCCATCATCACATTTCGTCCCGTGGCTGACGTAAAAGATGACTGTGAGAAAGGTCAGAAGTATCATAATATTGTTTTTCAACGATGAATACGTGGTAATTCAGCACTTTTAATTGCAATCAATATTTTTATTAATGCCTACGAGGATCTAATTCATGACGCTTGAGAAATTTTCGTAGGGAGCTTATCCCCTGAGCTGCCATTACTATATTGTACCTACTTGCTTATAATTTATATATTCTGCACAAAAGGATGCGTAGTGCATATCGATCAAGTTTTAATTGGGGTACACTTGGACATAATTGGCCTAAAGTTTATGAAGCGAATATGGAGCACCACTTTAAAATTACTATTGTAATTTATTTTCATTTATGCATCACCCAAAATACTGAGATCAATTTACGGATATCTTTGAAAAAATATATACTTTATACTCGTATTAATTTATGTATTCAAATTTTATGTTTTATAATATAATATATTTTTTATATTACTTATTTTAAATCCGTAACAAACTGAATGATGAATGATGAAAAATATTTAATAAAAAGTAATTTAGTAAAGAGTAAGACTCTAATGAACTCATCAAATTGAAAACATTTTTTTAAGTGGGTAAATATGAATTTATCTGGTTTTCTCAAATCCTACATAATAATTCTAGTGGTGTTCGAATACGTTTCGAACTCTTTTGAATTGGCATGTGGACAACTGCACTCTACAAATTATATCTAGTTGTTAATTACAATTTCGGTCTGAATGAATTGGTTTTCGTTTTATTACTAAAATTCATTCATTATTAAAAACAGAGACTGTTTATGATAAATTTTCGTTCAGAGTACGTCACTGTAGTGAATGCGGATATCATGTGCTCTTTAAAATCATTATAGCTATGCCAAAATATTGCATATTATCAAAAACGTATGCATTCGTTTGTGACAGGCAAGTCTATAAAAAATGTCTTTATTGTTCAAAGTTTAGTTCAAAGAGTAATATGCCTACCACTTTAATAGGTATTTCATTTTATAATTAAAAGCGAAACTCTAGTACTCGCCTTAGGTAATTAATTCATTATTGTAGTTATACAACAAATGCAACTACCGTTGCACTGAATAGCGACTTTAAAGTGAGCTCATTTATTTATTTTTTTGTTGTTCATTTATATACAAAATTGCAGTTACAGGGAAGGAGAAGATTATGAATATACTTAATTTTTTTATAGTATAGGGTGACAAACGAGCACACAGTCCACCTGATGTAAGTGGTTGCTGTGGCCCATAGACATCAACATTTTACGATTACGAATAAAAATGAGATGCGTTGTCACCCGTGAGGACTAAGACGGAATGCCTCGTTTCCAGTAAAAAGGGGTCTCCGGTTCTCTATACTCACCATAGGAAACACAGGAGCATTAAGCTACTATTTGACGCTGGTATTCTATGAGAGCGTGGTCCTTCCCCGGTTGAGCCGACCCATTCGTGCTACAACTATACTGCTAATATAACTGCAGCATGGCTCTAACAAAACTCAATATTGTAAAACAAAAACTGCTATTACATTTATTTCTACTGGTTCTTAATGCTTTTTATCAACATTAGCATCATTACAGTCTATACAACTCCACTGATACACATAGGCCTCCCCCAAGGTATGCCACAAAGCACGGTCCTGAGCCACCTGCATCCACCGACTTCCTGCATGTCTTACCAGGTCGTCACTCCATCTAGTGGGGGGTCGCCCTACACTTCGCCTACTGGTACGAGGCTGCCACTCGAGAACCTTTTTCCCAATCGGTTGTCAGTTCTTCGAGCTATATGGCTGGTCCATTGCCACTTCAGCTTACTACTCCGTTGAACTACGTCGGTCACTCTGGTTCTAGTGCGTATACCCTCATTTATGAATTTATCACGCAGAGAAACCCCAAACATAGCCCTGATGTCGAACGACCTTGAGCTTCCTCATACAGCATGCAGTGAAGGACCACGTCTCAGATCCATAAGTCATCACTGGCAACACGCACTGGTTGTACAATCTCGTTTTCAAGTTTTGAGGTATACCTGATGAAAATATGTGTCGCAATTTTCCGAACGCTGCCCAGCCGAGTTGAATCCCAGGTAAACATACTCATCAACAACTTCGATGACAATGAACCGGAAAACTTTATTTATGCAGGTATTGAAGCATGTTTCAAGTCGTATAGTTGGTAGGTAGTGTATAGGGTATAATTTTTGTTGTGTATGTATTGTTATACATATTAAAATACCTCATTTTTGAATTTCATATCAAATTTAACACTAGCGACATCCGCCCCGGCTTCGCCTGGATATATTCCCTTACTGTGGGGTTATAATAATAATAATAATCTTTAATTTAAATAAAATTACAATAATAAAGTGAAGACTATGATCCCCAAACTAGACGAGTCTGTATCTTAGGGATCAGCGGCCTCTCCCAGTGTTGTGACAACAGTATTAATTAACTATTATTATTTAATTAATAATTAATTAACTAACTAAGCTTAACATTTTTAAGTAACTAAATAGCAATTTAAATGAATTTATTTACAACTTAACATAGACGGTAACTTAAAGCGACCAAAGTAATTTATATTTTATATAATCATAGGTATATTAAAATTAGTTTGTAAATTGTATTTATTTATTTATCATTTTTCATTTAGACTTATGATGATCAAAGACGACATTAGAACAAACAAAGAGTTACTTTTAAATTTTTTTAATCCCAAGTCTTTCTTTCAAAATATAGCCTGAATTTCTCTCGGCGTTCTCTACATGTTCGTAAAATTTCATTATAATCAGTTCAGCCATTTCGAAGATTAGCCGCACAGACCGACAGACAATTTTTAAAGGGTTATTTATTTATTAATAGACCTATGCGTTTTCTGTTCCCTTGGGGACACTTCAATTTTATTTATAAGTCATAGATAATAGCGCATATAATAATACTACTATCGTTTATATAATGGAGCAATTATTATTAAAACTGTGAATGGACTTTGTCAGGTAATAGATAAATAGGAAAAAAATGTTTAAAATATTTTTATTAATTTTCCAGAACTTGCATAAGAGGCAGCTCAAATGAAGGTAGTTCAAAATGTCTTTGAAGAACTTGTTACCCGTCCAGCTGATTTCTTCAAAAAGGGTATCAATAAAATGCCACTGTGTCAAGTGTCTATTATTTTGCCTAAAGTAATATGATCTGTAGAAATTTCTGTACATAGCATTCAATACAACAGCATAGATGACAGAAGCGTACGTAGTTAACGAACCATCTACATCCCCTATTTCACAGAAATGCGTCCCATACTATTTATGAATCTTGAATATACAGACAACAAACAGATAGACTGACAAAAATTCTTAAATCTAATAATATGGCTTCAGCATTTTTTATTTATGGGGCAGGATTTGATTTTTTTATATTATTATGATTACAATTTATTTTAACAATTACACAACATTTCTTCAGATTTATTTTACACAAGAATACTATATAACGATTACATACCATATTACTTATTTGATATATTATGTTGCTGTCATTTCGCAAATACTTAGTAATTGTTATTAAAATAAATTCATATTAAAAATATTTACGTTCGTGAAAAAATTTAAAAAGCTTTTTAGGGAAGACAATTACTAGAAAATAAGGTACTAAAAATCTAAGAAATTTACCCGACTTACGAATACACATAAGTCTAGAGTTTCATAAACGTTTTCTTTAGAACAAGTGATTTTTAAAGGTTCCAAATATAATAGTAAAAATTATTCAGCGTTTCTATTAATAGGACCAGAATCTATGACAACTGTTAGGTGCTTCATATCAGTGATTCAGGAAGTAACTTATTACTAAGTGACACTCAGTAAACAAAAAATAAAATTTAAAATAAACCTTTAAAACCTTTCCCAAAAACAAATACGAGTACATGCTATACGAATGCTTATTAAAACATATATGTAGAAACAAAATTAAAACTATGTTATTGTTATTACGGGTACTATCAATGCTACCTTGGCTTTCTGCCAACGCGCTCACCGCTGACAAATGGAAATATATTAGTGTCTTAGAAATGTTCTTATGTTCCTGAAGGGAAACATTTTATTTAGCTGCAAAGTTAAAAGATTTAAGTTGCAACGGTATGAAAACACAGTTCACACATTATTGTTTTTACTATCGACACTAGAGTACGAAGTAATAAATACTCAATGTCATTAAAAACACGTCTCCACCGTAAAATATAGTTTAACAATATAATATACGTATTATATTGTTAAACTATATTTTACGTACGGTGTTGTAAGATGATTTAATTATTTTCATCGAAAGCTTTGAGAAATGTAACAATAATAGAGCTTTTCTCAGGAAGATTTTTACTATTGCTGCTTATTTAATTTTGTAAACATCTACTTTAAGAACTTTTAAGAATACGCCTACAACTTAAAAAACGCGGAGAAATTGAATTAGTGCTACAATCACTTGTTAGAATTTAAAAATGTTTAAACCATTTATAAATAATCAAGACCAACATTATATTGTTATTGTACTACCTTGTATTGTTCAAAGGGTTTTGGCCCAATGCATTATCAATCCGTCTTGCCTAGCATGGCAAATTTGTAAATCGATAGAATGCTTCTATGAACAATCGGTTGACTACAGCTTCATTATAATGTACACCACTTTGTAGATCTTTGAATATTATTTATTTAAATTCAACGCAAACATTTGAAGAAAAAATATAATTCATAGTTTAATAAATTAATAGTCATGCACATGTATACTTTTTGTATATACATTGCGATCCGCCCCAGCTTCGCAAGAGTGATTTATATATCTCGACAGCAGCGCCACCAACGCATTCCAAATGTGAATAATATAAACCATTTAGAGACCCATTCAAACACACACAAAATATTATATCAAAATCGGTTGAATGATTTCAATGTTCTATAACGAACATAGGTAGAAACATTTTTTGTGTTTTGTTTAGATAAATATAGATAGATGAATCCACATACACAGTATCCACACCATTAATGATGAAAAATTTTGAGAATTTTTTTCGTTGTTGGAGAAAGTGCGTGTTTTTGTCTTCGGTAGCTTCGTCTGTATACAATAAATCTCTTCATTACACTGTGTATCATTCAATTTAAATAGGACAAATTATAAAATAATACAAATATTTTAGACTGGACACTAAATTATATATGTTCACCCTAAGGCGGCTTCATGGCGCATACATCTAACTAAATAGACAATTTTACCTTTACATAAACTTTGAATTTTTAAGTTAATGATACGAACAGTGATGAGATAAGTTTTCAAATAAAAATTCTAGATTCTTGTCTGCCGGTATTTATACCAATTACAACGTACAATATATTCGTTGTTTACTTTTTAAGATGAACCAAATACAATATTTATTATCTTATAATTTATTTAAACCGCCTTTACTAAAATATTAAAGAAAATTTAAAAACTTCGGCATGCAAGTGTAGCTAAATGATATTATAAATAAAATATATCTTAATATGTACATCAAATTCTTTCTTTTTTTATTCTTTTTTAAAAACGTTACCTCCACACTAGTATTTTCTCCTGTATCGTGGGGGCAGTTTACAAACACAAATTTCACAAGGACAAACATCCAGACCCGGAACAATTATTTGTAGGACATAAAAATACTTGTTCCGTGCGGGATTCGAACCCGCAGCACCCAGTGCAGCCACTAATTGCTAAGCCACTGCGCCACGGAGCCGTCAAATAGGACTTCATGTTTACTTATTTTGTATACAGACGAAACGTGCTTATTTTACTTTCAGTACTCTATACATAACATTACTACACAGGCTCAAAAAGATCTCAATACCCTCCATACCTTCTTTCAGTATATTTTTCTTACAATCAACAAATCTAAATTAACTTTGTAATTTTAAAAATCTAAGAAGAAAAATATACCGACGCCCAAACTCTAAAAATTGACGAAACAAAATTATGCTACCTCCAACAATAAATAAATCTGTACTAAGAAAAAAATTACGTAAAATAACTTGAACTTATACTTGACAAGTTTTTAACCTTCACGGTAAGAAACCTGTCAAGTATAAGTTTTACATATCGACAATATAAAATGTTACTTACCTACTTCAAAATAATGTTTCATTTCTTGCTTGTAAAGTTCGTCTAATCATTTAAAATTCTCTAATGAAACCACATTTACTATATCTAGGTACTTGAGGTACCCCATACCGTAATGAAATAACAAAACAAAATTAGGGAAACTACTACGCGCTGCACAAAACAAATTAATTTAAATGGCTTTTTTCTTCCTATTTAACATCTACGGAGGAAGTATACAGAGAAACAAAACTGAAGAATATAAATCAATTACAAACATAATATACTACATCTTTACTCATTTACGAAATACCTATTAAAAAAATACACTCCTACATCACGTTCAGTACACAAAGATTACTACACTAAATGTAACTCGCTGAGCTTAGCGAAAAGAAAATGATTACGAGTACATATAAGTAGAGACTCGGTCCGTGAGGTCCACGTGCAGTGAAGTTCCTAAAGGAACTGTACTGGTCGTCGCTGCTGGTGATGAGAATATTCTTTTCTCGCTCAAAGGTTAATTATAGCTTTTCAGCGAGGAAACGCAGCCAGCGTTCTTGGCACTGTACCACGGGGAGCAGGACTTTTTGACTATTTAAATTTTTAAAGATATAGAAAAAGATATTTTGTTTTGCAAATATGGGTACAGTACATGGTAATATAGGTAGTGAGTTCAAGCATATTTCACCAGTAGGCATGCAAAATATACAGGAATATAAACTAATCACCCAAACAGCTATAACAAAATAAAATAATAACACAAAAACAAACAATTAAAATTTTTAACATTATACAGTCTTAATCTCAAAATAAAATAAAATTTCACTCTTTCTGTTACGCTATAGTATGCTTTGACTGTCAAGAAGCTACGAAGCCTTTTTTTTTAAATATCGATAGCGGCAATTCTTGTGGTCAAATTTTGGGTATTTTATCATATATGACTTTATCATAAAGTCATATATGTTCATCAAGTACAAAACTGTTGTTTGCCAAGCGCGGCAACTATGGCAAATATCCCCCTTACAAGGCAGTTTATGAGGGAGGCCTATTTTCAGCAATAGATTTTAATAGGCTATAATGGTAAGAATAAAGAGGCCCTGCTGGTTACAGGCCTCTTCTTATTTCTGGTAAGGTAAAATATAAGAATTTTATAATATCTAAGAATACATATAATAATACACATACGTATGATTTAGCAACCTTCATGAAAAGGGCCTATTCCTTTTTCAAAGGAAAGCAACGCCGCTGGTATTCCATGGTGTTGAAGATTTACATGGACAGCAATGATCACTTACCGTAAGTTGAGGCGTAAGCTCGTTGGCAACTCTTATATTAAAAAAAGAAAACAATCTAAGTCATGAACTATAAGGATACTTTATTTTGTAGCAACAATATATCCCACTGAAATGTATATTATATAGTATTTAATTTCGATAAACGAAATTGAATACTTATTTCTTGGCATCGTACCAACATTTTGCAAGGAAAGTCGTAAGAAATTTAAAGATGTACAATAGCAATTCATTTCTACTTGTGCTTTATTGAACAAGCTAAACTGATATTTTAAGGGTGATATTATATTATTTAATTTGACAACTTTTCGACTTATTAGACATTTCACTCTGCAAGTAGTTCTAAATAAGGTGTGAATCGTCCAAGTGCCATTTTTCCAATTCTTTTAGACCAAATGTGTATTGCGCAGGTTCTTTTTATAGCGGAGATATTTGGATCACGGTATGAAACTCCCAGAGCTTTTTTCAATAGAATGCTTACGAATGACGATCTTTCATTATTACCAATTCAAAAAGGTACAACAAGTAAATGTATAATTGTCATAAAGATTATATTGTCATAAAGAACATATTTGGCTTAATTTTTCTAGTGGTCGCCCAGGTGTCGGAATGAGACCGTTTTTCATTCAATTCATTGTTAGTTTTATACTTTGTATACGATACAAGCTGTATTTTATTTTCAAATACACATTAATATATAAAACACAGATATCTGATATCAAAAGTATAAAGTAAACGCATTTTTTGTCTCCACACACTATTAAAAAGGTCCACACGCAGTCAATCTCTCTATAACTATATGTTGACAATATTTTAAAATTCTTTGCCGACAATCTCTCTTCTGCGCTAAAACGTAGTGATTATAATGTTGTGTGAATAAGTCAATTAGCGCCATCTAGTGTCAGGAACGAGAGCGAGGGGAGCTTTGCAGAGAATGACATCACCGATCTCTCGACCGACAGCGCCACCCGAAGAACTAAGTTTCTAGAAAATCTATACTCGAACTCTCGGTACCTTACGCGTGTTTACTTGAACATTCCGGATATTTTGCTAATTTAGATAAATAGGTGGCGCAAGATGCAATCGAGACAGAGTTGAACTCAGCGAAACAAGCGAAGCTTCGGAGCGAAATTAAGTGAATTAGTGTGTTTAATTATTAGTGTTTTTAGTTTTAATTTGTGTAAAGTAAATTAAAGTGTTAATTTAGGTAATTTTATCGGCAATTTTTATTGTCACGAACCTCAAGCTCGTAACAATTGGTGTCAGAAGTGGGATAAAATAACGCCGATTTTACCTAAGGAGGAAACGGAGGGTGTCCGTACACGAAGTCAACGCCAGCAGGAGACGGACCAGAGGAGATTTGGTGGTGCAACGCCGCAGATGTCTGAGGGCCAGCCGCCGGCCACGGAAGCCGGCCCGTCAGCAGCTTCTACGTCTGTGGCACCTGACTTAGGTGCTCTGATGGTGATGCTGCAGGAGCAGGCTCGCCGACAGGAGGAACAGGTCCGTCGGTTGGAAGAACAGCTGCGAGGCGGACAGGACGAACAGAGCCGCCGACAGGAGGAACAGGTCCGTCAGTTGAAAGAACAGCTGCAGCGCGGACAGGAGGAACAGGTCCGTCAGTTGAAAGAGCAGCTGCAGAAAGGACAGGAGGAATAGGCCCGTCGGTCAGAAGAGCAGATGCTCCTCATTAAGGACCTTCATGCTACCTTTGGGAAAGAGATAAAGGAGGTGAAGGATAGGGTTGCTCAACATGACAACCGCCTGTCGGAAGCTGAAACCCAAATCAAGGAAGCCAAAACCCAAATCGACCAAGTGAACAATCGGGTTGATTACGTGGTGGCTGATGTGAAGAAAACACTGGACGACCTCAAACTGGGTGATGGAACAACAGCTCCCGTAGTAGTTACAACACCTTCGCTACGTGGATTCAAAGTGCCGCCGTTCGACGGTACCTCTTCCTGGTCAGCCTACAAGATCCAGTTCGAGGCTGTTATGAAGGCGAACGGCTGGAATAAAAGCCAGGCCATGACTGCTCTCACACTAGGCCTGCGCGACCAGGCCTTAACAGTTCTGGAAGCTCTCGGTGAGGAAGTGACTTATGAGCAACTCCTTGAGGCATTGGAGGCGAGATATGGCGACGCTCACCTGGAACACGTCTTTCGTGCGCAGCTTAAAAATCGTGTGCAGCGCAGCAACGAAAACCTGCAGCAGTGGGCTCTAGAAGTGGAGAAGCTGGTGCGAAAAGCATACCGGTCTGTACCTGCGCTCATTGAAGGGAACCTGGTGCAGACATTCATCGACGGCATCCGCGACCTGAAAGTCAGAGCTGCTGTGAGGCTCAGGCACCACGAGACGCCTAAGGACGCCTTGGCCCATGCACTGGAAGTGGAAGCCGTGCGGCAGGATCATCGCTCCCATCGCGTCAGGGAGGTTGCAGCAGCTACAGTTCGCGACCGCAACAAAGGATACAGCCCAAGGTGCTATGGCTGTGGGGAAAAGGGCCACCTTCGATCCAGCTGCCCTAAGCGAACCCTAGAAAGGGAAGGTGAACGATCTCAGGAGGGTAGTGCGGCCAACCGCACCGCCCAGCAGCAGCAGGGAAACGAGTAAAAGCCAGAACTGCGGGGCGGGTGCTGGCTGATGTTAAAAGAGCCCCAAGGATCTCGATCTCACAAACCCATGATGGGAACAGTCTAATCATCAAGGGTGAGGTCAACGGAATGCCGTGTAAACTGACCATAGACACTGGAGCCTCTCGTACGGTTGTTAGTTCCCAACTTATAAGTCAGTTCCTTGGGGACTCCGCATACAACCGAGAACGCATTAATTTGGTAACAGCCACCGGTCAGCGTATACCCGTCCGTGGAGAGAAGGAGATGGAGTTGAAGCTAGGCAACGTGATCTACCTGCATAATGTCATCGTGGCTGATATAATGGACGACTGCATCCTAGGCTTAGACTTTATGAGGAATAATTGTTGCGAGATCGACGTTAAGCAAGGTGTTTTGAAATGTGGACAGGAGGAACTTTTTATGGAAGGTGCGTTACCAGGGAACGTGTACAGCATCAAGAAGATTGTTCTTCCGCCTAGATCGGAAACGATTATTCCGGTTAGTCTTCCTCGAAACACTGGGCAAGCTCACCGTTGTGTACTTGTGGAAAGGGTAAACAATGACCTTCCATGGAAAGTAGCTCGAACCTTGGTCAGGACCACTGACATCTCAGGAGTACGTGTGCTGAACCTTTGCGACCGGGAACAGATTATAGAAAAAGGCACACTAATTGGTACTTGTGAGGAAGTGGATTGGTTACGTCGGTGCCAATATCTATCGACTGGGACCCCCAGCAAGGATGCAGAAACGAGAGTGACCACACTTTTGGAAGACTGTCGCAGTGTTCTCTCCCCGAACGAATTGGTCAAAGCGAAGAAGTTGTTACTCAAGTACGCCGATGTATTCTCATCAAACGATGCTGACATAGGAAAGACTGGTTTAGTTCAACACAAAATAAACACAGGTGAAGAGTTGCCTATCCGTCAGCGGCCAAGACGATTGCCGGTAGCACGTGAAAAGGAAGTGGAAACCATGATTGAAGGAATGGTGAAGGATGGTGTTATTGAACCTTCCTCTAGTCCATGGTGTTCGCCAGTGGTGCTGGTGAAAAAGAAGGATGGCAGCATGCGGTTCTGTGTTGATTACCGCCGTCTGAACGACGTTACAAAGAAGGACAGCTATCCCTTGCCAAGAATTGATGACACGCTGGACATGCTTACAGGAGTAAAATGGTTTAGCACGCTGGATCTAAAAAGTGGCTACTGGCAAGTTGAAATTGACCCTAAGGACAAGGAGAAAACTGCGTTCTCGACGGGAAAGGGTCTGTGGCAATTCAAAGTAATGCCGTTTGGGTTGTGCAATGCTCCTGCAACGTTTGAAAGGCTGATGGAACTTGTACTTACCGGGCTAAATGGCGATGCCTGTCTGGTCTACTTGGATGACATCATCATCGTGGGCCGTACGTTTGAGGAACACCTTCAAAACCTGGAACGCGTGCTTATGAAGATTCAGAGTGCCAACCTCAAGTTGAACCCGAAGAAATGTTCACTATTCCAACGGAAAGTTAACTTTTTGGGGTTTGTAGTATCGGAAGAAGGTATCCGCACAGATCCAGATAAAATCGCCGCTGTCAAGGATTGGCCGGTTCCAAAAGACAAGACGCAGGTTAGAGCATTTTTGGGTTTGTGCTCCTATTACCGGCGATTCGTGAAGAACTTTGCAGATATAGCCAAACCTCTGCACAAGCTAACCGAGGAGAAGCGACATTTCTGCTGGGATGAAAGTTGCAATATCGCATTCCAGGAGCTCAAGGACCGTCTGTGCAAAACACCTATTTTGGGATACCCTGACGCAAGCAAAGAATTTATAGTTGACACAGACGCAAGTGATATAGGACTTGGCGGTGTGCTGTCTCAACGGAGTAGTGACCAAGAGGTCGTGATAGCGTACTTCAGCAAGTCGTTGTCAAAACCGGAAAGGAACTATTGTGTCACAAGACGCGAATTGCTCGCTGTGGTAAAGTCGTTGCAGCATTTTAGCAAATATCTTCTGGGACGAAAGTTTCACTTACGAACTGACCATGCTGCACTAAAATGGCTATTGCAGTTTAAAAACCCAGAAGGACAAGTTGCGAGGTGGATTGAACTACTGCAGAAATACGACTTTGAGATCGAACATCGCAGCGGGAAATCTCATGGCAACGCAGATGCATTGTCAAGAAGACCTTGTCCTGAAGATTGCAAACATTGTACTAGGCAAGAGAGTAAGGAAGTGGTATCCGTAAGGATGCTCAGGGCAGACCACCTCAGCAACGAGTGGAAGGACAGCTTACTACATGCACAGCAGGAAGATCCGGACATCAAGCCGATTCTGGAATGGATAAAGGCCAGTGCCCCCAAGCCCAAGTGGAGTGACGTCTCAGCGATGAGTTCGACCACTAAAAGCTATTGGGCCCAGTGGGACAGCTTGCTGCTTCAGGATGGAGTTCTGTGTCGTAAATGGGAAAACGTTCGGGGAGACAGCTGTCATTTGCAAATGGTTGTCCCTAAAGCTAAAGTACCGGATGTTCTACAGCTGTACCATAATGATTGTTCAGGAGGCCATCTGGGAGTTAAACGAACTCTACTGAAGATCCGACAACGGTTTTACTGGGTCCACTGTCGAAACGATGTCGAGGACTGGTGTCGCAAATGTACAAGTTGTGCGGCTGTAAAGGGACCTCAGACTCGTAGTAGAGGTGCATTGAAGTTGTACAATGTGGGTGCACCATGGGAGAGAATAGCCATTGACGTGGCGGGGCCGTTTCCGGAGAGTGAAAGCGGTAACATGTATTTCATGGTTGTGATGGATTACTTCACTAAGTGGCCAGAAGTCTTCGCCATTCCAAATCAAGAAGCTTCAACAGTTGCAGATAAACTAGTTCATGAAGTCTTCTGTCGTTTTGGAGTACCTTTAGAGATTCACAGCGATCAAGGAAGGAATTTTGAGTCTCAAATATTCCAGGAAACTTGCCGAGTTATGGGTACTCATAAAACAAGAACGACTTCTTATCACCCGCAATCTGATGGAATGGTGGAACGATTTAATCAGACATTGGAGAGGTACCTAGCAAAAGTTGTAGACAATCGGCAACGAGATTGGGACAAGCACATACAACCGTTTTTGTTGTCATATCGAAGTTCTGTTCACGAAAGTACAGCAGTGACACCAGCTTTCGCAAACTTTGGAAGAGAATTACGGCTGCCTGCAGACCTGATCACTGGGATACCACCTGATGCCCCACGCAGTATAACCGATTATGCATATGACTTGCGGAACAAAATGAATGACATTTATGAGCACGTCAGACAATCGGGCCTGCAAATGTCTGAGAAAATGAAAACCCGGTATGACCGCAAATTGAACAATAAAGGGTTCAACGAAGGTTCATTAGTGTGGTTGCACAATCCAGTCCGCAGCAAAGGGAAATCTCCTAAGCTTCAAGCTAAATGGGACGGCCCGTACCGGATTGTAACCAGGATCAACGATGTGACCTACCGGATACAGAAAGGCGCAAGAGGGACTCCTAAGATCGTCCATGTGGATCACTTGGCGCGTTATTATGGGACCGATAATGCTCGGGACGAGCATGTCTTAGGAGGGGGCAGTGTTGTGTGAATAAGTCAATTAGCGCCATCTAGTGTCAGGAACGAGAGCGAGAGGAGCTTTGCAGAGAATGACATCACCGATCTCTCGACCGACAGCGCCACCCGAAGAACTAAGTTTCTAGAAAATCTATACTCGAACTCTCGGTACCTTACGCGTGTTTACTTGAACATTCCGGATATTTTGCTAATTTAGATAAATAGGTGGCGCAAGATGCGATCGAGACAGAGTTGAACTCAGCGAAACAAGCGAAGCTTCGGAGCGAAATTAAGTGAATTAGTGTGTTTAATTATTAGTGTTTTTAGTTTTAATTTGTGTAAAGTAAATTAAAGTGTTAATTTAGGTAATTTTATCGGCAATTTTTATTGTCACGAACCTCAAGCTCGTAACAATAATATACTATTTGCTCTGTGCAACTGTTTGACTCTCAGAATAACCTCATAAACATAATGATTTAGTAATTGGTCTGAGGTAAGAGTAATTGGTTATTGTTGGTTATTATGTGCTTGACAAGTAGATAATTAGAATAACTAGTTATGTACATAGTAGATAAAAATCTATGGTTTGACAGTATGATTGCAGACAATGAACGTTTTATTTGACTTTATTTCAGGTATTTGTAACTTATATCATAATTATTACATAAATTTTAGCTTACTGCACTCCTTTTCCATATTATAAACTTTAACTACTCGTATGCCAAGCGCATTTTTCTCTGCACGCGTAATATGCTTAAACAGGGGTACGAAATTTTCTCTTCACGTATTAATTTGAATATTTACTAAACACTTGCCCACTCATAACAACTCGCCAATTTATTCAGAGCAATATTTGTAAACTTAAGATCACTTGACAAAGGCTACATGTTAATTAAACGAATAAATTCTAATTATTTCTTATATTTACGTGAACACTATACATTTAAATAAAACTAGTTTTTGCAGATATGAAATATAAAATAAGTTAATACAGGAGATAAAATCCGTCTACTTATTTCATATATAAAAATGAAATTTTAATTTTTGACGAAACTGATACTTATCACCACCTTCTAAATTAGCATAAAAATAACAGATGTTTGAGAATAAAGAGCAAAGCGTTCATACAATATTGAAGTCATAGAATAATAGCGAAATTGAAACCTGGTCGCTCAGAGAATGAGTCGACGCATAGCACATGGAAATCCCAAGCCCAGTAGTGGAATATATATAGGATGTTACAGAGCATCTCACTTTTAGCACGTTTGAGATATTGGCGTTATTAGAAATTAAAACCTACACTTAGCTCTACATCACAACCTTTATATTATCAACATACGCATCAAAATACAATCAACACTACACAGAGACAGGATCGATTTCTGCAAATGACCACTAGAAGACCACCCAATATCACAACGATGTAACTACTACATAGGCTCCAGGAGGACCACTAGCTGTTGGTAAGCGACCCTCTCTCTCTAGTCGGTCCCTCATGACTGAAGATCGTGATCACCATCACGAAGAGTAAGTTTATTGTTTATGATCTCTCTCCACCGGGTCCTATCGCTGGCCATACGGAGAGCGTCGTAGAAATTTCGCGCACCGACTTCTTTGACTTGGTCGGACCACTGGGTTGGAGATCTACCTCTGGGCCTTCTTCCCTCTGCGTTTCCAACAACTATCGATTTCTCAATACTTTCGTCCCCGCGGCGAGAGATATGACCAAAATAGCTGAGGATGCGCTGATGATATGTAGTGGTAAGCGACCAACGTACGAAATAAGTTGCATAAAGTTGGTCTTCATGTTCCAAGAGTACACGTGTTCCAGAATTGCGACCTGGCAATTATGTTCGGCGGCTTTCGTGGGCTCGGGAGTATTTACCATGGAGTGACGAACTATGATCTTTGGTGCTGTTCACCGATGAGTATCGGTTTGGGTTTCATCCGGATTCACGAAGAACACGCATTTCGAGAACTCCAGTAAGAGTTATCCGTCTACAGCACCCACAAGATGTCTACTCATAGCAAGGCCGGACAATCGTGGTGTGGGCAGATATTCGTCTCGGTGAACAAACCTTGCTCGTTTGGATCAAAGGCAACATGACTGCACAAGAATATTACGAGGAGGTTGTAGGGCCTGTTATTGTCGCACACGGAATCAAAATGGGCCAGGAATTTCTACTCATGCACAATAATGCTCCTTCCCATTCGGCGTGACTGGTGTCGACCGCTGTACGAGATCACAATATTTAAGTTTTGAATTAGCTTGCACAGTTGCCCGATTTAAAGCCTATCGAGCATGCCTGAGATTTCCTGCCAAATTTGACGAGTACAAAGAACATTAGCAAAGAACGTGGGAACTCATAACACAGCATGACATTGACAATTAATTTTAAGTATTAACAATCGATGTCGATGTGTAATTAATGTAAGAGGTGCCAACAATGATTATTAATTAGATATTATAAGATTTTTCAATTTAATTAAAATTAAATGTTTTATAAGAAGAAATAAAGTTTCTGATTATCATACTAATTTTCTACGGCGATAAAAAACTAACATTTTTATTTTAAACAAAAAATTACCAAATGTTTTTTTTTATTTTTATCAAAGGCATTAAAATAATCAATCATTCTTCTGTTTTCTATATTAGAAAATTCTTCATAGATTTTAAGATATTTGATGAAATATAAAACATCGCTAGATTCTGTTGATGTATTTATATATATGAGGTGTATGAGTTTTAACTGTAGTTGATATAAAATTCAAATCAAAGGGATCACATACCATATATATATTTGTTCTAAGGGTTCGACTTCTACTGAATATTCTCATTAATATATAATTGAAAATTAATTTAAAAATTATGCCTTACATTAATTTTATATATTTAAATAAATATAAAAATAGATAATTTACTTATTCATATTTAATTGATTACAAATCAATCGTTTCCGGGACACAGAGATTTTGAGTGAGATTGAGAGGTTCTATGGGCAGCTATACTACACTGTTCCATCGCTGGAGCCACAGCAAGTGTGAGTAACGATCCAATATCAAGTCTTATCCGACACTATTCCGATAATATCCCGGACGTCAGTCTGAGCAAGCTTAGAATGGCTCTCCAGCACCTTAAAAACGGCAGGGCCCATGGTGAGGATGGAATTACAGCGGAATTTCTGAAAGCGGGTGGAACACCGGGACTTGAAGTCCTTCAGAAGCTCTTCAATTCCGTTCTCCATGATGGTACTATTCCGGAAGCGTGGAGCAGAAATGCGGTGGTCTTGTTCTTCAAGAAAGGCGACAACGCTCTCTTGAAGTACTGCAGACCGATTTCCATTCTGAGCCGCGTCTACGTGCTGTTTTCGAGAGTCATTATGAATCGTCTCGCACGCAGACTCGACGACTTCCAGCCTCCCGAACAAGCCGGTTTCCGAAAAGGCTTCAGTACCATAGACGACATACATACCCTGTGGCAGATTGTACAGAAGACCGAAGAGTACAATCTGCCACTTTGCCTGGCGTATATGGACTATGAGAAAGCCTTTGATTCCGTCGAAATTTGGGCGGTGCTGCCGTCCCTTCAGCGGTGCCAAGTTGACTGTCGGTATATCGAAGTGCTGAAGTGTTTGTACAGTAATGCTACGATGGCTATCCGAGTACAGAACCAGAGTTCGAAACCTATCCAACTGCAGAGAGGTGTAAGACAGAGTGACGTTATATCCCCGAAACTCTTCACCGCTGCATTGGAAGACGTTTTCAAGCTACTGGACTGGAAAGTATACGTTATTAACATCAATGGCGAGTATAGTATAGTACGTAGTATAGTATACGTTATTAACTCACCTTCGATTTAGTCTCCCTTCCCTAGTACCTTCGTCTCCCAACGGAGAGGTCTTAAGATGAACATGGACAAAACGAAGATCATGTTTAATGTCCATGTCACACCTATGCCGGTAGTTGTTGGGAGCACTATGCTCAAAGTTCTTGACGAGTACGTTTACCTGGGACAAATAGTCCGATTAGGTAAGTCCAACTTCGCCCGAGAGGTCAATTGACGGATTCACCTCGGCTGGGCAGCGTTCGGGAAATTACGACACATCTTCTCGTCAGGTATACCTCAATCTCTGAAAACTAGTTTGTACAACCAGTGCGTGTTGCTAGTGATGACTTACGGATCTGAGACGTGGTCCTTCACTGCTGGCCGTATGAGGACGCTCAAGGTCACTCAGCGAGCTATGGAGAGGGCTGTGCTCGGAGTTTCTCTGCGTGATAGACTCAGAAATGAGGATACCCGCAGTAAAACCAGGGTGACCTACATAGTCCAACGGATTGGTAAGCTGAAGCGGCAATGGGCCGGCCATATAGCTCGAAGACCCGACAACCGATGGGAAAGAAAGGTTCTCGAGTGGCAGCCTCGTACCGGTAGGCGTAGTGGAGGGCGACCCCCCACTAGATGGGGTGCCGACATGGTAAGATATGCAGGAAGTCGATGGGTGCAGGTGGCTCAGGACCGTGCTTTGTGGCATTACTTGGGGGGGGGGGGGGGCTATGTTCAGCAGTGGACTTGTGAACACTGTGTACTATTTTGTATATATTTTATATGAATTATGTTTTGATTTATAATTCTTGTTTAATATAAATAATTAAGTAATAAATTACTAAGAAATAAACAACGTATACTCGTATGCTATGTTTATTCCTTAGTATTTTATAACTATATCCAGATACATAAAATAATTTAAAAATTCATTTAAAGTGTACAAAAAACCTTAATCATATACGTATAACGTAAAACGTTTGCTTATGTATTTATACATAGTTATACCTAACCTTATCTATTGTTACGCTACAGTCTCTTATGCCCTATATATTTAAAGTTTGTGTAACTGCCTGACCGATGTTTTTTTAAGATGAAACTAGTTGCTGGACGGTTTCTGGCTTTAGTAATGATACCCTATAATTTACCCAAAAACTATAAATTAAATAAAACAAATTTTACGAATACTATCGCGTTTAATTTAAATTGAATTCCATTTCCGACTTTTCGGCTGCTTTTATCATGTCATCGTGGCATCGGGCCTATCTTAAAGTATATTAAAATCTTGTTTTTGTTGTCTTTTGAGGTTTAGATTTATTTTTAACGTCCCAGAGGGAAGTTAATGTAATGAGTTCGATTTTGCAAATTGGAAATTTTAACATATCTCCACGTTTCAAGGTCTTTAGAGTTGATTGGTATAGTTTTTAAGAGGACGTCCGTATGTGCAGATGTGCGTATGTATGTTAGACCTCAATAAATTTTGAGCAAAATCGGTCAATTCGTTTCTTGTGCCGAATGAAAAATTGTATAAAATATTAAAACATATGCTATTTTTGGAGGATCTGGACAACAGCGCCATCTTTCGGTTCCAATTGTGAATCTAAATCATCCAGATGCCAACTCAAACATACAATAAAATCATCAAAAGCCGTGTAGGAGGCATTCAATAACAAACAAATGTACAGAAGAATTTTTTAGTTATAGGGAGAACATACCTTCGATTTGTCGACGATGAAGTTTTTATTATAATCACTATGGTAGAGTCGCTGGAGGATCGTATAATAAATATGCTTAATGACCTTTATTGTGTCTCCCAACGGATAGGCCATGGACGTGAGCATGAGCAAAACAAAGAAAGTGGGAATACCGCGTCAAACGCGGTTTGAGTTGTGGTTGACGAGTTTTATATAGGGAAAAATGTACAACTAGGAAAATCAAATTCCGACCAAGAGGTCTATAGAAGGTCGAACTCGGGTAAAGCGGCATACGGAAGATTACGACACCACCTCGTTACGTATTTTTTAAACTTTAAAACAAGAGTTTACAAATAGTGCGCGTAGACAGTGAGGTCAATTTATTAAACTGAGAGGTGGTCCTTTACTGCTTGTCATATGACAATACAAAATTTTCAAAAAGCTATGAAAATATGTGCGTGATAGAATACGTAACGATGATATTCGCTTTGGCACCAGAGTAACTGACTTAGCCCTGATGAGGTAGCTCAATTAACAACAACCTCGAAGAATTTACAACAAGTTGGAAATTAATGTTCTCAAGTTACGACCACCGAGCGACGAATTGGTAAGACATGTAGAAAGTTAATAAATTCAGGAAGGTCAACACTGTGATTTAAGGCATTACTTGGAGAAGTTCTAAGTTCAGCTGTAATTTTTTAAAGGGTTGTGATGATGATTGTGCCCAAGGCCGATATTTTTAATCGTATAAACATGTACTTACTTATGAAATACTAAACCGTATCCATCTAATAAATTACTTTACATTTTTTTGTTTTCTTAAGCGCAAACTTATTTCTCACACTTCAGTTTTCATTGTCACTTCAATTTTAAGTCAAAAGACTGCAACCCGGAATTCAGGACGAATGTTCAATCCGTACAAAGTTAATAGAAAATATCTCTCAAGTGTTTTGTATTTCGTATCCAACATTTCAATTTTTTGTTTAGTATTCATCAGTTTTACCTATTAATTTATTTTTAAAAGAAATAAACCTTCAATATAAGTATGAATTTTAAAATATTTTTGGGGTTAATATGATACACAGGGATTTTCTTCATCGAATTTGAACACCACTGAAATCACTGAAATAGTATATTTCATCATACTACTTCAGCTCAAATTCTAATTTCGCCCCCACTTCCCCGCGCGTCGTATACTATGTAACGATATGTTTGTAATCACTAATACCGTAAGTATGTAGGTCGTTAGATACTTATTTCATTAGGTTTATCATATTTATGCCTGTTTCTTCACGCGGACACAGTCGCTTCTTATTTTTATTACGGTTATTTCCCATTTTAATTTTGCGCCATCCTGTTGCGTAATGTGTATTCTGATCATAAGCGACACAGCTTTTCCGTTCGAAAGCCGAAGCGAGACCGATAGGGCTCAAACAAAAAAGGCAGGGAACAATGTTCAGGGCACCGATAGTTAAGTTAATTTATATTTACAGTAAAAATAATGGTAATTTAAAAAAAACATAAGCCCTGCTTTATAGGTAGTTCAGTTAGTATGCAAAGTTTTATGATCTAATTTAAAGTATTTTATGAATACCAGAGGTTTATTGGTCAGTTTGGAGGTAAATTTGTATTTTTTTTTTCTGTCGAGAAAATTTTACGGAGTCGTGTTTTCGTCTAACACAGTACTTACTTAAAAATAAGCCTTTTGAGGTAGCGCAGGCCCTTAAGTGCAGTTAATATCGCAACAAAACTTGCATTGAACCTGTCTGAGAAATTACGAAAAAACCGACCGAGGATTTTGCATTAATTTTGCCAACAAATGTTTTAAGACTTCACCCTTATGCAAAAACCCTTTTTGGAGTGTTTTCTTTTTTTGTGTGCTAATGTGCAATATTTTGAAAATTACTAAAACTTCGAGAGTACTTTTTTAAGAATTTGTAGTTCAGCATTCTGCAGTTGCTATTTTACAGACAATTAACCATCATCCCACAGCTGGATATAGATATGTAGACCCCTTACAAGTATATTTAATTTATCGTTACCATAAAGCTTGGTAATCGGAAGAATAAAGATTCAGTGTAACGAATAATTCACATATTGGGTTTTTATTAACATAAGTCGATTTTTTAATTCGAAAACTCAACAATTTTTTTAACAAACATTCTTAAAAATATATATTAGCGTACACTAGCACACTTAGCCAATGACAGAGTTTCACAAGATGCTGAATAACACTTACGAAGCAGAGAGGTAAAAAACTTAATAATATTTCAATCATATACTTTGTTCTTAGTCTATATTTGTATTTTAGATTATCAGCTATTTTAGAAATAAAAAATAATAAACATAAAATAATTATTACTAAATTAAATAAATCGTTATATATATATATATATATATATATATATATATATATATATATATATATATATATATATATATATATTACAGAACCAGAGTACGATACCTATCCAACTGTAGAGAGGTATAAGACAGGGTGACGTAATATTTTTTTTTTATATAGAAGAGGGGGCAAACGAGCATGCGGCTCACCTGATGTTAAGTGACTACCGCCGCCCATGATCAACCGCAACACCAGGAGAATTGCGGGTGCGTTGCCGGCCCTTTAGAAAGGAGTAAGCTCTTTTCTTGAAGATCCCCAGGTCGTATCGGTCCGGAAAAATCACCGGTGATAAACTATTCCACAGAGAGGTTGTACGTGGAAGAAAACTCCTTGTGAAACGTACAGTGGTGGACCGCCAAGCATCCAGATGGTGTGGATGGTATCGGGACGTTTGCCGTGTCGTGAGTTCACGAAATTTGGCGGCTGGGATTAATCCGAACAATTCCTCAGAGCACTCCCCGTGATAGATGCGATAAAATACGCAAAGAGATGCAACATCTCTTCGCAACGCCAGTGAATCGAGCCGATCGGAAAGCACTCGGTCGTCGACGATTCGAGCCGCTCTGCGCTGGATTCGGTCAAGTGGAAGGAGCTGGTACTGGGGAGCCCCAGCCCAGAGATGGGAACAGTATTCCATGTGCGGTCGAACCTGCGCCTTGTAAAGTTGCAGGCGGTGTGCCGGCATGAAATACTGTCCCGCTCTGCTGAGCACGCCAATCTTTTTAGAGGCCAATTTGGCCTTCCCTTCCAAGTGACCACGAAACTGCACGTCACTCGATATGTCGACGCCGAGGATTCCGATACTGGCTGAGGCAACAAGGGGAGTGCCTTGAAACTGAGGGGATACGACAAAGGGGTTCTTTTTAGCGGTTAACGCACAAACTTGTGTCTTCTGGGGGTTAAACTGGACTAGATTTAGTCGTCCCCAATCCGAGACTCTGTTCAGCAAAGACTCGACTTCAGACACAAGTTTGTCCCGGCACTCGGAGACGTTTTCCCGAGAAATATTGGCTCGGCCGGTGTAAAGAGCATCACCAGTGCTGTCATCTGCATAGCAATGAATGTTACGGGTACGCAACATATCATTGATATGCAGAAGAAACAGCGTTGGCGATAGCACGCAGCCCTGTGGAACACCAGCATTAATAGGCTTGCAATCGGAGCTTGCACCGTCTACAACGACCTTGATGCTCCGATCTGCAAGAAAGCTGGTGATCCAATCGCACAATTTCTCGGGAAGCCCATAGGAAGGGAGCTTCGAAAGAAGCGCTTTGTGCCAAACCCGATCGAAGGCCTTCGCAATGTCCAAACTAACGGCCAATGCCTCCCCCTTGAACTCTACTGCCTCCGCCCATCTGTGAGTGAGGTAGACCAGAAGATCACCAGCTGACCGACCACGGCGAAAACCGTATTGGCGGTCACTAATCAGCTGGTGATCCTCAAGGTACCTCATGAGCTGGCAGTTTACAATGGACTCCATTGTTTTGGAGAACAAGGAGGTGATGGCGATTGGCCGGTAGTTGGACGGGTCTGAGCAGTCGCCTTTTTTAGGGATCGGGTGGACGAAAGCCGTCTTCCATGATTTTGGGACTACGCCTAGGGAGTAGGAGTACCGGAAAAGACGCGTTAAAACCGGTGCCAACTCTGGAGCACACGTCCTCAGCACAATTGGGGGGATTCCGTCAGGCCCACTCGACTTGTGGATGTCCAGGGAGAGGAGTGCTTTGCGAACCGAGCGCTGTGTGAACTGCACTTCCGGCATGGAGCACTCACATAATATGCTCGAAACTCTTCACCACTGAATCGGAAGACTGAAAAGGATACGGAATTAACGGCAGTGGTGAGTACATCTCACACCTTCAACTTTTCGACGATAATAGTCCTTATTGCAAAATCGCTGGAGGACTTAAACACTATGCTTAATGACTTCAATAGAGTCTCCCAACGGATAGGTCTTAAGATGAACATGGACAAAACGAAAGTCATGTGTGATCACACCTATGCCGGTGGTTGTTGGGAACACTAGCTCGAATTTGTTGAAAAGCATGTTTACCTAGGCAAGTAGTATGACTAGATAAGTCCAACTTCGACCGAGAGGTCAATCGATGGATTCAACTCGGCTGGGCATCGTTCGAGAGATTGTGACACATCTTCTTGTCAGGCATACCTTGAAATCTCAAAACTAGATTGTACAACCAGTGCGTATTCCCAGTTATCATTTAAGGATCTGAGACGGGGTCCTTCACTGCCTTCCGTATGAGGAAGCTCAAAGACTCTCAGCGAGCTATGGAGAGGGCTATGCTCGGAGTTTCTCAGCATGATAAACTAAAGAATGAGGATATCTGCAGTATAACCAGAGTAACCGACGGATTAGTAAAGTGATGTGGCAATTGGCCGGCCACATAGCTCGAAGAACCTTTCCAGTTACTCCTACCGAGCTACTGAAACTTGAAAACGTCTTCCAATGCAGTGGTAAAGAGTTTCGGGGATATTACGTCACCCTGTCCTACATCTCTCTGCTGTTGGATAGGTTTCGGACTCCGGTTCTCTACTCCGATAACCATCGTGGGCCTACTATACAAACACTTCAGCACTTCGATATTCCGATAGTCTACTTGGCACCGATGAAGGTACTGCAGTACCGCCCAAATTTCGAAAGAACCAAAGCCTTACACATAGTCCACATACGCAAAACAAAGTGGCAGAATGTACTCCTCGGACTTCTTATAAATATGAGAAGTTCTTATAAATATGTGGTCTGTGGTACTAAATCATTTTTGGAAACCAGCGTGTTCGGGAGGCTGAATGTCATCGAGTCTGCGTGCGAGACGATTCCATATGACTCTAGAAAACAGCACGTAGACGCGGTTCAGAAAGCAAATCGGTCTGTAGTTTTTCAAGAGAGCGTTGTCGTCTTTCTTGGAGAACAAGATTCGCACTTCTACTCCACGCCTCCGGAGTAATGCCATCATGGAAGACGGAATTGAAGAGCTTCTGAAGGACTTTAAGTAACGGTTTTCCAACCGTTTTCAGAAACTCCGCTGTAATTCCATCCTCGTCCTGGAACTTGCCGTTTTTAAGGTGCTGGAGAGCAATTCTAATCTCGCTCAGACTGACGTTCGGGATATCATCGCAAAAGTGTTAGATAAGACTTGCTCTTGCATCGTTACGTACACTTGCGTGAGGCTTCAATGATTCCGTGTACAGCTACCCATAGAACATCTTGTTCCCAAATCCAAATTTCGTGAACGCACTACATGGCAAACGTCCCGATACCATCCACACCATCTGGATGCTTGGCGGTCCACCACTGTACGTTTCACAAGGAGTTTTCTTCCACGTACAACCTCTCTGTGGAATAGTTTGCCACCGGCGATTTTTCCGGACAGATACGACCTGGGGACCTTCAAGAAAAGAGCTTACTCCTTTCTAAAGGGCCGGCAACGCACCCGCCTGGTGTTGCGGTTGATCATGGCCGGCGGTAGTCACTTAACATCAGGTGAGCCGCATGCTCGTTTGCCCCTTCTTCTATATAAAAAAAATCTTATTCTCCCTTAGAATCTCGGGTGTTCCGGAAACGATGCTGTAGCATTCGGTCTTCAGCTTCGATTTAAAGCTAGATTCATAAAAAATAAAAATATCAAACTTATATATTTACTAATATAAAATTTGGGTAGATGAGTCATGATATTCATACCGTATTTGGTACGACGTTTGGGTACAATGAAAAGTGGGGTCTTTCTCGTACAGTACTTTGGAGTGCAGAACCAGATACTAGCAAGAATTATTAATGTTACGTAGTGAAGAATATCATGCAACAAACACATATCAAGAATTCTCGTCTAGATTCCAGTACCGATAAGACCGTATTTAAGGCAAGTTTCACGAAGATACATGCCGGTTTTGTAATTGAAGCGCTTTAAAAAGAGTTTTTGTATTCTTTCCAATCTGTTGATATATAAAGCATATTGCGGTACCATAAGGAGCTACCACGTTTAAGAATACTTCGACAATATGCGTACCTAGTAGATAGACTTTCAGTACGACAGAATGATTTTTTTAATCTACTTTCACACCAGACAAATATCTGACATTAAACAATGGATTTCATGTGGTTTATCGACTTATTGAAACTATGTGATGTAAGAATTGGAAGTCCGATATTACACAATGACTGCCAGATATGTTCATTACTTTGTCACAATTTGATTGATGTCCGTAAAGCGGACAGATCCTTTATCTTTTATACATTGATTGATATGCGTCTTTTATTACAGAGTATGAAGAAAACGTTGTTAAAATTAAATTGAGAGCATTATATTAATATTATTTAACATTATATAATAAATCAATGAAAAGTATGTAAAGGTTATCTCCACCCTATTCACATGACCTCCGTGTGTGGGCAGTTATACTTTATATTTTTTTTGCCTTAAGCTTAAGTAAAAACCAGGGCCTGTGATAGATGATTTTACATATACTGTTTTGTGATCACACAATAGGTTTTATATTATAATATATTTTACGTGGTAGAGCCATGCTGCAGTTATATTAGTAGTATAGTTGTAGCACGAATGGGTCGGCTCGACCGGGGAAGGACCACGCTCTCACAGAATACCAGCGTGAAATAGTAGCTTAATGCTGCTGTATTTCGTATGGTGAGTGTAGAGAACCGGAGACCCTTTTTACTGGAAATGAGGCATTCCATCTCAGTCCTCACGGGTGACAACGCATCTGCATTTTGATTTGTAATGGAAGATAGATGTAGATGTCTATGGGCCGCAGCAACCACTTACCATCAGGTGGACTGTGTGCTCGTTTGTCAGCCTATTCTATAAAAAAAAAAGGTATGCCTCAGATAAATAACTTGAGTGTTTGAACCAGATATGAAGCTAGTTCGCGGTATTAGACAAAATAAAAAAATATTTTATCAACAAATCTTTTTATGAAGTTTAAATTTATGCTAGTGACATTTTTTTAATATTACAAATTAAACAAAAATAAAAGTATTGAGTCGCTGATATTACTTAAATTGTGCAATTTTTTAGTGATTTACCTAATAAAATAAATAAAAAGTACAATAATACAAAAAGTACAATTATTAAACATAATATTAAATTTCATTACTTCAAATGAAACGTATAAGGTTATTTATTACATAGCGGTAACAATATCAAAGTAAAAATTATAATTTTTAATTGTTACCGCTATGTAATAAATAACCTTATACGTTTTATTTGAAGTAATACAGTTTAACTGTCTCGAACATAAGCCGGAAATCGTATCTCATATCATGAAATAAGCAGGAAGCGTTACAGGAACCTCTTAAGCGATGACAGTTGAAAGAAGACCTTTTTTATCTTTTTATCCGTTACAAAAAAAGTTTTTGTCTAAAGAATTTTAGGGGTCAAAGAAGAAAAACCAATTCTAGGTTTAAATCGTGATGCTGTCTTGATTAAAGGTTTATATATTAAAGTATTGTGGGGCTGTGGTGTTGTATAAGACGACCTAAGAATATATCAATTAAATCGGACATTATTTCGAAAGATGGTGTAACAAAATTTAGACTCTTAACGGTCCAAAAATTAGTTATCCAAATTTTTCTTCCTCTGAATACGTTCAAAGCAATATTCTTTAATAAGTAAAAAATTAATCGATTGTTTTGTATTTCATATTCCAAATTTTGCCACTGAAGATTTCGTAGGCTTATCAGGCTGTATCCATTTTCTTCTTATTTATTTAATTTAATCAAAAATGTTAGCGACAGATGTATAAAGTTTTACTAATAACATGCTATAGAATTTCATCTAATTATATGGATCTCTATTACCAATATGTGGTAGTCTTATTCACACCGTTCACTAAATAATGAAAGAGATGAAAGGTGAGCATATACTTGCATGAAAACAAGAGGGAGGAGAATCTGCTTTATTAAATAACTAAGTGCCATATGAAACAAAATGTATAAATTTCAAGGACTTCCACGGTAAAATTACGTATACAATTGTGTAAGTCCTTGCAATTTATAACTATTATCAGAAAATTCATTATAAACACACTAAAGCGTGGTATTACAAACCCACAAACCCCATTATTCCCATCTTACTGGAATGAGTTTAGAGATTCGGGAAAATACTAATTCAGTGATGTAATACAAATTTTACATTTCTTTTCCACTTTTTTTACCAAAATTAAAAAAAAAATTGTTCATTAAATTTTAGCTAATAGTGATAACAGTTTCACCACCGGCCACATATTTTATCATCTTTACATAAGTGTTAATTACTACATCAAACTTCTGGAAACGACGGGAGGCTTTTCAAAAAATATTTATTTATTAAAACCTAGCTTACATTATAATGTGAGTACGGCTTATAACTAACAAAAATAACTAAAAAGTGTGCCTTAAGGACAATATTCTTTTATATTAATTTTATGTCTTTGTTCTCGGATTGAATCGGACGTTAGTGTAGAACAATTGCGAGTAAAGGCTGAAAGGTTTTTGTAAGGAGATATAATTTATTAAAAAGTGAGGTCAATGCGTCTTTATTTAATAAGTCATAATTTATTAGATAATATTGGAACTAATTGATATGCGAGATGACTCAAAGAAGTCCTTGCCTTAAATTTCTAAGAATAATAAGTAATGAAAGTAATAACAATAATAATGAATGGGTGGTTTATGGTGTATAATTATTTTAACTATGGGTGTCGAAAGAGGCGACAGAGAGAAATAAGCCAAGAGGTGGGCAGTAGCATTTTTCTACTAACAACTAAAAACCAAAATTATTGCACTTGCCAACCCCATTTGTGGCGTGGCCACCATGGCAAATATCCCCCTTCTTAGGCAATCTATGGGGAGGTCTATTTTCAACAGTGGACTTCTATAAGCCGTGATGATGATTATGATGATGATGATGATTTTAAGTAAGTAAATAAGTATATTTTATTTTTCATCAAAGAAATGTCCATAATCAAAACATACAAACCAAAAAATTAATTATATTTTTAGATAATAAATGTGTGTCGACTGGCTTTCTTAGAATTACCTTTGCCATGTGCATTTGAAAAGATCAAAGATGGAAATCTCTATAAATATTGAAATATCTGTTTAGTTTCTAATATTGTACATTAAATGTACATATGATGTTCTTGAAATTTTGACTATTTTATACGACTCGTTACTTGTTGTTTTTTGGAAAAATATTATTCAATGTTAGTTAGTAACTCTTCATCGGTGGACGGATTTGGGCCTCTCTCTCCGTTCATAAGGACGATTTGCTATTATCGCCACACTTGGCAAGGTTTTTGGCGTTTGTAGTACCGCACTTCTGTCACTTTTGATGCTGATCTCTGTTCCCGATAGAGGTATCTTAAGTAAAGCGTTAAAAATGGCAATATCGTCATCTATCGAAACCATCTTGGTATCTTTAATATATTTCTGACATTTCGCATAGACATCTCTAACGACACCCATGGGATGAAATGGGGTGATAAACATTTTTACGCCGTAACACAACTAACTTAGTTTTTTTTCTTTGTTAAAATTTATAATGAAATAAATGGATGAAATTGAACCAGATGGAAGCCCTCGGCATGGGAGACCAAACGGCCGAGTATTATCTAGTACTCCTTCCTCTAAATTTAAACCCGGAACTGAATTTTAAAAGAGATCATAAGAAAAATGATAAATTTAACTCGACCAGGGAAGGATCACGCTCTCAAAGAATGCCAGCGTAATGTAACAGGTTTGTTTTTATGGTGTGTGTGAACCGGAAACCCCTTTCGCTGGAAACGAGGCATTCCATCACAGGTGACAACACATATGCGTTTTGATGGTATTCGATAAAAAAATAAAGGCAAAGTTTATTATCAGAGCTGGTGTGGTGATCTTACTAAATAAATAGAAAATTGATCCATGCATGAACATAATTAAAGTTATATAATCTAGCTAGCTATTACGAAATAAGGATATAATTTCATCGTTACTTCAAGTTTAAGTATAATGTTTCAGCGGGATAATGCACCAAGCATCTTTCTTAGCATCATCTTGGCACTATTCCCAAGTTCTTTGCTCGCTTCATGGTAATCATGTTCATTATAGTTATTACAATATTTAATAATTAGCTTATCCTGTAGCTTCCTTTGCATTGACTTCTATTTACTAACATTATTATTTCGATACTAATGCAATGTGTTAACATAATATGTAATAATGTAATGTAATGTGCTAATATCTCCATAATATTACGTTGTTGAGCTTAGGTTTTTTTTTCTCAGTTCGATTCACGACTTAGGATATTTACTTAAATACAACAAATGCAGTTTTCATTGGAAATATTTTAATTAAAAAGCCGATTAATAAGAAACTTCGGTCCTAGAAGAAACTGGCAATAAACTAAGCAAAATATTCTTAAACTCCGCCATGCTACCTTGATGCCGTATTTCACTTGACATCAAAATATGTTTAAACTCCTGAGACATACAACTTTCCTCACGTGGTTTCTTTTACCTCTGAGCATTTAAAATTACAGCTAGAAATTTAATTGATAGAATGAGGCGTTACTTTGCGGAAATCCATTATAATAGAGATATTAAATTCCTATTTCTAGAAAAGTGGTGTTGGGAGTAGTGGTGTTGGGAGTGGGTGCTCTTGAAACCAGGTAAGACACATCATTTCATTTAATTGAGCGAAGGGTTGCAAAATAACTATTAATATCTTTAGCTAGAAATTTGATTGGTGCGGACAGTTTCAATCAAACTCAATTTATCCTATATCTATTACGGCTCCCATTACCAGTTTCGAAATATAATTAAACTTTAAAAAACTACAAAAAAACTGAAAGAATGTAATCATCGAAATCAGTTGGTTACATCCTTTCAGTTCATTTTTAAAAGTTCCGTAGCCGAATAAAAAGGAGCGTATAATATTATGTTGTCTACGGTCTACCAATTTACCAAATTTCAATCAATCAGACACATTTCTAAACATACTTTATTTTCTCTGGAGGTCTCCAGCCGGATTATAATCTTATCTTGTTGCAAAATAAGCGATACTGTTACTTATAATTTAGGGCCTCAAGAGTCTTTTTTATGGTGTCAATCTTTTTTACACTTCCGTCGTTATTTATTACTGAAACAACAATATAATTAAATATTTAATAAAAATTCGCCTATTTCCTGCAGAATGGGCTTAGGCAACGAGCTAGAGGTTTCTAATTTTTAGAGGAGCTAATTTTTAAAATAAATTCTGCAATATTGTAATATAACAAACGTACATCAAACTTAAAAAAACATGTTAAAATATTATTTTTTTGGAGGCCTAATAAAAAATAAATAAACATCTTAACCAAATTTGACCGCTTCGATATTCCGTCAAAATTCAAGAGGTCAAATTTGACCGCACCCACCCTCAGCATTTCAAACCATAAATACTTATGTGTAGAAACTACTTTTCTATAAAGAATTTGGTATTATAGAATCAATATGAAATTTACTATCCTCCAGTGGAAAAAAAGTTAGGTAGTCTATCGATATTTGTTTATAATCTACGTTCATTTCTTACACCATTTTCGTGTCATTGTTATTGTGTTAATTTTTGGATTTTCTAGTGTTTTAGTATAAAAATTGTAATGAAAGTTTTTGTGTGAGTATAATTTCCCTTCTTACGTAAATAATTTCGAGTGATATATATTGAAATAATTGTGATTTTCTCGCTGCCGACATCCGCTTAAAGTAAAGTTACAGCATATATACGTCCCACTGCTGGGCTCAGGCCTCCCCTCATTTCTGAGAGGGTTTAGGGCAAGGAAGTGTCCGCCGCGCTGCCCAAATGCGTGTTGACGAACTTCACATGTCTTCGAAATATTTTTTTTTCTTATTCCTCAGACATGCAGGTTTCCTCACGATGTTTTCCTTCACCGCCGAGCACGTGGTAAATCAGCACTTAAAATCGCGATTAACAATTTCATTGGTGCCGGCGGGGATCGAACCCGGGTTACTCGTGTTCTGTTATATTTACAGCGAGCGTTAAAAAGCAAAATATAGATGATTTAATATGTCGTATCAAGCAGATTTCTACAACTAAGCTTGCACATTTTCTTGCAAGTAATTAAAATCGCAAAAAAGCCCGGGTTAATATGAGAACAGAACGGCAGACTTCTTAACCCAAGTAAGGTAAAATAAACACTATAAAAAAATGTTTTAAATCAATGTGTAAGATTCGTGTAAACATAAGAAGTATCAACTCTGAAATTTAATAGTATATATTAAAGTTATTTCAATGATAAATGTTAAAATTCTGTTCAATAACAAATGTTGTCATGTGGTAGAGCCATGCTGATTATAGCACGAATAGGTCGACTTGACCGGGAAAGAACCATGCTCTCACAGCGTACCAGCGTAAAATAACAGCTCAAGGCCGCTGTGTTTCATATGGTAAGGTCATCGGGGCCATCGAACCAAATTGAGTGTCATCTAAGGCCTTATGTGTGCAAACCCATCTGTATTTTGATTCTAAACCGAGTATAGATGTAGATGTATATGGGCCACATAATCTTTGTCCCATTGGGTGGACTGTGTGCGCCTTGTCACCTTCATTCTACCGAAAAAAATTATTATAAGACATATTAGGCCATTTATCATTCCAATGGATTAAATACGTTTGTTGGTACGTGACATCGGTATTGCGTTCGTTAATCGTTGATTGATGTTAGGTTCAGTTCAGACTAGTTAAAAATGCATACATCAAAAACTTTTCACTGTGTCATGTGAAACATTGAGTATCCCTATAGTTATTTACAGTTTTGATAGATGAGTTTTAACATTTTAAACGAATATATTTAAAGGATGGGCTGTGAGAATATTTAATTGGTACTAATAAGTTTAGTACCTAAAAAGATTAATGATATCAAAACATTAAGAAAACTTACGGAATTTTGCAAAATTACCTGAATTGAAAGTTTAAATAAAAAGTAAAAGCCTTCTGCAAAATGTTAACAAGATTAAAATAAATCATAAAAATGCGAAAGCTAATTCGTTGTCTCATTTTTGACCCCTTTCCTTTTTAAGTGGACTAATCAAAAGCTCGAATGTCATCTAGTCATATTAAAAATTTCATCCTATTTCAAAGGTTTTTTCCCTTAATAAAGAACAACCCTCAAATTATAAGCTATTTAATAGATATCAAGCCACATATCAGTTACAAAAACAAAATTGCATACCTACACTTGAAATGAGATCATCATCCTTTCTTGAAGTCGGCTAATAAAATACAACAACAACAAATTTATTTCCAACTGTGGGTCTTTTTTTAAAATAAAATACAGTAATAACGGAAAAATAATCTTTACATTATGCTATAAGCCTTTACTGAAGCCACGTTTACAAAATCACTTAATATTCTCAAATGTCGTAATAAGTTGAAAGGAAATTTGAGTCTCTAATATTAAAAAAAAAGTGTCGAGATTTAGCCATAAAACATTTTGGATCATTTACTTTTGTCAATTTCACTTGTACTCGTATTCTAAAAACGGTTCAATTAATGTATAAGAACATCATTATAAAACTCATAGCAGTTTTCATAACCATGAAATTAAGTGCCCGAGATCTCAGCGTCTTTCTGATAATGGCAAATTAAAATTAATGATCCGAAAAGCAATAAATTTTTATTAAGATCGTTTATAGTGGCAAATAGAATTAAATAATGTTACTGTTGGTTGAATATTCCGTTTCACTTACTTTTCCGTTGTTACTGTTGAGCCGTAATTGCTTAGATTTAAATTTCGATGTAGAGAGATCATGTCTTCCCTCATTATTGAGCGAAATACGGAAATATGTATATATAGAGAGATATATATGTAATAGTAAACAGTGTTTTACTGCGTTTTGATGTGAATATAATATAAAAACAACGAAATACCTCAATATTATTTAAAATTTTATTTTGCATTGAAAAGGCTTTCTTAAATTTCTATTGCTCGTAAACTCATTAGGTTGCCAATTAACAAAATGCAATTTTAAGGATTTCTTCATTTATCTTGCATAACAGACTGAAATGTTTTTAAACTACGTTTTGCGGATGATATGAGATTTTCTTGTTATTCTCAATTAAGTAAAAAAAGTAAAGTTACAGCCTATATACGTCCCACTGCTGGGCTCAGGCCTCCCCTCCTTTCTGAGAGGGTTTTAGGGCAAGGAAGTGTCCGTTGCGCTGCCCAAATGCGTGTTGAGGAAATTCACATGTCTTCGAAATATTTTTTTTGTTATTCCTCAGACATGCAGGTTTCCTCACGATGTTTCCTTCACCGGCACCATTGCAATTAACAATTTCATTGGTGCCGGCGGGGATCGAACCCGGGTTACTCGCATTCTGTTATATTTACAGCGAGCGTTAACCACTGAGCTACCAATTGTTTAAATAAAATTAAGGATAGTAAATTAATCAAGCATTGCTACCTTACCATGTATCAAACGCTGATTTTTTTTATAGGATAAAGGTGACAAACGAGCTCACAGTCCACCTGATGGTAAGTGGATGCTGTGGCTCATAAACATCTTTATTTAACCTCGCTTATGAATCAGAATGAGGATGCATCGTCACTCTTGAGGACTAAGATGGAATGCCTCGATTTCATTAAAACGAGTCTCCGGTTCTCTACACTCACCATACGAAACACAACAGCATTAAGCTGCTATTTTACGCTGGTATTCTGTGAGAGCGTGGTCCTTCCCCGGTCGAGCCGACCCATCATGCTACAACCATAATAGCTGCAGTGTGGCTCTACCCCTTAAAAATGTATTTTATAATTTAGAACCAAAATAGAGATGACGTCATTTCTGAAGACTAAGGTGGAGTATGTCTTAGCAGAAAATAGGTATCCGGTTCTTGACATTCACAATACGAACACAGCAACTATCATGTATCGAACTCATCCGACAAATATGCCCTTTTTCCCTATTTTAATGACAGTAACATCTCGAAATTAATTATTATCCTGTTCGTCCCCATCGTCCTATTTAGTCCAATGGGTATCGTAGTCAACTATGGTAAATGCCAGGAATATCTCATTGGTTCATGTTTCAGATTGGCGTAACATCTCGTTCGCGTCTTTAATTAAAATACCCAAACAGGCGACTTGGGACAGCGCCTCAGTTGTGTAACATCTGGTGCGATTGCCAATCCGCTTGCCTAGCTTGAAAATTGTTGCAAATCCTCTCTTTAACGTGAGAGGTCCGAGTTCAGCAGTTGACTCCTAAGAAATAGGGGATTAGGAAAAAGAACAATTTTGTCAAAGTTTAACTTATTCATCAAGAAATTTTCTTATTTAATCTGATGTGTTACTTTTAATATCCAAATAGTGTTTTCAATTTACATCATTGCTGTTTGTTTTTTATATACCTAAACTTTAAATATCACCGCGACAATTAAGCATGTGGCACACCTGATGGTAAGTGACTACCGCCGCCCATAAACTACTGCAACACCAGGGAAATTGCAGATGCATTGTTGAAGGCCTTTAAAAAGAATAGACTCTTGAAGGTCCCTAAGACTTATCGGTGCGGATAAACCGTTGATGATAGTCGATTCCACAAGGTACTTATGCGAGGAAAAAACTTCGTGTAAATCGCACATTGCCGAACCGCCAATTTTTTATTTTGTTATTTTTTTTATTTTAAATATTAGTTATTTTAATAATTAACATTACTAATTTTAACCACTCCCGATAAGCCAGAAACGCTTGAGTTAGGAGTGGTTCACGACAGTAGTCAAATGGTGGATTCGAACCCACGACCTTTAGAGTTCGCGATTCGCGCACTGCCATTAGGCTACTGTCGCCTAATTACCCAGATAATTTGAATGGTATCGGGAGTTTAGTCTGCATGTGTTAAACTGACCTCAAAATCTACTGAAAAGTTTGAAATTAGACGCATACGACTGTGAAATATAAAAATATTTTAAAGACTTATTTTCAGTAGCTTGACACTGCCAGATATACTAAGCATAATATAATAATAGAAAGATCATTCGTAATATGAACTCTTGTTATGGCACTTTAATTGCTAATTAAAAATTGTAATACGAGGGTGGATTGAAAAGTACTCGGCCTAACCAAGAAAATAAATACATACTAAATCAGTTATATTTTTATTTTTCTACATAATCACCATCAAGTTCAATACACTTTTGCCACCTCCCCTTCCAAGCATTTAGACCGTTGAAAAAAAATGATTCTTCCTTAGAGTCAAAATATGCGTCTACAGCTGCTTTGACCTCGTCGTTTGTCGAAAATCTTTGACCTCCCAAGTGCTTTTTTAGGTTAGGGAACAGAAAGAAGTCTGATGGTGCCAGATCAGGTGAATACGGCGGATGCGGTAACAGTTCAAAGCCAAAGTTGTGAATTTCAGCCATTGACTGTACTGACGTGTGAACACGGGCGTTATCTTGATGAAACAGGACTTTTCTTCTGAGCATTCCTCGACGTTTTTCTTTTATTTCCTCTCGTAAACGACGTAGTAAGGTGCAGTAGTAATCAGAGTTTATAGTCTGACCCCTTAATGAACCCATGTTTCGTCCATAGTAACAAAACGATTCAAAAAATCATCTGCATCGGCTTCAAATAACTCCAAACAGTCGCGTGAAATAGTCAATCGCGCTTTTTTGTTCAACTGAAAGCAGTCGCGGAACCCACCTCGCAGACACCTTGTGGAAACCCAACTCGTTGACAATGATGTTTTGAGTTCATTCATAAGAGGTGCCTATAATCTCGGCTATCTCTCTAATTTTTAATCTGCCGTCTCCCATTATTAAATCAAGTACTTTTTTAATATTTTCGTCAGTAGTTGACGTCGAAGGCCTTCCAGAGCGGGGTTCATCTTTCACACTCTCTCTACCACGCTTAAATTCTGCTATCCATTTTTTGACGGATGAATATGACAGAGCACAATCGCCTAATGTACTGACCATGTCATCATGGATGGCTTTTGATGATAGCCCCTTCTTATGGAGGTACTTAATGACGGCACGCTGCTCGATTTGCTCCATTCGCGGAAATTATGTCCGATTACTTTGTTAATAAATTTATAAAATCACAACTAATTATCGCATACGTTTCGAACTTCACATAATGAACTAGTCTGAACTGAACTAAATAATGTGGGTAGATTTGATTTTTAGAATTGAATGGATCTGTGTTAGGCCGAGTACTTTTCAATCCACCCTCGTATTCTATTCTCTGAAATATGTACTTTACACTCTAAAATGACACAAGTAACAGAAAATTAAAAAAAATGTAATGTACTCTTTATTATTGAAACACCTAATCATTATTTACAGCTGTTTGCTTATTCATGTTTTCCCTAATGGAGTAATGATAGGATGTGACACGGGTACCGTATGATTGATGAGATACTTTTAATCTTTTCGAGTTGAAATACCTGGCTTAGATTATTTTTGTATTGAAGCCACTGTTCCACTGTAATTATTGTAAAACACAACGCAATTGTTAGGAATTACCCTGTATATGGAGTACAAATTAATTATAATTCGGTCCGGTTTTTTTGTGTAAAAAATTTTTTTTTTTTTTTTTTATTTAATAAACTTTATTTGACATAAAATATTACAATAAATATTTCAGTGAATCCATAGGCTCCTAAACTAGTGTAAAACTGTGTTTCAGGAGCCAGTGGCTTCTCCCATAACATTGCATTATTAATTTATGCCATAAGATAAGGTACATTATAAGTTATTCAGCAGAACTACTTAAATCAAGAAAACAAAAATTAGTAAAGAACGGGCTACTCACTAGCGCATATCTGTTATGATGAATGAAATGAATTTATTTCAAAACAATATAAATAACCGGATTAATTGAAATGTTTTTAAAATCGCCTTTCAATTTTTCTTGGTTTCAGTTCATAAGACACTCAATGGTCTTGCTTGTGAATCACTCCCATGGATTTTAATCATACTAAAACTTCTTTCTGTGTCACTTTCATTGACTTTGCAAGCTCTTGTTGCGTTTGACTTGAATCTTCATCAAGTAATAAATCTTCGTCGAATACTTCCAATTATTTGTCTTTTATTTTTTTGCTGTCCAGGGCGAGTCTTGTTTTCAACACTAAAATTATCATTCTTAAAACGTCGAAACAATTCTCGACATGATTTAAAATTGGAGAATTGTCAACGTAAATTTCCACAGGCATTCTTTAGGCTTCAACTGCGCTTTGTGCATCCCACAAATGTTGCTAAGTTGGCCCAAATTTTGGCATTTTTAGCACAATAAAAATGGGTGTTTTTTTTTATAAAACCTCATAATAATTACTAGCATAGAGCGAGTCCTAAAATAGGAACAAAATTCATAAAGCTTAACTGAACTCTGAAGCTGCGATGGAATATATATATATATATATATATATATATATATATATATATATATATATATATATATATATATATATATATATATATATTCCACCGCATTTAATTTATTTATATTATATTTAATTATGTTATATTTAATTCCCGATATTTTATTTCCCGACAATTATATTATGCACCCATGGTCACGGGAGGGACTGAAATACACCTCAGTACCCCCGTGACCATGGGTGCTGTAAAGCACCCGAAACGCCGGGAATTAAATGTAAGTTAAAATAAGTAAATTAAACGCGATAGAATCCGTATGTATAGTTTGTTCAACGTCTAGTGTTCACGTAAATTTAAGAAATCATTATAGCTATATTAGAACAGTGGTAGAGCCATGCGGCAGCTTTGCTGTTGCACGTATGGGCCGGCTCAAACCGGGGTGGTACCACGACCTCACAGAATACCGGCGTGAAGTGGAAGTTCTGCTTCCGCGTTTCGTCGGTGAGTGCAGGTGGCCGGAGGCCCAAATCCCCCCCCCCCCCATCAACATGGTAGCGGAATTAAATAAAGATAGACTACCCCAGGAGGGTACCAGCACCCCTGGAGAATCCCTCGCTGAGCATCCACGACCATGTTTCTCCACTTCTGAGCGTGGGTGCTCAGGCTGCCCCGCGTATTCTGGGGGGGGGCGAAATTCCGCTCAAGACTACAACTGCTCGGGGCAAACGGAGCAACAAGACCAAGGCGACCCCTGCCACGCTGTCCGTGAATTTCTGCAATATCAGGGGACTTCACTCTAACCTAAACGCCGTCCACTACCATCTCGAGACGGCGAGGCCGGCTCTGCTCTTTCTGACCGAGACGCAGGTGTCCTCTCCGGCTGATGTTTCGTATCTCTCCTACCCGGGGTACAAACTGGAACACTCCTTTGTGCCTCGGGCTGGAGTTTGCGTTTACGTCAGAGAGGACATCTGTTCTCGACGCCTCGGCAGACTTGAAGGTTCGGACCTGTCCATCCTTTGGCTACGCGTAGACAGCGACGACCATCCGCGCGTCTACGGGTGCCTCTATAGGTCCCACAGCGGTAATGCCGAAACAGACCGACTCTTCGACCACGTCCAAATGGCTGCAGATTCGTTGCTACAGCAGATCCCCTCTGCAGAGATCGTGATCCTCGGCGACTTTAACGCCCATCACGCCGAATGGCTCGGTTCACGTTTAACCGATCATGCGGGGAGATCTGTTCATGATTTTGCCTTGGCATATGGTCTGACACAACTGGTTACTTCGCCTACGCGGATTCCAGATGTGGAGGATCATGCACCTTCCCTGTTGGACCTTCTGCTGACCTCTCACCCGGACGGATATCAGATTTCCGTCGACGCCCCTTTAGGCTCCTCGGACCATTGTCTGGTCCGGAGTGTTGTGCCACTCACGCTGAAATCGCGGTTGCATTCTGCAGGCTGCCGCCGTGTTTGGCACTATAGGTCAGCCGATTGGGATGGGATGCGGTCTTTCTTTGCATCCTACCCTTGGGGGCGGGTTTGCTTCTCGCCGGATGATCCCAACGTTGTTGCGGATTCTGTTACTGATGTGGTACTTCAGGGTATGGAACTTTTTATTCCTTCCTCTGTGGTGCCCATTGGAGGCAAATCTCAGCCATGGTTTGGTCGCTCCTGTAAAATAGCATCATGCTATAAGCAGGAGTGCTACCAAGCCTGGGTTGATGCATCAGCGTCCCGGGATGTAAACACCAGCGCTCTAAAAAAGAAGTATAATTCCGCCTCTAGGTCCTTCAAAAGAGTCATTGCCAAGGCAAAGTCAGAGCACATAGGCAGAATTGGCGAGTGACTAGTTCGCCTTCCTTCTGGAACCCGTGCATTCTGGTCTCTCGCCAAGGCTGTCCAGGGGAATTTCTGTCAGCCATCTCTTCCATCTCTGCACAGGGAGGACGACTCACTGGCCCATACTGCAAAGGAGAAAGCCGATCTTCTAGGCTCCTTCTTTGCGTCTAACTCGACTCTCGATGACGGGGGGAGTACGCCGCCGACCATCCCGCGGTGTGAGTGCTCCATGCCGGAAGTGCAGTTCACACAGCACTCGGTTCGCAAAGCACTCCTCTCCCTGGACATCCACAAGTCGAGTGGGCCTGACGGAATCCCCCCAATTGTGCTGAGGACGTGTGCTCTAGAGTTGGCACCGGTTTTAACGCGTCTTTTCCGGTACTCCTACTCCCTAGGCGTAGTCCCAAAATCATGGAAGACGGCTTTCGTCCACCCAATCCCTAAAAAAGGCGACCGCTCAGACCCGTCCAACTACCGGCCAATCGCCATCACCTCCTTGTTCTCCAAAACAATGGAGTCCATTGTAAACTGCCAGCTCATGAGGTACCTTGAGGATCACCAGCTGATTAGTGACCGCCAATACGGTTTTCGCCGTGGTCGGTCAGCTGGTGATCTTCTGGTCTACCTCACTCACAGATGGGCGGAGGCAGTAGAGTTCAAGGGGGAGGCATTGGCCGTTAGTTTGGACATTGCGAAGGCCTTCGATCGGGTTTGGCACAAAGCGCTTCTTTCGAAGCTCCCTTCCTATGGGCTTCCCGAGAAATTGTGCGATTGGATCACCAGCTTTCTTGCAGATCGGAGCATCAAGGTCGTTGTAGACGGTGCAAGCTCCGATTGCAAGCCTATTAATGCTGGTGTTCCACAGGGCTGCGTGCTATCGCCAACGCTGTTTCTTCTGCATATCAATGATATGTTGCATACCCGTAACATTCATTGCTATGCAGATGACAGCACTGGTGATGCTCTTTACACCGGCCGAGCCAATATTTCTCGGGAAAACGTCTCCGAGTGCCGGGACAAACTTGTGTCTGAAGTCGAGTCTTTGCTGAACAGAGTCTCGGATTGGGGACGACTAAATCTAGTCCAGTTTAACCCCCAGAAGACACAAGTTTGCGCGTTAACCGCTAAAAAGAACCCCTTTGTCGTATCCCCTCAGTTTCAAGGCACTCCCCTTGTTGCCTCAGCCAGTATCGGAATCCTCGGCGTCGACATATCGAGTGACGTGCAGTTTCGTGGTCACTTGGAAGGGAAGGCCAAATTGGCCTCTAAAAAGCTTGGCGTGCTCAGCAGAGCGGGGCAGTATTTCATGCCGGCACACCGCCTGCAACTTTACAAGGCGCAGGTTCGACCGCACATGGAATACTGTTCCCATCTCTGGGCTGGGGCTCCCCAGTACCAGCTCCTTCCACTTGACCGCATCCAGCGCAGAGCGGCTCGAATCGTCGACGACCGAGTGCTTTCCGATCGGCTCGATTCACTGGCGTTGCGAAGAGATGTTGCATCTCTTTGCGTATTTTATCGCATCTATCACGGGGAGTGCTCTGAGGAATTGTTCGGATTAATCCCAGCCGCCAAATTTCGTGAACGCACGACACGGCAAACGTCCCGATACCATCCACACCATCTGGATGCTTGGCGGTCCACCACTGTACGTTTCACAAGGAGCTTTCTTCCACGTACAACCTCTCTGTGGAATAGTTTATCACCGGCGATTTTTCCGGACCGATACGACCTGGGGACCTTCAAGAAAAGAGCTTACTCCTTTCTAAAGGGCCGGCAACGCACCCGCAATTCTCCTGGTGTTGCGGTTGATCATGGGCGGCGGTAGTCACTTAACATCAGGTGAGCCCTATTGAAATAATGCGGAATTCCTTACTATCGTTTTATAATTTAAAGGTAATCGTGAAAAGGTCGCTATGAAATTACTTACATTCAGCCGGTATATTTTCACCAAATTATCCTTAGAATTCCTGTGGGTTTGAGCGGGAATAATAACTGTGTAAGCAAACCCAGTGTAGATTAAACACTAGGTTTGCTTCACGGAACGTACACAGGTCGCTACTGCTAAGATAGTAAAATAATAGCGACACGCGTGCCTACCTTCTCCTTTATCGCTAGATCAAAACTACCAATAAATCGATTACAAACCTAATACCCGTTTTCATCTCTGTGCCCTCAAGATATTATCTATCATTAATTCATTAATTGCAGCTTATCAAAAGTCCCTCTATTGCCAAATCACTTCCTAAGACATTGTTTGTATGTTACATTTCCCTATGTCGTCTTATACGATACTTAAGGGATGGTATGAGGTCTTAGAGCTTCTAAGTAATAATATTATATCATTTGGGTATTTTTAACTTCTGATGACGAAAACAAAAAAAAATCATTTAGATGAATTTTACATGAAATACCTATAAATATCAATAATCTAGGTCATAATCTACTATAAAAAAATATGCACCGAGCTTACGAATTTTTAGTTTCACTAGAAATACCTTTTAAAATATCGCACTTCCATGGTAATGACACTGGATCCAGGGAAATGACTTTCATACAATTTCTTTTACCATGGAAAAGACTTCACACCATAGACATGACACTCCATATATGCTTTATAAAACATGAAGTCAAAAATTATATTATCCAAAGAAATTATGATACACAATGATAAATATATTGGATTTATTTTAATCAAAACAAGCAAAAGTTCGAAAAATCAGCTTTTATTGCTTTGAATTTGACTTTAAAGCTAATTATACAGGGGTATTTTTAATTTAGTGTGGACAGTTGGGGATGATAATACCCGACTATAGGAACAACTTTGATTGTGACATCAAGTTCGAAATCGCGTAAAAATATCTGCTGCTCCATACATTTGGTTCGAGTAGATAGAAACATTATCTATGGAATTCACACTTAGTTCCATAGTAAAAGTTTTATGTACTGATCCAGTCCAAACTAAATTACATATAACCCTGTATATTTTTTAATCGTAATTGCTAAAGAGATCAAAAACATTACACTTATGGCACCATCTAATTTCAGCCCCAGTAATAGCTTAACATTATAATAAAAATAAAGTTTAAATAAAATGATAATCAGAAAATATTGAAGTCTTCACTCTTACTGTACAGTACCTCATCCTCGTGTTCTTCCGCCTTACTATTTCAGTATCCAATCCTCCTGTTCTTCAGCCTCACTATTCTGTTCCCTATCCTCCAGTTCTTCACTCTCACTGTCCAGTTCATTATCCTCCTGTCAGTTCGCTATCTCTCTCATCTGTTTCTTCCCGCCGATCTAAGTTTTCCTCGGTAACTTCAACCGGCGGCGTTTCAGTTTTCGATTCCAGTTCAAGACTTTCAAAAATATGCAATGGGTTAGAAAATTCCACATAACTGTCGGTCAACGAGTAGTGTAGACACCGTTCTCCAGAGGCGCATGTCAGGCATGTTAATTTTCGTAACAATATTTTTTGCGCCATGTGCGAGTCCTACGTCCTTTGATGAACTTTTGTGATTCCAGGAACACTATTGATTTTTCGTTGCAATAGCTTATTAAGTTCTTCAATTTGTTTCGTAGTTACGGTTGAAATTATGATATTGGTAGTGTTTTCTGTAATACACCTCATAAGTGTATTGAAATCAGGTATATCTGACCCTTGAGCAACAATACGATCTGCGGTATGCTTAATTTTGGCACCCATTCCATCCATGGGCCCTTTGCCATGGCCCGCTTCACAGAAATTCCACGTCACAGTTTTTAAACTGTATCTCTTTGCCAAGTATTGAGTATATAGATAGAACATGTATCTGTTTCTGTACTGTGCACTAGGACGTTCGCTTAAAATATGCAATTTCTGAATTGTACGTGACGATACAATTAGATCTAGTATCTCTTAAAGATGAGCACATATTGCACTTGCATCGTGGCATAAAATAAAAAAAAACGGACCGATACGACCTGGGGACCTTCAAGAAAAGAGCTTACTCCTTTCTAAAGGGCCGGCAACGCACCCGCAATTCTCCTGGTGTTGCGGTTGATCATGGGCGGCGGTAGTCACTTAACATCAGGTGAGCCGCATGCTCGTTTGCCCCCTCTTCTATAAAAAAAAAAAAAAAAAAAAATTTGCGCCATAATACGCTGCTGGTGCGTAATTAATTAAGAAAATAAAAAAATATATTTTATTTTATTTTCTTAATTAATATTGCATTCCTTTATATAATATCATGATATTATTAAGTTTATTAATCGTTTACCTGAAAATTCAAACACTCCCGGCGCTCCGTGTTTGAATAATAAATTAGTAAGATACACTTTGAATCAGTCAAGTGATCAGAAATATACATACTTTTTCAGAGGAATTCATTTTGATATTATATTGAAGACGCTTATAAGAAATGTTTTTGGAGGAATAAAAGATATAGATACAATATCAGAAATATGGAATCTACCCAAATTTTGATGCAACCAGCCCAGTCATTTGCTTTAATGTACTGATATAAATAAAATATATTAAGACTTAACTAAGAAAATTAAACATTATATTTCTTTATACAGCGCAAGAGATTGTCAATATTGTTGATAAGTCCAACACGGGCTGATAAAGAAAGTGAATAAAAAGAAGTAAAATAGTACCGTCATATATGTGGCAGCCAACTAGCTTAATTAGCCTTTCACTATTAAACCTAGATATTAAATGGCATGATCACCCTATTCGTTTTATTTAACGAGGCGGTCGCTGGTCTATGCTTTATTAGCGCTATGTGGTTTATTAATTATATAAATGGACGCCGCTTTAGTACTATTGTCGCTTATATTACAAGGTATGTGCAATGTTGTATTAGATATCATTTAGGCTAGTGGAACAGCGCTGTTTAGTAAAAAAGTTAGACTGTTAACTGAAAGGCTAATTAGGCTAGTTGGCTACGACATATATACTGATTTTTGTGTTTTTCAACAAAGCAATGAGGAAAATATAATAAATGTAATTTTGTGAGTGTTGACAAAAATGAAACATATTTTTCCTTAAAAAATATCCACATAAATATTTGCTGTGTAGTGGCGGGGTAATAGAATACACTACCCCAAGTCATCCCTTAGGAATCGTTAGAAGCGGCACATGAAAATAAAACAGGAAATAAGCAGCAGAATTTTTCTGACAACAACAAAAAAATTATAAGAAACTGCGGTTGCCAACCCTCCTGCTAAGCTTAATAACTAGGGCATGACATATACCATACCTCTATAGGCCTCGGCCATAGATGACAGAGACAATCTATGGCCGAGGCCTATAGAGGCGAGTAGTGGATTTTGCTAGGCTGTAATGATAATAATAATTATCTCTGTCACGGGATATTTCTACCCACCTTTTTTATATATAAGGATGACAAACGAGCGCACAGTTCGCCTGATGGTAAGTGGATGCTGTGGCACTTAAACATCTACATCTATCCTCGCGTAAGAATCAAAACGCAGATACGTTGTCACCCCTGAGGTCTAAGATGGAATGCTTCGTTTTCAATAAAAAAGGGTCTCCGGATCTCTACACTCACTCTACGAAACACAGCAGCATTAAGCTTCTATTTTACGCTGGTATTCTGTGAGAGCGGGGTCCTTCCCCGGTCGAGCCGACCCATTCATGCTACAATCGTAATAGCTGCAGTGTCCTCATCCATTTCTGCAGCTAAGCAGCATTACATGTAGTATTTTTTAATTTATTTAATTAAGGACTATAAGATATATTTCCATTTCATTCCACAGATAACAACATATTTTTCGTCGCAGGAGTACTCATTTGTCATTCCAGTGTTCAAAAAAGCAACACTTCGATTCGTACCCTTAACGATTAGGGTTCTTAACGATCAGTGAAAGATAAGTAACAACTTATCTTTCACTGATAAGTCCAACAATGCGATTAGTTATCATTTAAACATATTGTGGTACTCGAGCGCAAATGTTCTGGTAATTGTTCATTAACTTATAAAATATAGTCTTGCGGATAGTCGTTGTTGGCGGTAATTTCGTATTATAAGGATAGACCACAAATCTTCGCCAAAAAACACACAATACAATTTAACTCAATAGCCTCGCTAGTGATTACTTAGTGTAATTCGCGAGGCTATTGAATTAAAAAAATCTATGTTTCAATATAATGGGATCGAACCTGGGTTCCTGCCACCTGGCCGGCACCAATGAAATTGTTAATTGCAATTTTAAGTGCTGATTTACGTGCTCGGCGGTGAAGGAAAACATCGTGAGGAAACCTGCATGTCTGAGGAATAAGATAAAAAATATTTCTAAGACATGTGAAGTTCGCCAACACGCATTGGGGCAGCGCGGCGGACACTTTCCCGCCCTAAAACCCTCTTATAAAATGAGGGGAGGCCTGTGCTCAGCAGTGGGACATATATAGGCTGTAACTTTACTTTTTGCGTGGGGATCGCATGACTAAAAAAATCCAAATCTGGAATTGTTACTGCAGGATTTCAAGATGCTTTTTGCTCCTTCAGCATAGATCAGAACAAAAAATTATAATTAAAAATTAAATGTAGCCGTCGTTAACTATGACATCAGGACGTGAAACACCTTATCCCAGCCCACTCCTTGTGATCATGGGTGCTGTAAAGCACCCAAAACTTCGGGTTAAAATGATTCAAATGAAACGCGATAAAATCCATAAAATTAGTTTTATTCGGTATGTAGTACTGATGTAATTATAAGAAATCGTTATGAATATCATATCACGATTAGCAATATTTATTGTAAACCAACAACTGAAACATGATAATTTGTTAACTCTGCGATAAACTACACACGTTTAATTTAGTTTGGTGTAATGTACACTATACTAGCAACGGCGCAGTTTAGCTGAAAAGTCATAAGATAACTTCCAGTAGAGCTGAAGTCGACAGTATTGCTAGCTTAACTGCATCATATCCAGGATATTCAGTGTAAAGTATCTCCAGACTCGTTTCTTTAAATAAACTCCTAAGCTCCATCCGCTCCGACTAAACAACTGAAGTGATAAAATAAATGAAGTTACTACTTACGATCCAACTAAAACAAAACTTACGCGTGTGGCCGCGATGTAATAGAACTTCCTTCAAATCAACCAGCTTTTGTTTACGACTTTTTATGCCTAGCATTCCGTCTGGGTACAACCCCCTCAACTATTTTTGTAACCAAATTACAGAACCTGCGCTGATATATTCCGGCCTGAAGGGTTTAGATACCTAGTATATTTACAGGTTGTAAGGCATACCGTCTTAGTCCTCAGAGTTCAGAATGTATCTGTTGCCATCCATCTGGGTCCGGTGAAATGTAAATTCATTTGTCATTTTTGTTATATAAAAAGGATGACTATAAGTAAGGCTCAGATAGATTGCAATTCATCTCGTAGCAGGTTGTAACTTTTTCCAGCAGTAAGTTCGACGGACTGATGATAATAACGACGCTCATCATTAAATTTCTACAATCAAAGGTCTATTACATACACATGCATGGCATATCTAGAAGTATTCGATATTTTTCTATACAAAATTCATCAACTTAAGCCACTTCGAAACTTTTAGTTGTTTCTTATTGTGTACAAAACAAGTGTCCAGACGTAAAGTTTTAAAACTTGAATAGAATTGGTAAAGATAAAATTTGACTCTAATTTATTATCTTTATTGTACTCTCTTGTGAGTAATTTTAATTATTTATAGTTTATTTATTTTAATATTAATCTTTACTTAAGCTTTTCATTTACTCTAAGTAAACACAAAATTGTACAAGAGAATACTATATAATATCCTTCTCTAAAAGACGATGTTATAAGAGCTTGGGAGGACGATATATATACATTCATTTATCATTGCGTTTTATCACTTTGGTCACGTACGAGAAAAAGGTTATCTTGAAAATAAATGTTTTATTTATTAACGTACTTTTTCGACAGTCAAAGTTCATGTCGCGCGCTGTCAGAGGGAAGGGGTTAATATAATGAAAGTGTTGGAAAATAACAAAATTCACACAAAACACCTACGTAACGTAATAATACCGCTGTGTTTCACATGGAAAGACATGAGGAAGCCCTTTTAAGCGTGTACTCGCTGTGTAAGAATATCCACTAATCCATATCTTCCTGTGGGTGTCGTCAGAGGCGACAGATGTAAATAAACATGAAAAATGAAATAAGAGATAGGCAGCAGTGACAACAATAAAGTAAATAACTACAGTTGGCAAGCCGTCTGCCAGTGTCGCAACTATGGCAAATATCTCTTATAATACGTGTATCAGGCAATCTATTGAGAGGCCATTGTTCAACAGTGAACTTAATAGACTGTAATGAATTAATAAATGAATGGGGCATTCCATCTCAATCCACAGATGTGACAATCTGTCTATGGACCACATCATTCACTTGTCATCAGATGGTCAATGTATTAGTTTGTCACTCTTAACTTTGTAGAAAATAAAATAATATTTACCTTCAAACATAAGGACATAATATTGCCTTGTAACCATATCATAAACGCAATATTATGCAAATTATTGAGACCAGCAACGAGCAACCAAAAGTCTGCCAAATCTCAATCCAATGGAAGACCACATAGTGAAAAAAATCGCTTTATCTCTTTCTCTCCTTCTCTCTCCCTCACGCCTTTAATTTTATTTTGTTTGTTTTTTTTAGTCCGATTTAGATTTTTAAAAACAGAATAGATAAATTCATTTAACATAGATCTTTTTTTTAAATGACAAATAAATCTATTTTATACAAAGTATATCCCTTTATTTATACAAAGTATGGATTTTTCATATCGAGTAGATTATTAATAGAATTTTAACAACTACTCTGAGGTTCCATAAACTAATATTTCCATTGAATCTTATTTTTTGTAAAACCAAGTTTCAGAGTCTAAGGAGTAGTTAGAAAGCTAAAGTATGTCCATATTCAGAGAAACTTTACTTACCCTTACGTATACGTAAGCAATATGAAGGTCATACAAAACTGTCGGAGGCAGACATAAAAATATTTTAGGTACAGTCTCTTTCAGGGGTCGTAATCGAAATCAAGATCATTTATTCAGTAATAACTCTGAACATTTCACTAAGAAATGTAATTATTGCGGGATATATTTATGGGTAGTAGCTCCTTAAATAACGTTCAAAAGTAAAATAAAATATCACAATTTAAAACGGTTATCCAAAATATTTGATTGTACTCAGCATTTAGACAGCAACATTTATTGATGGTGAATTATGTTTTCATTATCCGTTTACAAATTCAAAATAAGTTGGTAGAAGACCGTTTTATAGTTTGATTTGCGTAGATTACTTTGTCATTTTATGGGAACCGTAACATTACAATTAAAATAACTCTTCCCTATTTACGCTGTGGTAATATTAATGCAACTTAGTAAAAAATGCAAGCGAACTCTTTACTTTTCTATCAAAACGGCTTTTTGCTTTAGAAATTGGTCCTTATAATGTATGCGAATTCGTACGGGCTCTGTATGTAATCTATTGATGTACTCGTATTTTACGCTTGCTAAATTAATTTTACAGTACTCTGTTTCCCTGTTCTGTAATAATGTACGAGCTGAATCAGTTCCTACAAGTTCAACTTTAAGGGTATCAGCGATTCATCCAATCTTAGCCGCATGTTAACACTGAGATACTACCCAATTTAGCACAGTTGTTAAAGTTTCTTTACATATAGATACATCTTCATAACATGCCACATATTTGCATTCCTTTAAATATTTTTATTTAAGCTAAATGCAAGAAGTACGCTGTGAATATTCTTAAACTCGTCATCTAACCTTAAAAGTAAAATGAACAAATTCACAAAGTCGTGTGCCATGAGCTTCGAAAATAAGTTAAATGTACTTGTTCAAAATGCTTTTATACAAAATACGTAATCGCATTAGCGCTTCTCACTAAATAGGAATTAAAATAACAGAAGGAAGTAAGAGGTATAAATTAAATCCCCGACTGTTCCCGCGACTTCGTTGTATTGATGTCAGTAAAGTGGAGTCTTTAAGGATTTGTGTAGTAATTATTGTATCTATGTTGTAGTTATAAGAATAAATAAATTGATAAGGTCGACGGTTTTAGCGATTTTATTAATGTAAGAAAGAATCTCTTAATCATAATGATTTCTTATATTTACGTGAACACTACACATGATTAAAACTACTTTTACGGATTTTATCGCGTTTATTTTTGCTTTTATTTACTTTTATTTTTATTTCCCGACGTTTGCCCCAACCATTATACATCAGATTTGATAGACCACAAATCCTCGCGAAAGAACACCGATTCCTACCAAGGATGATACGTGAGGCTATTGAAATTAAAAAACATCCTAATTTCAATAGAGAAGGAGGCTGGGTACTACCACCTGCTTGGGATCCTATAATCAATAAAATTAAAACTAAACCCAAGCATACCACTGCAAGACCTCAGGACATAGTCAGTTCATTTTGCATGAACTGGACATGACATGGATCGGACCATAAACAATAATTAAAAAAGCTGAAGGTACTCCGGGTTTAACAATGACATCGGGACGTCAGTCATCTCAGTCCCCCGTGACCATGGGTGCTGGAAGGCGCCCGAAACGTCGGGAATTAAAAATAAAAGTAATTAAAAGCAAAAATAAACGCGATAAATACCGTAAATCTCTTAATCAATTACATGAAAAAAACCTATCAGGTCATTATCTTCTTGACATTTCAGGTTTGTGGAACTTTGAACGGTACCACAGCAATGGTTCATGACTCTTAATTGTAAATTTAAAGAAATTTTATATTTTAAGCATTTTTTCATATTTTTTTAATTTAATGTCGCTATGATATATTTGTAACCATGAACTATATGAAAATTCGTAATATTTTTGAGTATGAGTACTGTTGTCCGAAACTATATGCAATAGCAACGACATACATAGACATAAAAATTAAATATTAACATACATAAATTAAAATATTCATACATAAAAATTCTAAAAATTTAGGTTGAAAATGACAACCTGAAAGAGTTAGAGAAGAGGAGCTATCTCAAATTTATTATTATTTGTAAATATAAGATTATTTGCTGATAGTAACTCCTATTTGATGACTGAGAATATCTCTGTCGTCAACTTTTGTAGGTTGCCGGAGGTCCGATCCCCCCCCCCCCCTAACATGATAGCGGAATTAAGCAAAAATCTACCCCAGGAGGGTAACAGCACCCCTAGACAATCCCTCGCTGAGCATTCACGACCAAGAAACTCCACTCCTGAGCGTGGGTGCTCAGGCTTCCCCGCATTTTCTGTGGGGGGGGGGGGAATTCCGCTCAAGACAATAGCTGCTCGGGACAAGCTGAGCAACAAGACCAAGGCCACCCCTGCACGCATTTCTGCAATATCAGGGGACTTCATTATAACCTAAACGCCGTCAACAACCATCTATAGATGGCAAGGCCGGCTCTGCTCTTTCCAGCCTAGACGCAGGTGTCCCCTCCGGCTGATGCTTCGTGAAACTGAAACACTCCTTTGTGCCTCGGGCTGGAGTTTGCGTATACGTTAGAGAGGACATCAGTTCTCAACGCCTCGGCAGTCTTGAATGTTCGGACCTGTCCATCCTTTGGCTACGCGTAGACAGCGACGACCATCCATGCGTCTACGGGAGCCTCTATAGGTCCCATAGCGGTAATGCCGAAACAGACCGACTCTTCGACCACGTTCAAATAGCTACAGATTCATTGCTACAGCAGATCCCCTCCGCAGAGATCGTGATCCTCGGCGAGTACCCGTAAACCAAGCCATGCTCACTTTGGATCGCGCAATACCAACCTTCCGTCCGCCAAACCGTGATCTAATTCGATCAGAATTATGTAAACATGTCTACCTATGAAAAAACTATTTTTTCGTTTTAAACAAAACCAAAGACACTATGCAATAGATATTAGTATCAAAGACAAAGATATGCTCTTTTATTTTAACCATAACCTGGCAATGTTTCTTAGAAAAAAAAAAAGAAATCACTCTGAACTTCCGGCGTTCCACGTGTCACTTTGATGAAGGTGCTCCGTCTTTTTTATAGAATTTTATATTTGTGTCTGGACTAAAAACGAAAGTATTACTTTTTACATTTCTTGTAATATAGTAAACACGTAGATATATAATTTGTGGTATAAAAAGTGAAAAGTAAATTGCCAAAAGTACTTCAAACTTCGGAAGGCCTAGTTTGGAGGTTGGTTCATAAATGTGTTATTTATCAAATTCTCATTTATTTTTAGTGTAAAATGTAAGTAAAAATAGTTTTCTTACATATTTCAAATAACTTGACGTTGTATTTATTTCAAATTCACACGAAGATATTTTTGAAATATTGTTCGAAATGTCATACAGATAAAATAAAATTATTTTTTTTTTTTATTTTTTAATATTTTAATATTTTGGTATGAGTAACGAATGGAAACACATAAAACATAAAAATATACATATTTCCAAACAATTTGACATAAATTTCTCCAAAAACAAAAGTGTAGAATTCAAATTAGTAGTAATTTTGTCACTAAAATTGAAGTATATACTACTACTATGCTATACAGGGTAATTTACGTATTTTATTACAATTTCTAGCAACCAAAAATAATTTTATTCGATAGTTTATACATTCAACAAGAATTCCTGTAAGTTTTATCCATAAATATTGTCTCAAAGTGAAAATATAGCAAAATTTGCAATATTGCAAAAAAATTTTCTAACTTACAAATTTTCCCGCCAAAAAGGTCCCGAGTGAACGGGAGTATAACATGTTGCGCGCTGTCAGAGCGAAGAGGTTTAATGCCAACCACGCGGAATGGCTTGGTTCACGTTCAACCGATCATGCGGGAGATCTGTTCGTGATTTCGCCTTGGCATATGGTCTGACGCAACTGGTTACTTCGCCTACGCGGATTCCAGATGTGGAAGATCACGCACCTTCCCTGTTGGACCTTCTGCTGACCTCTCATCCGGACGGATATCAGATTCGCGTCGACGCCCCTTTAGGCTCCTCGAACCATTATATTGTCCGGAGTGTGGTGCCACTCACGCTAAAATCGCGGTCGCATTCTGCAGGCTGCCTCGGCGTTTGCCACTATAGGTCAGCTGATTAGGATAGAATGTGGTTTTTCTTTGCATCCTACCCTTGGGGGCGGATTTGCTTCTCGCCGGACGATCATAAAACTGACGAGTATAGGTTAATTAATATAACCTATACTTGTCGGTTTTACATATATTAATTATATTAAAATACATGTATTAAATACACATATAAATATTCATATATATTAATATGTATGTAATACAAGGGTTTACTTTTCCACCTAGAATTTGTGAAAAAAAAAAACTCTATCATTAAGTATATTAAATTACTTCAAACAAAAGACAAACTGGTTTTGGAACGTTATTGGTGGGTTATTATGTTAAAAGTGACAAAATATTAAGTTTATTTTATTTGTAAAATCTAAATTGAATAATAGAATAAATGTACAAAAGAAGTTTTTGTGGATGCTAAAAGAAAATAGAATCTTTGGGTCGAGGGATTTAAAGAATCTTCTATATTTTATGCAGCTTTATGTACAAATAGGTACCTTATGTATTAAGCAAGTTGATTAATATTAAATGGCTTATTTGGTAAGCCAGTCATAGATCCCGGATTTATAACGAACATAGTATGATACATGATATAGTATGATATGAGATAGACAATATACATAGATGGTACATATATTTATGTATAAAATTGTAGTAATTACTTGTATCAGAAGCAAATATAAAGTTTGAATAATAATATATTAGGGTATACATAAGTTTGCATAATAATATAGTATAATGGTTATATCCTTAATTTTTTTGGACCGTTCATTTTGATATAATCAGATAGTATCAGATGGTTCTAACAGATGGTTCAGACAGCTGTGTTGTTAACTTTGCTGCAAGGAATATTATTTTGTCATCTACGATCAGACATTTTAAAAATAATATCTTTTTTCTGTTAGGAGCCCGTTGCATAACTCTGGTGGGTTCAAGTTCTTTTCACACACTTTTCATTTCGCACACAGACTTTTCATTTCGAATTTCGATAATCGAGTTTTCACAATATCTCGACGTTTCGAGGTTAGTTATTTTGGTGTTATTTTGGTGATGTCCAAATGCTTGTGTGTGTGTGTGTGTGTGTGTGTGTGTGTGTGTGTGTGTGTGTGTGTGTGTGTGTGTGTGTGTGTGTGTATGTGTGTGTGTGTGTGTGTGTGTGTGTGCGTGCGTGCGTGCGTGCGTGCGTGCGTGCGTGCGTGTGTGTGTGTGTGTGTGTGTGTGTGTGTGTGTGTGTGTGTGTGTGATGATTAAGATGGAATGCCTCTTATCTACAATATAACATATCTTGCGCCTTTACTTAACTCTACACACACGGAAAGAAATGAAAAGTATCATTTGCCATCACCGTAAAGATAAATAAACCAGAAAAATAGTCAAGCCGGACATGAGATATCAGCTTACGGTAGTTAAATAATTGATGATGCGGGAAAATGTATTATTGTATATCCTAAATTAAAGGAATTAAATTTAATTTCTGAAAAGCTTGTACTCACAATCACTAATCAGCGTTAATTTCTAAATATTGTTGTGTGTAATATTGTAGGTGATACTGTGTGTCTGTGATACTGTACAGCCGAAAAACACTAAAGATCATGAGCTTTCAAAACTATTTTAATTATTAATGCAGTGAGAGCACAACGCGTTGCAACAGCGGGTGGGAATCAGTGAAGACTAATGATCTTTTTTTAAGTTGAAGTGAGTTGGCAATTTACATAATCTTAATTATCAGCGGTGGATTTAATACCTGAAAAACATGTTGCACGTTGTCTTTAAGTTTGCAAGCCATATAATATTTTTTCTGAATTCGTTAATTCAGTATTAGAATTAATGAGTAAAGAATAAATATTGAACTTAGGAGTAAATCTAGTTCCATATTTATGGACTAAATGTCATGGATGCATCTTTGATATTCACTTCTGATATCATCGATGGTTTCGTATTGTGATATAAAGATATCCCGAGTATCAGCACGTTTGACGTTTTTGGAAGATCGAAAATACGTTGCATGTGAGTAAAATAACAATCAACGCATGCTGACTTGATGTCTGATGATTATTTAAAGTTTTGCAAGTGGCTGCTATATTTTCCAACAAACAAAAACGGGGTGCAAATTACGTAAAATTACAAAAAAATACAAAGTACTTATATCAATGTCTGCACAAACGAGTCACATACACTATAAAATAATCAACGTCAAACAAAATACATAAAATCATTGCGAGAAATAAAAAACAATGGCGGCTGGTAAGCGAAGAAATTAACCGACACTACGTGAAAAAATTAAATGTTGGCTAAGAAATCGAATTCCTCACAGGAGGCACAAGAAAAATAATCAAGCACAAGGGCACAAGATATCACCTTGTGGCCGTTAAATACTTGATTGCGCAAGAAAATACTGAGTGTCTTTTATCCGTTATTTTGTGCAAGCGTGTTCATTCCGCGATCGAGCAGAAGGATTCGTGCTACAACCATAATATAGCTGCAGCTCTCAAGATAAACTTAGTCTGTAATTGTTTTTTGTATTTTATACCTACATATATACATATAATATAAAAAGACACAGATCTGTAACTGAAAAAACCATATTTCTTCAGTAATTTAACGTCGAGTTAAAACCCATACCGCGACAATCGCTATAGAAAGTGGTGTAAATATAATATAGTCTCTTAGAAACTTATAGTTACGCCGTTGAATTCTACTAATGAGGACCTCAGATTATGACTAAAGACACACCAGACGTAAATGCATCCTGTTGTATTATGTAGCATATAGTAGATATCTATATTCCACATTCAATATCGATTACGAATCAAAATGCAGTTGCATTGTCACACTTAAGGGCCAGGATGGAATGCCTGGTTACCAGCATCGATAGGATCTCCGGCACTTCTCCAAGCACATTACATATCATTGAATAACCGACAACTAAAACATAAAACTTCTTTTTAATAAAAAAGTAAGTTAATATTACAATCATTCCAAATATCTTAATTAAAGAAGGGTATAAAATCTTAATAATATTTTGTATATATTATTAGTGTAATTTTTGATAGAGAAACGGTTAACTTGATAAAAATTAGAAATAATGCACTCATAATAAACATTTTTTATTTTGACTAACACTGTAAATTTAAGAAGATTTAAAAACGGTACACTACATAATAGCTTACTAAAATAGTTCGCCGCCGTGGACATAACTGAGTTTCACGCCGTTCTCTTAGCAATAACTGATATTAAGGTATACGGCGAAACCTTCCTTTGATCAGTAAATTGATTAGAGACAATTTCCGGACTGAAACTATATGTTATATAAGGTACTGTTATATTGTATAATTTAAGTCACATAAAAGTTGTTTTTATTTTAGTAGTGTTCTGTTTTTCTTGGGACGTACATTACGATAATATTTTTCTACAAACTGAAAAACTCAAGTCCAGAATATTTTTTTATGAACAAAGGGATGTCCAGCATTTGATTATCGCAGGATGAATGGGAAGAAGAAAGTTTAAGCCACCTTTGAACACTCTGGAAGTTTCATGACTGTTCCCCTAGTTTATCAAATTCTGTTGCCTGTGAAAGGGACACAAATATAATCGATTGCCTTATTTGAATTTCTTTCACGTTGTCCCATGTCAAGCGGCCAGAAAAAAGTTTGGAGACATTGGTGATTGAAACTATTCGGCGACCAGTTTACTTTTAAATAGATAGCTTTAACTACAGTCATAAACATGATGTATTTTATACATTAACTTTTTATGGTTTATTTATTTTGTTAAGTTTCATTCAAAATTATTATTCAAATTTCTTCGTAAGCTTTTACAACTTCAAGTTATTCGATGCAGGAGTTTCCAGACTTATATCTAAGTATTTCATTAAAACACGGAGAAATGTGAGACTTTACCTCTCACAATGCAATTTAGTTGACAAGTCATACAATAATTTCTCGTAGAGCTCGCTTGATGGCTGTGCTGAGAATATTCCGTACCGCGTTGTTTGCGTCTCCGGGTTATTTAGTGTAGCTACACCCTTAACCTCTCTTGTACTACAGTTTAATTATGACATATATCTAACTATAAAACAAACAGAAAGTTTCTGTGTTTTATTATCTTTCGTGATTTTATATTTACATATTTACCATAAACAAGAAAACGAAGGGTTCCTTGCACATTCTGTAGCAAGGGATACTTGCAGATCTTCACAAGTTTACCGCTGTACGTAAACCTCCTCGAAAGAACGCCATATTGAAATATCCTGAATCACCTAACTCAAAAAAATTCCCGCATGGTCGTCCCTCCATTAGGTTAAGCGAAAACCTTTCTTCTACCCCAAAACTTGAAAACAAGGTTGTACCAAAAGTGTGTGTTTGCAGTGATGACATGTGGTACTGAGACGTGGTCCTCCACTGCTGAACACTGAGACAACCATGACGGCTATGCTCGGACTTTCACTGCATGACATACTTCGTATTGGAGATGTCCGTAGTAGTTATTAGTCAAGTGTTTTTGCTTAATTTAGGTGGGCTCAGGTTTGTCAATAGTAATTATATACCTACTTTCAAGATAAGTTTGTGTGATGTGGGATTAGGCTCAAGCAACGCGTTTATAACATGAGCATGATAATTTTATGCGTGGAGACAACGGTCAATGAAAACTGTCCTTACGGGCACTCAAAAGACTCACTCCTGCGTTTGAGCTCTCAGGTCGCGATTGCGTACTTTTGTTATAAAACTTAAGTGGGTAACGGACTTGTAGTACAACTAATGGTAAGTAGCTACTATAGCCCAAAAATAGGTATCCAACTTAATAAATGCAATCCCATATTGTTTTTAAACAATCCTCAACGCTACAGATAATTACATTATACGGGATTCTTCGCGGTGTTATTGCGAAATTCATGCCCTTCAATAATACTTTTATTGTAGGTTCGTCCAGTGTTCGTTTTGACAGATTATAGACGAGTGTTGTTTAGTGTTCGCGTCTGTGGTCGAAGTTTCGTTCCGTATCGACGTTGACGTTGGTGTTTGATATTTAATTTGTTTATTATTTTTTGGTATATCTCTATTTATTTATGTTAGCATCCATTATATTTAGATGTTAGCGTTCATTGAAAGTTTCGATGCAATTATTAAAATGAAACATCAGGAGTTCAAACCCCTCCCCCTCGTGCTGGAAATTGCCCGAAACGTCGCGAATTAACATTCGTAAAATTAGTTTTACCCCATGTATAGCTATTCGCGTAAATATAAGAAATAATTTAGCCAAGTTTCATAAAAATTCATCTACTAGTTTCTGAGCCTATTGTGTTCTGCAGACAAAAAATATAAATTAAGATATTTTGGCTTTTACAATATATCGATAAAAATCTAACAAATAAAATTTCCAAAAAATATTTCTGGAACAGTTTCATTGTTGTAATAGATTTATTTATGTGATATTCGCTAGTATTCAGTCATATTCCCCATCACAAAATAATTAATAAACACAGTAATGAATTACAGCTTACACATTTAACAGAGTTCATAATTATGTTCCATTTATTTTCGTTCTTCATCTCATAAATAGAAACAGTTAGGTAGAACTGTGAAAGCGGAACATATTAAGTCGGGATATTATATAAAAGCAATGGAAGGTATAAGTATCACTAAGTGTTATACATATATCTTACCACACAAGACAGTATTAAGGGAAGATAACATTCATTTATCATTGCGGTTTAACACTTAGCTCACGAAAAAAATATTTAAGTATAATATAATAAATCTTATGACTGTTTTTTTTATTAATGTACCTACCTAAATAACGCGGTACAAAATCTTAATATTATAGTTGTTGATGCGTCTGTTAGTTATCATGTAATTTAATATATTTATCTATTATGAGGTGTATGCTCAATGCACCTACATGATTGAGTTCATATTCACAGTATATATTTTCCTGTCGAGATAGTTGTTCATAAATAAGTTAGTATTTGATGGATAACGTAGTAGAGTTATTAACAAATTCTTTATTTATTACTCGACTACGGCGAAGCAAAAAGGAGTGTTAGGGTATTGATCCGTATGTATATGGATATGTAAGTCGATGTATATTCATCTGTTCTCTCATAACTTCTAAAATACTTATCTTAATTTGACAAATGGTATACCATTGGAAGCGTCTTGATTATCCGCCAGTTATAGGCTACGTGACGTCACTTTATATGTGGCGCCCTCTAGAGGAAATACAGTTATGAACTATTTTCCTTTATGATGCGGTGTTGGGTATCAAATGAAAGTACACAGTAAGCGAATTTCTAATTTTTATATTGTGAGCTGTTGTTCGCGGCTTTTCTTACAAGCACTCGATAATTGGGAGTAATTTTTAAAATTATGCCTCAGATGTGACCCAAACAATTTTGCTCTCTATACTAACCCGAAATACATATTATATAATAAATACGTATTTGATAAATTATTGAAAAATCCTCTTGACTCATGATCCCTTGAGAAACTCGAAATCTTAAGAAGTTTTTATTTTGAAACATAAACCTATTGTAGTAAGTTCGGTATATTATCTATCTATCTGTTGTGACCAGGATTAAGAAAGGAATGCTTCGGTGGTTTGGTCACGTAGAAAGAATGAATGAGGAAAGAGTGACAAAGCAAATTTATATGGCAGGTGTGAACGGCCGAGTCGGGAAGGGACGCCCTAGAAAAAAGTTTATCGACCAAATTGACAATATTTTGAAAATGGACCACGTTAGAAGTACCCTTAACCGACGAGAATGTATGCGTAGATATATGGATGTAAAGGAGGCGAAAGAGGTATGTCAGGATCGTGCCAAATGGAAGTCCGTAGTCTCTGCCTACCCCTCTGGGTGACAGGCGTGAGTGTTTATGATTATGATATCTACTAGGTAATATACTGAATTTACACATAGATTTATGTTTACCTTGGTACATGTAAAACAATAAAACCTAAACAAAATGTTATGCGGCTCTGCAAATCACTACAAATCGTCTCGCACGCAGACTCGACGTATGCAAGTCTCCTGAACAAGCCAGTTTTCAAAAGGCTTTAGCGCCATAGACCACATTCCACGAATTGTACAGAAGACCGCAGATTACATTCTGCCACTTTGTCTGCAAGCCTCTGATTACGTCGAAATTTGGGCGGTGCTGCAGTTTCTACAGCGCTGCCAAGTTAACTGTCAGTATATTTAAGTGCTGAAGTGTTTTTTCAGTAGATCTACAATGGTTATCCGAGTACAGAACCAGAGTACAAAAGCTATCCAAATGCAGAAATGTGTAAGACAGGGTGAGGTTATGTCCCAGAAACTCTTCATCGCTGCATTGGAAGAAGTTTTCAATTACTGGACTGGAAAGGATACGGTATCAACATCAATGGCCAGTACGTACACCACTCACACTTGATTTGGCGACGATACAGTCCTTATGGTAGTATCGCTTGAGGACCTAAGCACTAACTAACTCAAAGTCTGTTCAATGAGCTCATAGAATGTAAATCTTCAAAAACATTGCATCCCTCCACAACAATCGATTTGACTGGTGATGATTTTGTCACATCTAGAACAGCAGAAAGGATTACATGCAGTAGAAGAAAATTAAAGAAATACATAAAAATTAATAAATATGTTAGGAAAGTACAAAAGTTAATTAAAACAAAAATTAATACAAAAAATTATATAAATATATGTAAGGAAAAGCATGTATTAATTAATAAACTTAAATTATACGCAATTGAGGTGGAAAATATGAAAAACTGTTATGAGACTGAAATAGAGCGTCTCAATTCAGAAGTTTTGTCGCTTAAAAACTCCTTACAAATTATCTCAAATAAATATGCATCGGCTCAGGTTGAGATAAAAGAACACATATTGGCCATGAATGATCTGGTAAAGTCATGTAAATACAATGAGGAGCGCTTTGACTCCTTAATAAAACATCAGAGTGAGAATCAACGCTCCATACCATGTTCATCGGGGACAATATGTGTAAATAGCAATGACTCCTTATTTTCACCAACACTCTATGACGGTGCCATAACACAGAATAAAAACTTAAAAAGTAGTTTAAATATTAAAAAAACATAAAGTTATTATGTATTGTGATGACATAGGTAAAAATTTGGGCATGATGTTAAATAACCATTTAAAAGGACAATTGATTAGTAATTATTGTATGCCTGGAGCATCCTTTAGTCATATAATGAATAAAGTTTTAACCAGTAAGTTTTCTCCTAATAGCACATTAATAATTTTTGTTGGGAGAAGAGGCAATGTAAGCAAAAATCAATTATTAAAATATATTGATAACCTCAATACTTTAAATGTACATAAAATTATCTTGTTTACATTGCCTTACATACAGGGTTGGCCACAGGAGAATAAAATAAGATATGATTTAAATTTATTAATGAATAATTTATCATGTAATAATAATTTAAATTTGACATTTAATTGTAACAATTATACCAATAGAATTAATTTAATAGATATTAATAATTTAATTAAAAATTTTTTGACTACAGATAGGTACTACCTATCCAAATATAATTTAAGACAGATAGCAAATGTGCTATCTTATTATTTATATATTAACTCAGCCAAGGACTTGGCTACCCAGACATCTGCTCCTATTGAGCAGCATAATGATTTGACATGTAATTTGGAATCCGTTCCAAGAAAATGAGACAATAGAGGTAATCTCTAGCAGTTATAATAATTTAAATAGTTTAGAATGTAGCTTACAAATCCTTAATAGTTGCAATTGTATAACTCCAGAAAATGATAATAATAATTGTTTACACCTGGTGCATCAGAATATACAAGGCATGATAGGCAAAGAGCTAGAAATTGAATTGTTTTTAAATAGCAACAATATTCATATTTTATGTATTACTGAACATTGGTTAAAAGCTCATAATTTAATGTTTAACTTTAGTAATCACCAGGTGCTCAGTTCTTTCAATAGAGAAACGATTTTAAGAGGTGGCTCCTTAATATTAGCTAGTAAATTATTATCATATAAAGAACGTAAAGATATTGTGAGCCTCTCTGTTGAGCGAACTGTAGAAATGGCATGTGTTGAGTTTGAGCACCTCATTGTTGTGAGCGTTTACAGACCCCCATGTTCGTTATATGATACTTTTGAAAAAATTATGGAGGAAGTTTTCGCTAAGCTTAATAAACAGAATAAATCTGTTGTAATATGTGGAGACTTTAATATCAATCTCCTAGAAGCTTCCTCCACTAATATTAAATTTAGATCATTGTTTAAATCTTATGGTCTTTTTAATTTATTTTTGGAGCCAACACGTATTGCTGAATCTAGTGCAACATGTATAGATAACATTTTTACAAATGTTAAGCCGTTTAATAAATGTATAATTCAAAAATTGAGCTCTGATCACTGTGGACAATTTGTTTCATTACCTTATGTTCACAAAAAGCAAGTAGATAAAAAAGTAGTGTTTGTTCCAGTAAATGCACATCGCTTGGAGAAGTTTAGAAGTAACATAGTAAAAAAACTTCCATTATTTTCATACCAAAATAATCCAAATTTTTTGTATGCAACATTATTTAAGCTCATTTGCAATGAATTTAATAATACTTTTACTTCTAAAACATTCTCCTTGAATAATCGTAAAGCATTTAATGAGTGGGCGACAGTAGGAGTCCATAAGAGTAGACAAAGGTTATATGAACTTTACAATGAAAGGTCATATAATCCTAGCGTCGAATTTAGGGAATATGTAAAAAAATATTCCAAAATATTTAAAAGAGTGTGCTCCTTAGCCAAGTCATTGTATTTAAGCAACAAAATAAAGACTGCTTCTAATAAAATTAAAATGACATGGAGTATAATTAATAGTGAAACTGGTAAGGTCAACTCTCGCAATTCAAACTACCAGTTAAGTTTTAACAATAAATTAACTAAATCAGATCAGGACGTTGCAATGGTTTTTGAGAAATATTTTACTGATATTCCGATCTTAACCACTAAGTCACTGATTTTTTCTCCTACCGTCGCCGAATCATTACTTAAACAAAATGTAAATGTGTGTACAAAGAATTTTACATTTCATAAAGTTTTATCAAAAGATATTGTAAAATATTTTAAGACTATTGATATTAAGAGAACCGCCGATCTGTGGGGGATTTCTGTTGAAGTTATTGCGTCTATAATAGATACAATCGCACCTCAACTATCTATTATTTTTAATAGTAGTATCAAATCTGGTGTGTTTCCTGATTTAATGAAGCATAGTAAAGTAATACCTTTATTTAAATCTGGTAGTACATTGGACCCCGCTAATTTTAGACCTATTTCTGTACTGCCAACACTTAGTAAAATTTTTGAAAAAATTATTCTTGATCAATTGTTAATTTTTTTTAATGTAAATAAATTACTTCATAAAAACAATTTGGTTTCACAAGGGGTCGCTCGACAACTGATGCTGGTGTTGAGCTGATTAAATATATATGTAATGCATGGGAGAATTCACAGGATGCTTTGGGTGTGTTTTGTGACCTATCCAAAGCCTTCGATTGTGTTCACCATGAAACATTAATCAGGAAACTTCAACACTACGGTGTAAGAAATGATGCTCTTAAATTAATTATTTCATATTTAAGTGACAGAACACAAAAAGTTGTTATTAATAGTATGAGTTCTTCCGGGTCCATTGTACAAATGGGCGTGCCTCAGGGCTCAATTCTCGGCCCTTTTCTGTTTCTTGTATATATTAATGACTTACCTTACATAGTAGGGGATAACCATGATATAGTATTATTTGCTGATGATACTTCATTAATTTTCAAATTGAAACGACAGTTATTAAATTACGACGAAGTAAATAATGTTATAGCTAAGTTAGTCAATTGGTTTAATGTTAATAATTTGCATTTGAATGGAACTAAAACTAAATGTATGTAATTCTTAACTCCTAATGTTAAACATGTCAATACTAATGTAATTTTAAATGGGGAGGAACTGAGTCTTGTTGATACCACCATTTTTCTTGGAATCACACTGGACGCAAAGCTTCAATGGCTCCCCCATATATCAAAACTAGCTAGCAGACTTAGTTCTGCAGCATATGCCGTAAAAAAGATTAGAACTCTTACCAGTGTTGAAACAGCTAGAATAGTTTACTTTAGTTATTTCCATAGCATTATGTCGTATGGTATTTTGCTATGGGGACACGCGACTGACACTGAAATTATATTTATTTTACAGAAGAGGGCCATTAGAGCAAGATATAATTTAAAACCAAAAGAGTCACTGAGACAAAAATTTAAGGAAATTAATATATTAACTCTGGCCTCTCAATACATTTATGAAAATGTAAAGTACGTACACAAAAATAAAAGTAGTTTTGCGAAAATAAGTGATATTCATTCTGTAAATACTAGGAGCAGACACAAGTTGGTAGTACCAGTTACTCGACTCCACCGAGTCAGTAATTCATTCTTGGGGCGATGTATACGCTTTTACAACAAAATCCCAGAAAATATACAAAATTTGTCATACACAAAGTTCAAAAATGTTATTAAACTAAGTTTGTATAAAAAGGGTTATTATAATATTAAGGAATTTATAGATGATAATAACCCCTGGGAAGGGTGATCGCTACCAAGCTATTTCTAATTTGTCTTGTGTTGTTGATTGTAAACATGATTGTAAGCTATTATTAAAAAAAAATAGTCCCGCTGGGTTTCTTGCTGGTTCTTCCCAGGACAGAGGTTTCTTTTGCGAACCAGTGATTAAAAAAGTGACTTTCAATAAGTATTTTTATAATCTACATTGAATAAAAAAGTTTCTATTTCTATTTCTATAGTCAACGATCTGGATAATACCTCCCAACGGATACATCTTATGATGAATACGTACAAAACAATGGTCATGTGTAACTTCCATGTAACACCTATGCAGGTAATTCTTGGTAGCACTAAGCTCGAAGTTGTTGACGAGTATGTTTTCCTGGGACAAATAGTCTGACTAGGTAAGTCCAACTTCGATCGAGAGGTCAATCAAGGGATTCAACTCTGCTGGGCAACGTTCAGGGGATTACGACACATCTTCTCGTCAGGTACGCCTTAATGTTAGAAAACAAGATATAATAAGTGCATGTTTCAGTGACGAATTATGGATCTGAGACCTGGTCTTTCATTGCTCGCCGTAAGAGTAACCTCAAGGTCGCTCAGCGAGCTGTGGAGAAGGCTATGCTCGGGGTTTCTCTGCATGATAAACTTAGAAATGAGCATATCCCCAGTAGAAACAGAATTACCGACATAGCCCATCGGATTAGAAGCTGACGTGGCAATGGGACGGCGACATAAGTCAAAAAACCGACAGCCGATGGAGAAGCAAGGTTTGAGTGGCAGTCTCGTACCGGTAGGCAAAATTTTGGGTGCACCACCACTATATGAAGCGATGAACTGGAAAGAGATGCAGATGTCTCAGGAACGTGTTTTGTGACATGTTTTGGAGGAGGCCTATATTCAGAAGTGGAATTGTGAAGGATTGTGGTGATGATAAATGATGAGTTGGCGCAACCGGCGCTAAAATCGATTTATTAAAAAAATGTACTTAAGGTAGTGAAAGTCATGCCCAACTTACCGAAAAGAGTCATTTTAACATAACATATTGTATCTCATGAAGTTAAGCCGACTTTCACTATATATATTACTTAAAAATCCAGTGGCAATGCTAAAAGAAGCAGGAGTGGACGATACCGCGAACTTTTATCATTTCACTAATATGTTGAAAACGAAGAAGTTTCATCAACACCTTCGTTTTTATAAGTTGTAATTTTTAAATAAATAGACAATAGGCAGGGATTAAATTTGGCACAATTCTGACACACGCCTCCTTTACATCCATATATCTACGCATACACGCTCGTCGATTAAGGGTACTCCTAATGTATCGCGAATTTTGTCGATCAAACTTCTTCTAGGGCGTCCCTTCCCGACTCTGCCGTTCTCATCTGCAATATAAATTTGCTTTGTCACTCTTCCCTCGTTCATTCTTTCTACATGACCAAACCACCGAAGCATTCCTTTCTTAGTCCTTGTCACAACATCACCTTGCACACCAAATTTTTCTCTTATCACGCAATTTCTCACTCTGTCATTCAGATTCAGTCATAGCATATTCCCTAAAGACCGCATTTCTACAGTATTTATTCTACTTTCGTGCTTCTTCTGCCACACCCAACTTTCCCTACCACAACTTTATTTTCATTTCCCTTACTCTTAGAATTATCATATGATGATAGTGGTATCTGTATGTTAACTTGTTTCATTAATTTGTTTTGTTGAAAACTTGTAACATATAATGAAGATGTTATCATTGTAATTAAAAGTGACTATCATTTTGTTAATCTGAGTATTTAGTACCTACAGTTTTACCAGCCACCACACTAATTTTAATACTGTGAGAAAAAAAACAAAATTTGTATCAGGCTAAGATAATTTAGGAACATCGGCGTGATATGAAATGATAAACTTGTCAAAGGTATGTTAAAATAATTTAATGTAACCGTTTTCCATTCAAATAATTTAAGCTTAAGATAAATTAAAACAAGTTAATTAAAATGTTTAACACTCTTGCCGTGTAGTTGCGGTATAAGAATATCCACTATCCCGTATCATCTCGTGGGTCTCGGAAGAGTCGACAGAGCGAAACAAATCAGGGGAAGAGCAACAGCGTCTTCCTAATAACGACTAAAATAAAATAAATAAACTGCGAATAACCACACGCTTGGCAAATATGGCAAATCGTGGCAAATTTCCCACCTATGGGGCAATCTATGAGGGAGGCCTACGTTCAGCAGTGGGCTTTAGTAGGCAGTAACGATAACACTCCCATTTCTACTAGCCTCTTTTTTAATGCGATTTATTAAAAATACTCATTTAACAATAATATTCTGATAGTATTTTCAAGAGGCAAAGGTATGTAACGACAAAATAAATCATTTACTAATAGTGATGATAGCGGTATACCCATTTTTCATTTTTTTTAAACTTTTACCCTTACTCCAAGACGTACGGTTCACGTAATTGAACAAAAATTTAGACACAGAACATTTATACGTATATTTCGTACAAAAATTCCGTACGGGATTCGAACCCTCACAGCGCTGTAGTCAAATTCATGGTCACTACGCTGTTGAGTCGTCAAAGTATTATAATATTATGCTCCGATCAACTTGTTTAAAAAGAACACAATATGATACATCATTACAAAAACATTGTTAAAATAGAAAAAAAAATCAATAGAATATTGGATTTGATACTATAAAAGTACTTTAAAAATACTTTTAAGTACTGCATACTTTAAATGTGTTAGTTTAAGTTTTTAAATACTAAACAAACAAAATTAATACTGAATTTTAGTTTCAAAACATCAAATTTTTAACACCGAAAGCTACTGAGCTCTCATTAACCCCCGAATAGCAATGATGATACTCTTGGGAGTTACACGCAGTGCGATATGATTATACCTAAACATTAACGTATGCGAGCGCCAGTGTATCGTTGTTGAGATGAAAATGTTTAAAAAACAACAGTAATGGAACGTGAAAAATATTTTTGTTAAATCAGATTGGCCATTTGACGTTTTATTTTTGTCAAACCTCAAATGCTACTTAACACGTTCTCTGATATGCGAAAAATAGTATTTATTAATTTGTCCATCAGACTTAAATACTGGATGACACTTAAAACTATTTTCGTAAAACCTTTTTATTTATAGACCTAATAAATAAAAAAATCATGAATTACTATACTTAATGCAATATAAATGTCAAACTCGTGAAAACTGTCCATGCGATTGGAACTAATTTTTAAAAATCTCTGTCATGACTCTCTTGGTAATTGTGAGACGGGAAAGGAAACTGCAATCTTCAACAGAATATGACAGCGATCAGGCTACTGAGGAAAAAGATCTTCAAATGCATGCTGCGAGGCACACGTAATTGAAATACATCTCTAATACATCTGTTAAAGAAGCGATTGAGCACAAGCCTGGCTCTAAAATCTGTGCTAGAGATTTGTTTACTGGAAACAGTCAACAGTCAAAGTAGAAGACCGACAGTGCCAGCTAAATTACGGGACACTCGAGATTTTGAGTAACCTTGATACATCGTCGTTGAAGCCATACGCAAGTGCGTGGAACGACTCAAAAGAAATTCAGTCTGAGTTACATTAGAATGGCCCCCTAGCAACTTAATAATCGCAAAAAATGGGAAACAGCGTAATAAATGAGAAGCGGATCAATTCCGGTATTAATATGGTGGTACTACTCCGAAGGCATGGAGAAGAAGTTAGAAATTTGTTCCGCAGGTAAGGTCTATCGAACAACTACTGACCGGTTTCCCGTCTGTGTCGTTTGTGCGTGCTATTATCGATGGGTATTACGTATAATCTTGCACGAAGACTTGATGCTTTTCAACCTCACAAACAAGCTGTTTTCCGAAATGCTTTAGTATTGTATTATATTGTATTCGTATTTTAAAATTTTACAGAAGACCAAGGAATAAAATCTAATAATTTACTTTGCATATCTGAACTATGAGAAAGACCTTGATTCCGTCAAAATTAAGACGGAGCCATAGTCTATTTGGTAGTACCAAATTGATTGCTGCAACATCGCCTGTGCCTATCTGAAGTACAAAACCTATTCAACTGCAGAGAAGTGTAAGAAAAGGCGACTTTATTTCCCGTAACTATTTACTATTGCATTGGAAGACGTATTCCAGCTACTTGACTTGAAAGGATTCGGTTTTAACCTCCATAGTTAATAAGCGATTACTCACCTTCTATTTACCAACGATATAGTCATTATGGCAACAAAACCGTTGGGGGAAATTGACATTCTACTCATGACTTCGACAAAGATGAACATGGACGAGACGTAGATCATGATGTGTCAATGTTAATATCAGACCTATACCAGTATTTGTCGGAAATTCTGCGCTAGAAGTTGTTGAAACGTAGGACAAACTCTCCGAATAGATATATGTAAGTTCAAGTTTTACACAGAGGTCAATCGACCTATCCAATTCAAAACCTAAAAATAAGTAGATTTCACAGCCAGTGAGTTTATCCAGTGACATATAAATATAATACGCAAAGCGCAGCCCACAACTAGATGGAGTGACAACCTCATAAAACATGCATGAAATCGTTGGATACAGGTGGCTGAGGATCGATTTTAGTGGCATTCCATGGGAAGGCTTATGTTCTCCAAAATTCTAATTTAGGCTTTAGTAATAATAATTTTACGTAAACTGCAAAATTATCTTTTACTAATTCATAATATTTAATTTAAAACTTAAAGCATTATGATCTAAAGAAGAATGAAACGCTGTCATACATTCTTGGACCCAGATTGTAAAAAGATGAAAGTGGTGTCAATCAATAGCTTACATATTATCAAAACTTTACTGATAGTTCGGCGTATTTTGACAATCTGAGAGCAAAGTTTTATGAAATTTAGTAAAAGTAAGGTTATGCAACAAGTTGGTAACAACCTAAGCTAAACAACTGATTTTTGAAGTGCGATTGCTATTTTTTGTTAGACAGTTGCTGAGGCATAGTTAGGCGATTTAAAAAAAAAACACTTTTACAATTATCTCTTATTCGTCCTCAATTACAATTACCATTCACACAGCGATCCATTATGTCTATATCCAGTCGATAAAATCAAGACCGTAAAATCCACAATACCAAGCCAAATTCAAACTGTTAAACGAGATTATTAGCGTCCGGTATGATAGCAAGGGTCGAAGAAATTAAGTAAGATCAAAAGTCCGTAAAAAGAAAGCAGTGGCCGAGGAATACAAATCAATAAAACAACGGGAAACACAGAAACACACTCAAAACGCATACGGACTAAAAAGATACGAGACGAGTGATCACTGATCATAGAAACATAGATTGAGTCAGGTAGGAGCTGTCACTGTCAGCACAGATTAAAAATACAGTTGGTAAACACTGAATACGGTCGTACGTAGCGGGCTAAATATCTATTGGTACTTTTAAATAAAACCAACAGATATCCTGATTAGGTGTATATATATTACTTACGTCCGATATCGTTCACTTTTTTATAAAGCACACAAACGCCTTATGCAATTAATACACCTCGAACCATACCGCGAGGTATGGTTCGAGGTGTATTAATGTTTGTTGAGGTGAACAAACACAAGTAATAACTTATAAATCGAACGGTAAACGAGAATCGATTTTAAGATTTATTTTTAATATGTTGATATTTTATTTTTTAAACTGTTTACACTGTGTTAATCGTAATTTATATAATAACTAAAATATCTTTGACTTAAATCAATTATCTGCTGTAAGTTGTTTTAATGTTTAATTGTTAAAACTCATTCACACTAACCGATTGAAGTAATCGATTTCTTGTTTTATTCGTGATCTAAATTTATTTTTAAGATTTCTCGTCTTCAAGATTGTGAATTAGGCTAATTTTTAATACTTTGAAAGAGAAAAATATAACACTTTTTTAAACCATATTACAACTTATTACAAATTGGGCCCAGAAATCCCCGTCTCCTTTCTAATGAATAAAACAATATATTGAATCTTCCGTTTACAGAGAAGAAGTGTTCTGGGTAGAGAGAGATTGGGTGTAAGATGGCGTCTTACCCTTTCCTAAATAGAACAATTAACAATTTTGTTACAAAAGGTAACATTCTATTTCATTATCTTCGATGAAATATGGCACTGGTAATAAAAATAAAGTCAGTATAACACGCTCTAAATTGTTTAAGAGATTCTTAATTGTCCAGTGAATTGTAGTAATTAATGAATAAGCATAATGCTTTTTTTAATTTTAATACTTTAATATACTACTAGCGGACTTAATACCATACCGCATTTTCTACCAGCCAAACGGAAAGTTAGTAAATAATAATGTGGGTTAGGATCATAATATAGATAAAATACATAAAACTCACACACATGCACACACATCCACACACACACACACGCACACACGCATGTGCGCGCTCGCGCGTGAGCGCGCGGGTGTTTGCACACATAGGAGATAATATTTTTATATAAATTAATTTCAGAATATTTTTTTATATTATATCAGATCAGATGTTAATTATGATATTAAAATCCATTTGCAGAGAGTGAAATCAAATGTTTGTAAGCCGCATTGTTCCTTTATAGCCAGTTGAAATGTCGTTAATTAGCACAATCAAATCCTAGGGGAGTTGTTCGGTTTGGAAGTTTGTGAAACAAGGATGCCGAAATCACAACACATAGATAAGGACTTATATTTGCGTTAGCTCGACGAGATCGTTCTTATTTTTATTTCAAAATTTTAGTTAACTTAAAAAAGTAGGAGATAATTACACTGTATGTATTGTTCTTTTTATTTTTGGTTTAGCGAAATAGGGGGGGATATTTTTTATTTAGATGACACTGAGATCGTGATATTCCAGTCAAAAGGGTAAAAGTAAGGGCATAAATAATTAACTTTAATTAAAAGTAAAAATCGACATCTAGGAGCTAGGATAAATAATTAAATAATGTCTAAGTCAGCTTTATTATTATATTAATTATTATAGGAGCCTATGGATAAAAAAATCTAAAAAGGAATTAAACCTAACATTTCATTAATATGAGCATGGATAAAAATATGGAGTGAACCTAACAATGTGACTCTACATGATTTACGATTTCGTGCAGTCACTCGCTGTATTCATTTCAGTTGTACATTTTTCATACTTCCAGTGTATTTGACTGTTTAGCACCGACGTCACGCACACCTTCAGTTATTCTTATACTTTGTCAACAGAATGAATTATTATGATTTCCCATTCTTTTATTTCACATGAATTCTATTGTAAATGCCTCGTAATTTATAATAATTTTTAAATTAAATTGTTAGTTCAAAACAACAAATCTCCTTAAAATAAAACAGTTACTTATAAAAGATAATCATATTATAAAAGTTAACCATTTACTCGACTTCACATAATCGGTAATTCATTCCTTTGCGATTTATACGCTTTTATAATAAAATCCCGGAAATTATTCAAAATTTGTCCTTTGACAAATTTCTAAACTTAATTAAACTAAGATTTTATAAAAAAGGTTATTATAATATTAAGGAATTAATAACCCCTGGGATTGAAGGGATCGCTTTTAAGTTACTACTTTTTTTCGTGTAGTTAATTTTGTAAAATAATATATGATTGTAAACGGTTCTTTTTTTTTTTCAAAAAAAGTCGCACTTGGTTTTTTTCTTGGTCTCGTAGGATGTATACTAATACAAGGCGACTCCTTTCTAACACATAGGTAGCTCTAGGTTAATGTTAAAAATTAAGTACACAATAACAATATAATAACAAAACAATATTAGAACAGTTTTGTTGTCCCAGTAGTATGAAACCATGTATTATTATAATAATTTACGAAAGAATTTGATAATGGATCACAACCATGGAATTGTAGAAGAACGAAAAACGAAGATAATAATAATGTCATTCAAAGCGAATTTCTATGACAGTGACCAGTCTAATGGGAGACGTGGCAGGGCCATACTGCAGCTACATGTTATAGTTGTAGCAAGAACGAGTTGGCTCGAGTGTGTGGGGGTAGGACTACGCTTTTAGTGAGTGTAGAGAACTGGAGACCATTTTTACTGGAAACGTGGCATCTTTGATCTCAGGGGTGACAACATATCTACATTTTGGTTCTTAATCGTAAATGTAGACGTCTACGGGACACAGCATCTATTTACCAAGTTGTGCTGTTTGTTCGTTTGTCACCCTTATTTTTAATTTAAATAAACGACATCTAGGCGATGCAGGACTGAACTAAAGTGTACAAGTGTCTGTATACACACTCCTTCACACTCATAGTCCGATTAGTCGCCCATTCGACACGACCAGAGAGAGATCAAGCTCAAGACGAAGGGATTTATTTATTTTTCTAAACAAAATAGGGTTTTGGAGTAAAATACCGCCAAATTTTTGATTCCGGGCTACCACTAGGAATAATTTGAAAGGAAAAACAATAACCGATTTTGGCCCGACTCGGGGGTCGAATTCAGGAACTCATTCTCAGCGGTGGCGCTAATGAACATATAATCAGTTTCCTTTTCTACTTTAGAAAATTGTACATAAGTTGTTTTAATTGTTAAAATTAAAATTAAGTAAAGTTGAAATTAGGTCTCTATTTCATCTAACTGCTACTGTACTAAACGAGCGCAGCGTATTGAATTTCAAATAGAGCCTAATATTGACTTCACAGACGGTCATATATTACATAGCGCTAAAAGTTAAAAAAAATATTCAGAGAAGTGACCCTAATTCTATTAAAAAAGTGAGTAAGGAAAGAATTAGCAAAATAAGATACATTTTTAAGCGAACATAAACTACATATATACACATATATAGATGCATCTATACATGAGTCATCATCATCATCATTACAGCCCTTCACAAGTCCACTGCTGAACATAAACCTCCCGCAAAAAATGCCACAAATCACGGTCCTGAGCCACCTGCATCCATCAACGTCCTGCATGTTTTACCAGGTCGTCACACCATCTAGTGAGGGGTCGCCCTACACTACGCCTACAGGTAACGAGGCTGACACTCGAGAATATTTCTTCCTCATCGGTTGTCGGTTCTTCGAGTTATATGGCCTGCCCATTGGCACTCCAGCTTACTAATCCATTGGACTATGTCGGTTACTCTGGTTCTACTGCGGATATCCTCATTTCTAAGTTTATCACGCAGAGAATCCCCAAGCATAGCCCTCTCCATAGCTCGTTGAGTAACCCTGAGCGTCCTCATATGGTCGGCATTGAAGGACCACGTCTCAGATCCGTAAGTCATCATTGGCAACACGCACTGGTCGTGGAATCTAGTTTTCTGGTTTTGAGGTAAACCTGAAGAGAAAGTAAGTCGTAATTTTCCAAATATTGCCCAGCCGAGTTGAGTCCGTCGATTGACCTCTCGGTCGAAGTTAGACTTCTATCTACATAAACACTCACGCCTATCACCCAGAGGGGTAGGCAGAGACTACAGACTTCCATTTGGCACGATCCTGATACACCTCTCTCGCCTCCTCCATATCCATATACCCACGCAAATACATGCTCGTCGGTTAAGGGTACTCCTAATTTGGCCCGTTTTCAATATATATCGCCAATTTGGTCCACAAACTTTCGCCTAGGACGTCTCTTTCCTATGCCGTTCACTTCTGCAACATAAATTTGCCTTGTCACTCTTTCCCCATAACCAAACCACCAAGGCATTCCTTTTTTATCCTGGTCACAACATTATCTTGCAAACCACACTCTTCTCTTATCACATAACTTCTCACACTTCCATTCAGATCCAGTCCTAACATACTACTTAACGACCGCATTTCTACATCGATTATTCTACTCTCGTGTTTCTTCTGCCACACCCAACTTTCACTATGGTACGTTAAAGTATAGGGACCAACACAGCATTGTGAATTGCCATACGTGCCTATTTTGACACATTATGACTTTTCACACTAGAGTTTAGGGCCCCATTTACCCTATTTCCTGCGTTCACTCGTTGTTCTATATCCTTATCGTATCTCCCATATTTGCTAAATATGCAACGGGCCTCCTCTTTTTAGACTATTTGTCCCACGTAAACGTACTCGTCTACAACTTCGAGCTTAGTGCTCCCAACAACTACCTGCATAGGTGTGATATGGACATTACACATGATATTTGTTTTGTCCATGTTCATCTTAAGACCTTTTTACCTAAATACCCATACAACTTTTTTGAGATCCTCAAAAATTTCTGAGTCGCCAACTTATACTCGTCGTAATATATATTACAATCCTATCTATTTATTAGTTTATATTAACTTGATTATCTTTAAGTTAATATAATATCCACTTTTTTAAGTAGTTTGATATTGATCTGTTATATGTAAAATGCTATTTTATTTTTATCAAACAAATGTTTACTCTGTGCAATAAAATGACGGCATGGGAAATCGAATTAAAGCCAAAACTCTTCTATTTCCGAGACTATTTTGAGAATATTCGTCTGTTTTATTTGATATACTACTAGCTAGTTGACTTTGATTTCCACACATTCGGAGTAACACTAAAGAAAAATCTGCCAACTCTGAGCATTGAACTGGAATGATTAGATTTGTAATGCAAAATTGTATAAAACATTTTCCAGTCCGGGAAACAATCATTGCCTATACATATATTCTGTTAGTATATTCTTAAATCCTGATTCTTATATATTGACTTTTTTCATGCAATCTTAAAAAACAAAACAACCTCGCTGTTTGATATTGATGTCACTCATATATACGAGGCACTCGAGAACAGTGCTTCCCACTTGCTGTTTCCGTTGACGTCTCAAAGGATTTTTACAGAGTTTGACACGCTAGCCTTTTGGGTAAGTTTTCAGCGTACCTACTGCTTATTTGCTGGCCTGATTGACTAGGTAAAGGATTTTCTGAGTGAACGGTCTCTCCAAGTCGCCGTCGATAGCTACTCATACTAGGATCATCATAGACCACCATATGTTTTTTATTGCATATTTATTGTAGTAAGAAACGTTAAGACAATCAATAAACTAAATGAATTTAGTTACGAATCTATATTCCAAAACTCTGAATAAAGACGACTGATTATAATTGCCTCAGATAAAGACTAGAAGTATAATTATAGTTAACTAGATTTCAAATTCTACACAATTACCAAATATTGGTAACTGTTATTGTTTATGTACTTTTTATTAATAAATAAGTAATCATACAGTAAAAATAATTAGAATATTAGGTGTAGTAAAATATTGTTGACTTATATAATTTTTAATATATTTATATTCCAAAAAAAACTATAACCTTTGCGGGATGCTACGGGATCCCACTGGATTGAGGAAGGATATTGAAATATAAAGAATGCTGGATTGTAATCCCTATGCTTACGTCCGGTATCTATGAGTAGGCATGCTATCGACAGCAAAGTTGTAGAGAGATACCAACTAGGTGCTCGGGCCAGTCGGGATCAAATCAAACCCCAAAGAAAGGCAACAAGTAATCTCCAAATATGGCAATGTCAATCTTGTTAAGTTCAACGCCTGCATAACACAAGCGAGCCACTTCACTTGCCTTCGGAGAGAAGGATCCAGCTCCTTGGCTCCTTCTTTCCGAAATGTATCACTGGAACAAAACGACCGTCTTCAGTTGTTAGAGGTTGAGTTATTATCAAACCTAAATTCAGGTAGTTCATTGAGTACAAGGCTAAAGCAGCTGCAAGGAACAGCTGTATATATGTAGCGTGCATGAAGTATTGCTACCACATATGAGCTGGTGCTGCATAATGCCACTCAGAAGCTTTAGACTTAACGAAAAGGCGTGCTAAGGGGCTTATTGGTAAATCGAATCCGGTTAAAACCAATATTATCAATTTCGGACATAGGTGCAAAGTAGCTTAGTAGCTTTCGATTTTCTACAGGATGCATTTCAGAAAGTGTGTGCAGGAATTGCATAACTTTATTCCTCCCTCTCCCTTCCACCGTCGGACCTTCAGATGTTCGGCCAGTCTCCACCCTTTCTTTGCAGACTTACCAGGCATTCGAAACAAACGGTTTGCTACATTGTACATCATGCGTACAGCAAAGGGGTAGAATATGTTGCCAGCATCTCTCATCTTCAAAGCAAGAGTGAATAGATTTAAGTCAGTGCGCTTCACTATCTTAGGCTATATCACATTGAAGTAATATGTACTTACGTACTAGAACAGCTACTTAAAACAAAAAATGAGCGCTACTCATGTCTGCATGCATGCGCAGTAAAGAGTAGTGTGGCACATGAACGGTTGGTTTCTTATCATAGAATAAAAATGGAGGAAGAATGTTCAGTATGTAGTAATAGATTGTATAGTTAATTAGGTAAATTATATCGCATATTTTTTTTTTAAGTTTTCTTTTATTTTGTATTTTATATGTGCTACTTTGATATACATATTACATAATATTTTACAATTTACATGATACTCACAATTACATTTTTATGACATTATTATCTGAATATTTTAGAAGGTAACTATGTCAAATATAAAAAACATACTAAATGTTTATTTAACAAAACTCATTAATATAACATTTAAATTAAGTGCAAATATATTTATTTAGATTAGAATAAGAATTGTTCATAAATGCTGGCCACACGAGTTAAAAATAGACGAATTTATTCCACTTTGACTTGGACGTGAAAACCTAAAAATAAAATAAAAGAATAATAAGAAAATTTAAATATAAACATTTTTGCCTAGATATAATTATATTCATTTCTACAAATAAAAGTCCTTTACTTAAGTACCCACATAAATGTCGCATCTGGACAAAATAATTTCATAATCAAATTTTATTCCATGTCACGAGATGGTGCCTTAGGAATAATTTATTTTACTGTCAATCTATAATACTTTTTTTATTAATTGTCTTATTCGTTGGTATTTTTGTCGTTATATATATATATATATATATATATATATATATATATATATATATATATATATATATATATATATATATATATATATATTTTTTTTATTCTTTATTCCTTGGGATTTGCTAAAATTGCTCGAAATATATTTACAATATTTAAAAACACACCATGGCATATTTTATCAAGAGGTTTCTTTATATAATCAACGCCTAGCGAGGCACTGAGTAAAGTGCGGCGATAACGCCGCAATTGAATGGGACAGCGACTGCCTAATTAAACACAGTGTGGCTTCTAGTACGTAGTACATAATAGCTCAATGCTACATGACCACTTACCATGTGGGAATGTAGTTAATCACTGGCTTAGAATAATAACAAAAATGTACTAAATTTTGATCACCACTTTACTAATTTAAATTTAGATTACAGAAAAGAAATGAGCCCGGATAACATTGTCACTTTAATTTTTGTTATGCTATAGTTTTCGGGTAATAGCATGCTGCCACCCGCATACAGTTATAGCATAAACTTTAACATTAAACTCACCCAAATTTATTACAATATGTAGTAGTGAGTATGTTAAATGATTAAACGATCCTTTGAAGTACATATAATACAAAGTACCCTGCCACTTTGTATTAAATTTATTTCAGTTCAAAACAAGTATTAAGTAAAACATTTCGAAGCCCGCAGAGAGTACACAAAGGTCAAAGTTCAATAATTAAATAGTTAGGGTTAACAAATTTGCTCAATATTGGCAGACGATCCTAGTGTAACTTGTTTAACTAATAAATTATTTATTTTTAATTTAACAAAGGGTCTGAAAACTTTGAACCTGATTCAACAGGTTTCGAGTAAATGAAGAGTAATTGAACCTTAATTTTTTAGCAGTAAATTTACAAAAAATTGGAATTAGTTATGTATGTTTTCTTAACTCGAATTTACCACTTTCTTTGTTTCTGTCGAATTAATGCCAGAAGTGGAAGAAGTAATAGTCTGTAAAGTTTTTCGTATCAATAAATAAATAAAAATAACAAAAAAGGCTTTGTACTAAACTAATAGTGATAGTATTAATTTAATTTAGTAATTAAATTAAATTAATATTTTTTAAATATACTTTCACTATGAGTCGTTTTTTATATATCACTGTTAGTGATTTTTATATATTAATTGTAATTAAAATTTATTTTAAAAGAAAACAAAGAAAATAAGGCTTTAATATTTTCTTTGTATTAATTTGTTATTAAATTAAAAAAATATATATTAATTTGTTATTTAATTAAAAAATTGACAATTTACAGATGATTGCGGAGCCCACAGAGTAGTAAAACTATTTTGACGTTTTAATAAAATGTATGAAATTAAATTAAAAAAAAAAACACAACACACTTTAAAAATTAGATAAGAATTATCTGTTGAAAACGCCACAAATGAAACACCGGTTTTTTAACCCCAATCTATCGAGGTTTCCGGAGTGCTAAGGAAAATATATATAATAGCAAGCGTAACAAGGAGTGCTGTCGGTTGATAAAAAATACAGACTATTTATGCCCCACAGCTGGGCACAGGCCTCCTCTTATGTCTGAGAGGTACTTCAACGCGTGTTGGGAAACTTCACGTCTTCGAAAGATATTTTTTCTTATTTCTCAGACATGCAGGTTTTCTTAGGAAGTTTCCCTTTAACACTGAGAACGTAGTAAATTTATTAATTTATTTCACTTGCGTTCGCAGTTATGTATTACGCTTACTAGGAGTATTTTTTGAATAAATGACAAAATAATGTTGAATATCTTTATTTAACGTTTATTAATACTGCCCCATTGAATATTGATAAGCACCATAAAATACATGCCAGTATTTTTTACGTTCTAGTAGATTTTAAAATTTCGTAAATCTAGTTCCATTTACGGTGAACGTGTGAGAAGTACCAAATTTATGAAAAGGAGTAGAAATCTACAGAAAATGAGCATCAGCATCTTCCTGATCATATATAGCTGGAAATAGTAAAAATATGAATACAACTGCATAACATGAACACTACTCAAAATACTCGGTCTATTTGACAAACATTGGGGGAAGCCTATGATCAGCAGTGGATAGTCCTATTAAAATTATAAAAGTAGCATTTTAGATGCATTTCCCTACTGAGCATAGGCTAAAGTGAATTTTAGGACAAAAAGGAGTTGATTGAGTTGACTCAAACGTGGTATTACCGACTTCACCGATTTCCGAAATATTTTTCAATTTTCAGATATGCCGGTTTCTTTGCGATGTTTTTCTTTACCACCCAGAAAGTGGTAGATTGAAACTTCAAATTGCTTTGTAAATTGGTTTGTAATTGGGCCCAAATGGGTTGAGAAGATGCTGCTGCTCGTTTCCCGTTTCAGTTTCCCTCTGACGCCACTTACGATGAGACGAGACGAAACGAGGGTGGTGCATATACTTACTCCATCACCACATGGTTTATATCCATATACAACCTATTTTTATTTACTTGGCTACTTCAGAAAAAGGGTAATGTTTTTCAAGTACGCAAACTTTTACTTTGGCAAACTCTGTATGTAAACTAGACTGCTTGATGATTTTAACGTATGGGTATTTAGATGGGGAGTGCTCTGAGGAATTGTTCAGACTGATTCCAGCCACACAATTTCAATATCGCACATCGCGACAAAATTCTCGATACCATCCACACCATCTGGATGACTGGCGGTCCACCACCGTGTGATTTAAAAGAAGTTTTCTTCCTCGCACAACTTCCTTGTGGAATTGACTACCATCAGAGATTTTTCCAGACCAATACAACTTCGGCACACTCAAGAAAAGAGCCTACTCCTTTTTAAAAGGCCTGCAATGTATCTGCAATTGCTCTGGGGTTGCAGTTGTTCATGGGCGGCCGTAATCACTTACTATCAGGTGAGCCGTATGCTCGTTTGCTCCATCTCCTATAAGAAAAAAATAGATGTGGATAGTATTCAGTATGTAGCTTAAAACACGCTCGAACCAGTTATTAAAACATTTATTCCACTACAAAGTGAGGGTGTTCAATATGGCTGTTTATAAAGCATTGACTGCTTCTTCACTGGAACTGGAACCTATGACCACAAAGATATTTCTTAATTTAAGGAAATGTAAAGAAATTGTTATGCCTTGTTTTCGGACTGTATGGAAGATGGCCAAGAATTTCTACGTTTTCCTGATTCAAATACTGATTCATTCAAATAATCATCTGACCAGCGCTATGTGAGCTTGCGTTGTCATGGTTTTTTTATAGAAGAAGGGTGAAAAACGATGTAGGATGATGATGCACCGCTTTGGGTTAGATTTCCGAAGTTCGACGATGACTTGTGGTAAACAAACTGTGGTATACAACTCTGCGTCACCCGTTCTACGATCGTCAAGTGCAATTGTCGCAACATGGCCGGTTTGCGCAAATAACGTGGCCACCATTTTCTTTGAAGTGCTTCAAGAGCGATCAACTTTAGTCGGCTTGGGCTCGTGTTGGAAGACCCAGATTGTAGATTGTTGTTTAGAATCGTAATAGTAGGCATAGATCCAAAATCCATCACCACTAAAGATGTCGTAGACGTGATTTGACTCTCCTCAGTGAAACCTTTTAACAGTTTTCTTACACAATCTAACGCGTATCGCCTTATGATCGTCGGAAAGCAAATGCGCAAATTAGCCTTCTCACACCAACTTTCATGCAAGATCTTTTGAACGGTTGTCTCTAAAATGCAGTAGAGGCATCTTCTTTCTCTCAATACGTCATATGACGATCTTCGAGAATTAGTTTTCTCACAGCAACAACGTTATCTTCAGTAAAGGTTGATTTCGGACGTCCTTTACGAGATTTGTCACTAAAATTGATATGACCTTACTGGAATTCTTAATACCAACGTTCACAGCTCTTAGACATGGAGCTCCATCATGGAACAAAGAAGTTAGCTCTTCGAAACACTGAAGCCGTATTAGACCTCTTCGAAAGTTTTAGAAAATTATTGCACAGATATTTTCCTCACTAAGATTAATTTTAATACGTGACCTAACAGATTCAAAACGACTCTGTGACTAAACGATAGCATTAATCCTCATACTTTCATTGTTTTGAGATTCTGACTTTAAATAAATTTGAATATACAACAGTTGCAAATTCAGAATTGTCGGTAATTGAGTAAACGACAGAACTTAAAAGGCATACCCGTATATGGGAGTTAATACAAAAAGAAATTGGTGAAATATTGCTATTCCGATAAACACACAAAATATTCAACTAAAGATATGTCTTAAAGTACCCACAGACAATACGTCCATTAATCCAAATAGAGTGGTAATCGTCCAAAATCGTCCGTGAATGGTAAAAAATATTCCATTTGGATGGACTTCATCCAGCTCTGGATTTCAAAACGGATTGAAATCCATGCGTGCACTCCAAATGGACGTCATCCGCGGTCGTCCGTCAATGTAAAAACGTGCGCCACGCCAAATGGAAGCAGTCCGGATTGTCAGTTTGGGTGAACCGGCGTCCATTTTGTGGAGGTTATTGTGTTAGTTTATATTTTGGTGTTAATGGTGGTACATGTACTCTGTTTGTCAAACATAAACTGTGTATTGGATTAAATATATTTTTATTATGTAAACTATGGGCTGTGTTATGGGTAACAAACGAGTACACAGTCCACATCATGTTAAGTACACACTGTAGCCCATCGACTGAATCTATCATCGAATAAGAATCAAAATATAAATTCGTTGTCACCCCTGTAGAACTAGGTGGAGTGCCTCGTTTCCAGTAAAAGGATTATCTGGTTATTTACACTCAGCATACGAAACACAGCAGCATTAAGCTACTATTTTGTGAGAGCATAGTCCTTCCTCATTCGAGCTGACCCATTTGTGCTAAAGCCATAATATAGGTGCAATGGTGTTCTACCATGTATAGTTACAATGAATAATATCCACTATATGTTGATTTCTTTAATATCTACCTCAGTCAACGACATTGCGTCACCATAATCTATACTATATCTAGAATCGGAGTGACAAACGCACAGTCCACATGGTGGTGGCTGCTATGAGCCATAGACATCTACAAGTATCCTCAATTAAGAATCAAAATATAGATGCGTTGTCATCTTTGATGACTATGATAGATTAACCCGTTTAGGATTTTTTTGTATTTTTAAATGAAATACACGTTACTGCAACCACCAGTAAAGTATCATTATTATTATTTATTTCCGTCCTGTTCGGCTGCCAAGTTCGAAGTGACGTCATGCGTCCAAACGGAAGTATCGTCAATGGTATATATCTGGATAAGTTTTTATTTGGAGTGCATCCATTTGGAAGTCTACTAAATGGACGTATCGTCGTCAGTGTTCTTGTTACTAAGAGAGAATGTCTTTAGTAGTAATTTTGCTAATAAATAATAATTGACAATTATGATATAATTGTCAATTTTAGCAAATCACAATTTTTGGTGCTGAACAATAGGAATTTATTGTAATTGCGTTTAATTTGACAAGTTATGTACTTATTATTAGTTAATTTAACCGTAAGTAGATGGCGCTATTATTAGATTGAAACTATGAAAACCAAAATTTATCTCTCTAGTACTCAGCCGTAATAAGTTGAGGTGCGATTGGAGTGACTGAATCGCACAACAAAGCTGCAAATATTTATTATTAAATAAATTTGGCATAATGTGATGTAGAATCTAATAAAAAAATTTATTTCTGTCAAATATACGCAATAAGCGCTGCTAGCGGTACGTAATGAAATAATTTTACGATATAACAATTATATATAGAAAAAGCAATGTCGTGTTTGGTTGTTACTATCGCCAAACATTTGGTAAAGTTATATCATGATATAGTCAACAAACAACAAACACTGTTAAATTTTATGAAATACCACAATTTCACGCAATAGTTGGCAATTAATGATATTATATATTCTAAGGTCTGATCAATACATACCTATATAAAAATCTTTTTATTTAAACTATAAGGATAAAAAGAGTTTTGTAATAATTCCAATTTTTTATCAGCTTATATAAGATAAAAAAACTAATATCTCCTTAAACTTTTTAAAGACTAGAAATTAAACATTCTAAATTATATGATTTTCGATAGATGTCAATATAATCTATTTAAGTATTATTTAGTTTATATAAAATCGATACCTCCAATGAACACTACGCCAACTTGATTTTTACTCATTTTCAGGTTTTAATGGAAAATGACTCATTAAAGTAATAATATTATGCTCCCTAAATTTCCTAAAAAAATTTAAAGAAATAAAAAGTTTTGAAAATTACATAACGCCAAGTAAATGTACTTTTGACAAACACGCGACTTACACCGCGACTACTCGTTTTAGCGGTATGTATTCGCTAACCGCACGACTGTACGCCGCCAACAAGGATATGGATAGGATTTCACGTTCCGAAAAAGGATCAGTGTGACCTTTGTCATCAATTTAAGAACATACCATAAAGAAGCATTCTGTTACTTGTGGGACGAACAAACCGCAAGGAGATGGGAAAATGAAGTCTCTAGTTGTCTTTATGATTTATTGACTAAACTGTCTTCAAAGGGAGTTACTGAAATATATCTATGGTCAGATAATTGCGGGGGTCAAAACCGTAAGCGGATAGTTTACTACATGTACTTGTTAGCGGCAATTAATCTGAAAATTAAAATTTACCATCGCTTCATGGAGAAGGGACATACACAAAACGAAGGCGATTCGGTGCATGCCCTGATCGAAAAATCAGCCAAAGGAAGAGAAATTTATTCGCCAGATGAATGTTAATTCTTAGTACGATGGGTACGATGGATACGAAAAATATACAATTAATCAAAAAGAAAAGGAGTATTCTCGAAAGCTTAAATTAGAAAATAAATTACTGGCAACTAATGATAATAAAAAAGCATGCATTGTATTTGATTTTCAGACAGTACTACTGAACGCACCACATGGAAACATTAGTATTTATTATTACAGACTAAAGCTTAACGTATATAATTTTACTGTGTATGACATAGCGCATAAAGAAGCATTCTGTTACTTGTGGGACGAACAAACCGCAAGGAGATGGGAAAATGAAGTCTCTAGTTGTCTTTATGATTTATTGACTAAACTGTCTTCAAAGGGAGTTACTGAAATATATCTATGGTCAGATAATTGCGGGGGTCAAAACCGTAAGCGGATAGTTTGCTACATGTACTTGTTAGCGGCAATTAATCTGAAAATTAAAATTTACCATCGCTTCATGGAGAAGGGACATACACAAAACGAAGGCGATTCGGTGCATGCCCTGATCGAAAAATCAGCCAAAGGAAGAGAAATTTATTCGCCAGATGAATGTTAATTCTTAGTACGATGGGCAAAAGTAAATGATAAGCCGTATAATGTCGTAGAAGTAAAGCAGAATATGATCTTAGATTTTAAAAAGGGTATTTACAAAAAAAAATTGGACAAAAAGTGTTTCTAATGATAAGGTTTCTTGGAATAAAGTTAAAGAGATCGGGGTTAATCCAGAAAATATAGGAATGTTACGTTATAAATACAGCTTAGGTGATGTAGAAAGTCAGCAGAAACAATGCTTTAAACAAATAGATTACGAGACAATCTCGCTCAGAACCTTTTCCAGACAAAGCACATACCCATTGATTGAAAATAAATAGGACTAAATAAAAAGATTTAGTTTATTTCTGTGATAATAATATCGTACCTCAAAAATACCTATCATAATTTTTATAAGAATTTACCAGTGGCAGAGGTCGACCACGAACTTGATGGAAGCGAAGACGAGCATTGATGTCATCTGAATCAGTGTCTTGCTTCCTTATTTCGCAACCATTTCAGTTTTTTTTATTCAGAATAATTGTTTTGTAAGTTCATAGTTATGGAGTGAAACATGTTGATTGATCTCGTAAATACTTTAAATAATTTAAGCTATTATTGCAATTTAAAATGTTTGAGTCACGTGTATACTATTTTATAAAAGAATTTGATTTTAATTTTATGGGAATCTTGACTGTAGCTGAGATTGTTTTAATTGTTTTGTATTAATTAAAAAGATAGTTTAGTTCACACAAATTGTGCTGATTGATCTTTATATTATTAAACAGTTACGTTTATACAGTGATTATATCAGGTTAAAATATTATATTTACTATTATAAAAACTATAAAAACATTTTTTTTCATTTCCAATTTAGGTATATTTCCCACTACCAAAAAAGAAATTAATTATAAATAATTTTGATAATTCAGTATATTTGTAACATGTTATTATTATTAACAATAATATTGTTTTGACTAATTTTGTAAATTTTAATATAAAATATTGGAAAAACATACGATTTTATTCATATTTTGTGTCAAACAAAACGCTAACTGTTAACACTGCTCGTGTTATTCTACGCTATGTATGTGTTAGCGGCATGTAAAACGGTAGTTGATTTTATTACTTTCCCGATTACAAAACGCTAACTTTTTAAATTTGAAAATAATAGGACATTTTATCAAGATATGTTAGTTGAAGCACAAAAATAATTCTATTATTGGATGTACTTTAAAATTAATAGGTAATAGTATTCTAGTATTGGTTTGATTAAGATTTTGAGAGTTCTCTCATATTTCGAGATATACTACGCTTACTGTGAGTTGGCGGAGTGTAAAGGAATCTCAAATGACATTTTTCCGTCTTAAACTCCGCTAACTAGAGCTAATTTTAAAACTTTTAAAAATAATTAAAATCCAGTTATGCAGTTAGATGTAACAGCAAATTATTTATTCATCCTGAAAATATCATTAATATAGATGTGATAATAAAAAAGTTATCAATGTTTTTTCTTTAAGAGCTTCTCCTGTAAACCTACAAAATCCGAGTTGGCGTAGTGTAAATTGGAGGTATCGAAATTTAATTGTATCTACTAATATTAAATAACAAAAACTATAAAGTGAACGTTAGAATTTTCAAATATATTATGAATTTAATTAAATAACTATATAAATATAAGTTATTTATATTATTTAAATTATTAGTAACTAAAGGAAAAATGTCACTACTTTTTGTATTTTACGTAAGATAGTACTGTTTAAAAAGCTAAATCTATATTGTCAGCGTAGTTCAATTTATTACCTAATGATTAAAACTAATTTTAGGCTTTATTTACAAATAAAACCATATCAATGGTTTAATATAAAATAAACGTAACATATATAATTATAATAACAGGAAGGAAAATACTTTACCCTCCTTTTTTGAACTTCTGTAATCGGATAAATATAGCCTCTATGTTGCCTGGGATTTCTAACAAACAACTCAAAACTTCTTAGAAATTTGCTACGCAGTTTTTTTTTTGTGAATACACAAGAAAGATACCCCCCTATTTATTCCCCTAATTATTTAGTCCCCTTGACCTGTTTTTTCCATAAAATATAAGAATTACAGACTCGACAATTTTACAGCTGTATTAGATGATTATTTAGATCAGATTGGCTTAAAACCAGATGTATACATTTATTAAAAGAATTTTGTATTTTATACATACATAAGCAATATTCAAATAACACCGCAATTCACTTATTTTTATGAATCGTATCTATGTGTATGTTGGAGGCGAATGGTAACTCTATAAAAAATAAAGAAAAAGAAAAGGAAATAAGTCTATGGAAATACGAGAAAAGTCCCATTGACTCCGATAGATGTCATAATCCACTGATATCCACGATTTTTTGAAGTTTTGGGATATCCGTTACTATTATCGGCATGCGACTAAGAATCAAAAGCAAAGCAAGCAGTCAGCCAACAGCCCGCAAACACATAATGTTGCGCACCACAGTTGATGCCTGGTACATGGCATTAGTGCCATCTATTATCAAGGAGCAGAAATGGGAGCGTCAAGATCTTTCTAGAACTCTCCCACTAGCGCCATCTAGTATCGAGTAGAAGAACTAAGAACTTTATAGAAAACTCCATACTTGAATTTTCTACACCTAGCGGGTTGGGACCGGTATTTGCTGGAACATTCTAGATGTTTCGGTGGAAATGGCCTATGTAAAGCCGTTTAGGGCCGCGACCTGGGCAGTATTGAATTGGCGATACGAGCGAAGCTTTCGGAGCGACATAAAGTGAACTAAAGTGTTAACTGTGATTAATTATTAGTGTGATTTAAGTTTTAATTGGTGTTCGGTAATTAAAGTGTCAATTTTTGTAATTCAGTCGGGAGTTTTTATTTCACGAACCCTAAGCTCGTAACAATAATTCGTCTTTTCTAAAGTAGCGACGAATTTTATAATATTGGCGACTGCAGTGCCAGATCTTTCGCAAGTTTTTGCTACCTGCATCACCAGTTAGCATTGTTTTATGGTTTAGTGTATTATTTTATCATACCCGTAAACTATATAGTGATATAAAAATAAAAAGGATTGTCGTAATCACCACATTCAAGCGATGTAATTTGAGTGGCGTTAATAAAAGTTTACTTGTTACGTCGTCGTCGCACCTTAAGAGAAACGCACCGAAGCCTAAATCACGCCATCGCTTTAAGAGCTTTTGAATTATACCAAGTACCGGTTTTCCATTCGCTTTCAGAAACTTTGCTGTAATTCCATTCTCGCCCAGGGATTTGCCGTTTTTAAGGTGCTGGAGAGCCATTCTAATATTACTCAGGCTGACGCCCAGAACAAAATTGGAATAGTACATAAGAATTGCTGCAAAAGCGATGTATACTACTATCCGTAAAATCTCTCAATTCTTTTTCCAAATCTTTAGTACAAAATGCTGTATTTTTATGGTGAATTTAGAGAACCGGAGGCCTTTTTTGGGTTACAAGGTATACTATTTTAGTCCCGACAAATTTAGGTGATAACGCATCTGCATTTTGATTCCTAACTGAGGATAGATATAGCTGTTTATGAGCAACAATCCATTTACTTTTGTGTGGACTGTGTGCTCACTTATTACTTTAATTCTATAAAAAAGACGGTCAAAAAGGTCAACGAAACCCTTCATTAAAGAATACATAACTGATGTGAAGAATCGACGCTCCAGGTAGTCTGCAGCCTGTGAACACCTATTGGATCGCTCCCACTATAATATTACATTCGACAAATTACAAATACTTACAAAAGTACACCAACTCCAATAAAAATCTACTCGCTAGGCTATTGAAACCAAAAAACATCCTAATTGACCTGGTTGGCAAATGGTTGCATTTGCCTGGGATCCCATAAATAACAAAATTAAATTCCTACCCAAGCATACCTTCAAGAGACAATGAGACCGTAAAACTTCAATAAGCTATATTTTATGCCCAAATTGTACCCAAAATCTTCGAAGTAATATGCCAAAAATTAGAAATTATAAACCGAAGACAGCCGGTTAACTATGGTATTGTCACGTTGACGTGAAGTGACTGTACCGTAAAACGTGATGAAATCCGTAAATATTAGCATCATTCTATAAAATATAGTGTTTAATTAAACATAAAATATATATGTATGGGTATAAATAGGTAAATATAGTAAGGTTTGGTTAAAATCATAACAATCCACAAAATGATATTATGGATTTTCTTATGCTGCCGCTGAATGTCAATAAAAACAAAGCGGGTCTTTTAATATAAATATATTACGACTAGTTCGGGTTTCACATTCAATCAAAAACGTAGGGAAAATACGAGATACCTGATTCAATAAACGACATACGAGCGGCATTATATTACAAGGTTTTAAGCATAGATATTATTGTGAAGAGGGAAATAAAACGAATTTATTCACTAGGCCGATCAATATTATCTATCATTTTACAAATTTCACATGTAATAACGTAAGAAAACAAGGACTAGCTGATTATTATAAATGAACGGTGGTAAAGTGGTTTTAACATTCGCAGGATCATCTTTTGTTGTAAGTAATTACCCTAGGACTAATCACGTATTCAGCTGTTAGCAGAAAAACCGTGAGCAACTTTTTTTTAATTTTTTTAATAAAACTGAAGTGACACACGAACTTTCAGTCCTATTGCAGCCCATGAACACCTGCAACTTACTTCTAACGAAGAAGGCTATGTATACGTCATCACCTTTGAGGACTAAGATGGAATGCCTCACAACCTGTAATCGCTTTCTATACCCAGAATATACTGGCTCTCTGTACCCTTCAGATCAGAATACAGTAATGCAGACACTCCTATTTCGCAACAGAAATAGACAAAAGGGTGTTACCAATACCGATGAACTCGGCAGATGAGAAGTCCTAGCATTTGTTGTCTGAGTTATTTTTTCTTAAATATAATTAAGCCATGAAATGTGTTAATACGATATTGACTTCTTTGCTCCTTTAAGACTGTTAATTGGTGTAAACGTATCTCTTCATTAAAAAAATGGTTGTTTGTTAAGTCGGTTTACGGACAATAGTTTAACGTGACAACGTCACAACAAAACATTGTTGAAATTATTGCATACTTGTTCATGTATTTGGAGTGTAGAAGTAAGGAGTACCAACTCCCATAGTGGAATAGTTGAAAAAGTGGCCAGCTGTAAGCAGTAAATAACAGCTCAAAAACTCTCCACAACAGCACTGGAGTAGCTACTGGGATGAAATGAACTTAGCTGTTGTCGACGGTTTGAAGTGTGCTGCTAAAATGCTCAGTAGCTCTAAAATCCAAAATAATTTTATTTAATAAATATAACTTCGAAAAAGTCGTCTATCCCTCTAATTTTTTTCGGTACGTTCTTTAAAATTTACCCCGTAGCTATAGTGGCGCCACGCTTATTTAATGGTTTTCATTGACACATATAGTATCCATAGTTCATGCGGCGCAAGCCGAACGCTCAAGCCGATCGTGCCTTTCGTTCATTCGTGCCGCGCTCTCGCTCTGATCGTGCTCGGCTTGGCTGTAGCGTAACGGGACAATGAGTCATCCTTATTCATGCTTGCAGCCGGCGTTCGGTGAAAACAAATGAGTAACTGATTCATCAAACGTTTTCTTTTAGTTTTAATAAGGCATCATTTTGAATTTAGAATAACTATTCGTACGACATTCAAACTTCTAACATGCCAGTACTAAAAAAACGTAATTTCATAAATGTAAGGTAATATAAAATAATTAAAAACAAATTTATATTGGAATCAATCTGAATTTAAAGTGTTTTCGCACCTTAACTAGATATACCAAAATATGCTGGAAAAGTATGAAAATATATTTGATTCATCTAGACACGCGGTAGCGTGGCAAGCCAAGTTCAAGCAGAAGGGCGAGCCACACCGTGTGTAATATTATACGAACCATTTGGAACCACTTTTGACCCCCTCATAACTCAAAAACTATTTTACGTAAACGTTTCAAATTTAGCACATATATTGACACTTGCGAGATATATATGTACTTCAAATTTCGTAAACACGTCTTAAACGGTTATTTAGATATTAACGTCTAAAAACGTCATTTTTATCACTGACTGACCAAAGACTCTAACCCAGATCAAAACTCTAACCCAGTTCCAGATGACCTAGAAAGTTTTAACAGTGGTAGAGCCACGCGGCAGCTTTGCTGTTGCACGTATGGGCCGGCTCAAACCGGGGTGGTACCACGACCTCACAGAATACCGGCGTGAAGTGGAAGCTCTGCTTCCGCGTTTTTTCTGGTGAGTGCAGGTGGCCGGAGGCCCAAATCCCCCCCCCCCCCCCCCCATCAACATGGTAGCGGAATTAAATAGTGATAGACTACCCCAGGATGGTACCAGCACCCCTGGAGAATCCCTCGCTGAGCATCCACGACCATGTTTCTCCACTTCTGAGCGTAGGTTCTTAGGCTGCCCCACGTATTCTGGGGGGGAGGGGGGCAAAATTCCGCTCAAGACTACAACTGCTCGGGGCAAACGGAGCAACAAGACCAAGGCGACCCCTGCCACGCTGTCCGTGAATTTCTGCAATATCAGGGGACTTCACTCTAACCTAAACGCCGTCCACTACCATCTCGAGACGGCGAGGCCGGCTCTGCTCTTTATGACCGAGACGCAGGTGTCCTCTCCGGCTGATGTCTCGTATCTCTCCTACCCGGGGTACAAACTGGAACACTCCTTTGTGCCTCGGGCTGGAGTTTGCGTTTACTTCAGAGAGGACATCTGTTCTCGACGCCTCGGCAGACATGAAGGTTCGGACCTGTCCATCATTTGGCTACGAGTAGACAGCGACGACCATCCGCGCGTCTACGGGTGCCTCTATAGGTCCCATAGCGGTAATGCCGAAACAGACCGACTCTTCGACCACGTCCAAATGGCTGCAGATTCGTTGCTACAGTAGATCCCCTCCGAAGAGATCGTGATCCTCGGTGACTTTAACGCACATCACGCCGAATGGCTTGGTTCACGTTTAACCGATCATGCGGGGAGATCTGTTCACGATTTTTCCTTGGCATATGGTCTGACACAACTGGTTACTTCGCCTACGCGGATTCCAGATGTGGAGGATCATGCACCCTCCCTGTTGGACCTTCTGCTGACCTCTCACCCGGACGGATATCAGATTTCCGTCGACGCCCCTTTAGGCTCCTCGGACCATTATCTGGTCCGGAGTATTGTGCCACTCATCCTGAAATCGCGGTTGCATTCTGCAGGCTGCCGCCGTGTTTGGCACTATAGGTCAGCCGATTGGGATGGGATGCGGTCTTTCTTTGCATCCTACCCTTGGGGGCGGGTTTGCTTCTCGCCGGATGATCCCAACGTTGTTGCGGATTCTGTTACTGATGTGGTACTTCAGGGTATGGAACTTTTTATTCCTTCCTCTGTGGTGCCCATTGGAGGCAAATCTCAGCCATAGTTTGGTCGCTCCTGTAAAATAGCATCATGCTATAAGCAGGAGTGCTACCAAGCCTGGGCTGATGCATCAACGTCCCGAGATGTAAACACCAGCGCTCTAAAAAAGAAGTATAATTCCGCCCCTAGGTCCTTCAAAAGAGTCATTGCCAAGGCAAAGTCAGAGCACATAGGCAGAATTGGCGAGAAACTAGTTCGCCTTCCTTCTGGAACCCGTACATTCTGGTCTCTCGCCAAGGCTGTCCAGGGGAATTTCTGTCATTTCTGTCAGCCATCTCTTCCATCTTTGCACAGGGAGGACGACTCACTGGCCCATACCGCAAAGGAGAAATCCGATCTTCTAGGCTCTTTCTTTGCGTCTAACTCGACTCTCGATGACGGGGGGAGTACGCCGCCGACCATCCCGCGGTGTGAGTGCTCCATGCACGAAGTGCACTTAACACAGCGCTCGGTTCGCAAAGCACTCCTCTCCCTGGACATCCACAAGTCGAGTGGGCCTGACGGAATCCCCCCAATTGTGCTGAGGACGTGTGCTCCAGAGTTGGCACCGGTTTTAACGCGTCTTTTCCGGTACTCCTATTACCTAGGCGTAGTCCCAAAATCATGGAAGACGGCTTACGTCCACCCGATCCCTAAAAAAGGCGACCGCTCTGACCCGTCCAACTACCGGCCAATCGCCATCACCTCCTTGTTCTCAAAAACAATGGAGTCCATTGTAAACTGCCAGCTCATGAGGTATCTTGAGAACCACCAGCTGATTAGTGATCGCCAATACGGTTTTCGCCGTGGTCGGTCAGCTGGTGATCTTCTGGTCTACCTTACTCACAGATGGGCGGAGGCAGTAGAGTTCAAGGGGGAGGCATTGGCCATTAGTTTGGACATTGCGAAGGCCTTCGATCGGGTTTGGCACAAAGCGCTTCTTTCGAAGCTCCCTTCCTATGGGCTTCCCGAGAAATTGTGCGATTGGATCACCAGCTTTCTTGCAGATCGGAGCATCAAGGTCGTTGTAGACGGTGCAAGCTCCGATTGCAAGCCAATTAATGCTGGCGTTCCACAGGGCTGCGTGCTATCGCCAACGCTGTTTCTTCTGCATATCAATGATATGTTGCATACCCGTAACATTCATTGCTATGCGGATGACAGCACTGGTGATGCTTTTTACACCGGCTGAGCCAATATTTCTCGGGAAAACGTCTCCGAGTGCCGGGACAAACTTGTGTCTGAAGTCGAGTCTTTGATGGACAGAGTCTCGGATGGGGGACGACTAAATCTAGTCCAGTTTAACCCCCATAAGACACAAGTTTGCGCGTTAACCGCTAAAAAGAACCCCTTTGTCGTATCCCCTCAGTTTCAAGGCACTCCCCTTGCTGCCTCAGCCGGTATCGGAATCCTCGGCGTCGACATATCGAGTGACGTGCAGTTTCGTGGTCACTTGGAAGGGAAGGCCAAATTGACTTCAAAAAAGCTTGGCGTGCTCAGCAGAGCGGGACAGTATTTCATGCCGGCACACCGCCTGCAACTTTACAAGGCGTAGGTTCGGCCGCACATGGAATACTGTTCCCATCTCTGGGCTGGGGCTCTCCAGTACCAGCTCCTTCCACTTGACCGCATCCAGTGCAGAGCGGCTCGAATCGTCGACGACCGAGTGCTTTCCGATCGGCTCGATTCACTGGCGCTGCGAAGAGATGTTGCATCTCTTTGCGTATTTTATCGCATCTATCACGGGGAGTGCTCTGAGGAATTGTTCGGATTAATCCCAGCTGCCAAATTTCGTGAACGCACTACACGGCAAACGTCCCGATACCATCCACACCATCTGGATGCTTGGCGGTCCACCACTGTACGTTTCACAAGGAGTTTTCTTCCACGTACAACCTCTCTGTGGAATAGTTTACCACCGGCGATTTTTCCGGACCGATACGACCTGGGGACCTTCAAGAAAAGAGCTTACTCCTTTCTAAAGGGCCGGCAACGCACCCGCAATTCTCCTGGTGTTGCGGTTGATCATGGGCGGCGGTAGTCACTTTACATCAGGTGAGCCGCATGCTCGTTTGCCCCTTCTTCTATAAAAAAAAGTTCAAATTTGGCATGCAGACAGGTAATTCGTTATGTAATCGTCTTAAATAATAATCTTTTTATTACGTATATTATACAGTGCGTCGTACAATAGAATTACGGGTGAGTGACACACTTACCTTACACCGAATTGTTCCAATGCCTCCCGATGGAAGCTGTCAATTCCATTCGATTGCCAAGTTTCAGATATTAAGTAATGTATATGTTCACAGGGAACAATTCTCTATTTGCTTAGCCTGTGTTATTACTATCCACAAATCACAAGACTTAGCCTTGACAGTGCTCTTCTTGAGTCTATATTTAGTAGAGGGCAGGCTTACGTTGGACTCTCTAGAGCTTAAACCTTAGATGGAGTACATCTTATCAATGCAGATCCAGGTCAAATCAAGTCAAAAGAGAGCTCTATTGTAGAGTACAACCGTTTGTGTACGTTATACCACCCCGACTTGGCGAGAAATTAAGTATAAACAGAAAATGCGTGAAAAAAATTCCGGATACTGAATGGGCAATTCACTCAAACATATCAAAGGTACAAGAAAATATAGAAAATAACACAAAAACGACTATTATACCCGGTAATCGTAGAAAATACAGCAGTTTAACAAAAACCATTTGGTATTAATTTTGTTATAAGTACGTACTAATAATAATTTATGTACAAAAAGTAGTGTCAAAAACATAAATGTAAAATGAGAGCAAAGTTCAATAGTATGATATATGCCTTGGTTGTTGACTTCAACGACAAAAGAAGTGAGATCTTTTGTCGTTGAATTCAACAACCAAGTGAGATCTAAATGGGTGCCAAGTTCAATGGTCAGCCCTGACATTTATTTATAACAACATTAAATATCGTTTCTTCTTATAACTTAGGATAATATATTGTAGCCTAAGGTCTGACTTGGCTAGGTTTCATATACGAATTATATTATAGCCTTCGCAAGTTCTAAACCTGTTACTTGTCTTAAAAAACGATATTTTATGTTGTTATAAATAAATTTCATGGCTGACCATTGAACTTGGCACCCATTTAGATCTCACTTCTGTCGTTGAAGTCAACAACCAAGGTATATATCATAATATTGAACTTGGCTCTCATTTCACATTTATGTTTTTGATGGGATCTATATCACACTACAAGTTCAAATAAATATAATCATTTTAATACGACCATAAAATATGCGTATTTATATTTTTATATTCATATTTATATATTTCATATTACATTTTATTTATAGTTTCTGTAAATAATACTAATTAACATGTATGTAATCGACTGCTAGTACTAGCAAAGGATATACATTATCACTACTTAGTACTAGCATAGGTAACTAGACGTTATGGTTTTGAGACTAGGAAAATATCACGATATTGGTGTTTTAGAAGATATTAATAAATTAAATTAGCCATACCAAGTAAGCGAAAATAAAATCAAACCACCAATAAAGATTGCTTATAACAGACATTTAATGTGTTTATTATAAAATAATTGTTTTTTTATCTGACAATCCCGTTTCGTTTTAACAAAAGTAGAAATATTACAAACATTAAGCGACGTGTTTGGTTTGATATTCACCACAAGTAGACGGTACGAAAGTGCATATGCCTGTTACCGTTTCCAACGTGAGCAGTGAATGATAACTATTATTCACTCACACTGACAAATTAACGAGCAAATAGAGGCACAGGCAACAATATTTTTAAACCTCTTTTAAAGGTACATATTTGTAATATGGCTCAGTTCAATTGTATTTTTCAATTGGCGCACATATGCACGCGTTATAAAATAAAGTACAAGAAAATATAATAAGCAGATCGTTAGCAATTTGTCGCAAATATATGGTACGATTCCCGATGATGTTTTTGTTTTTCAAAAATCTTATAAACAACAACGGTTACCAAGTTACCACAGATACGACGTTTCGCCAGAGTACAACCTTTACCCTCAATCCAACCAGTAATTTATAGACGTGCTGACATCTTAATCTTAATATATATAAATTACGTGTCACGTTGTTTGTCCGCGATGGACTCCTAAACTATTTAACCGATTTTAATCAAATTTGCACTCCGTGTGCAGTTTGGTCCAACTTGAGAGATAGGATAGTTTTATTGTCCATGAGTGACCCACAATTTGACACAAATTGTTTTTTGCGAATTTTAGGATTTTTACACATTTTTTTTTGCAGAACAACGTCTGCCTGCCAAGCTAATATATATTAGAAAATGCTGTATTACAACATGAGTTTTATATCTTCATTTCATATGAGCATTTTGGAGAGTATCAGTAATGTATGTTACTTATGATATGAAAATAAAGTTTCGAAATCAAATCTTTATACTTATACCGGAACCGTTTTTACGTATATTCTCTAGCTATATATATTTAAAGAAAACTTGTGGGATTATAGTTTTTTTTTTATAGAAGAGGGGGCAAACGAACATGCGGCTCACCCGATGTTAAGTGACTACCGCCGCCCATGAAAAAGTGATTATGTATTATAAGTGCTTATGATACTTGCCAAGACTGTGCTATGCTTGAAGTTCACATTCATTAATAAATTATTACTTTTGAATAGCCATGTAGTGGTGGCGTAATAGAATCCACTGCTTCTTATCATCCAGTTGGTGTGGCAAAAATCACCTGAGGGAAATGATATAGCAAATGGGCAGTAGCATCGTCCCAATAACTACTATAAAATAACATATATCCCCCCTCTCCCCACATGAAGCAATCAACGACGGAGGTCTATGTTCAGCAGTGGACGTTTGATAGGGTGTAAGAAATGAAATAATGAATGAATGTATTTTATAATAATAATAGATATAAAAGTAAAACAACATCTTTTATACATCCCACTTTACAATCTACACTCATTTCCAACACAGCCTTGGAGAGGCAGAAGCCTGATGCAACGTGAATTCATGTAGAAAAAACTAGTGAATTCGTTTTATAGTTTTGCACTGTTTTAATGCAGAAACTTCTTATGTTGATATATTGAGATCGTGGGAAAATCTGTACGTTTGAGGAAGATAATACTTACATGTACCTTCTAGAGCAGTGCAGTTTACTAATTTCTTCAAAACCCTCTTAGAAATAAGAGAAAGCTCGTTCACAACAGTAGGATGATGTACAACCTCTAAACTACCTTTCTTTAAAAGGGATTATGTACGGATTGGTACACTATAAGTTGAAACGTAAATTCAATCAAAAGTGTATCCACAGTGCGGATCAGTTTGAAATAGTGATCATAACTAAAATTATTTGAACCTATCGGATATTTCATTCAAGAAGCGGAATGTATCCATAAATTCATTTGAAATGGTTTACTTTGCCGGTTGTTTCTGCTTTATACATCTAAATCTATGCATATCAATAAAGTCTGTGATATCAATAAATGTCTTCTATTAAGCCTAGTGGAGAGTTTTATTTTGTTTTGTTTTTTATTGTGTTGCTATTATGAATGAAGACCATTTTTTATCTTTGAAATGGCGGAGATCTAGTGATGAAACTTAACAAATAAATAGCAATGCTATCAGTGATCTGGGCTATATTTCATACAAGATTTTTTTCGTATAATTTACAAAATTAATGTTTCTGTTCATTATCTTAAACAGATAAAAAAGTTTCAATAATTTTTGATTTTCAATTTTGCATAAAAAAGGTTTTCAAAATTTGTCTTTTAGTTAAAGTTTTGACACCAAATAGATTTTTATCTTTTTTTTACTGCTACACCATTTTGCAATAAAACTACGAGTGTTAAAAGATAAAGTGCTAATAACATTCACAGGAGATTAATAGATGTCCAATTTTTATTTTCAACATTTTCTCACATTGCACGTAGTTTTTAAAATAATAACTTGGATTTGGTTTTCAATAAGAGATCAAGTAATCCGCAGATTTTATTGTCTAAGTTCTACTCGGACTAAGTCGCGGGTAAAAGTTAGTAGTTTATTAAAATATAACTTTTATATTAAATCTAAAAAAATTTAATCCGAATCCAAAAAAAACAAAAATTTTACATAAAACACAATTAATGGCATAAATACATCCATCCAATACACGGGAATTAGAATATATGATCCATAAACTGAGAGACTGATAACAGAGTTCAGAATCATTACTTTAAAAGTATTAGTGCACACGACAGGTATACAATCAAAGTGCACACTTAAAGAGTAATAAAGAAAGCCGTAAAAGTGAATCCGGCGAACTTCAAAGTCATGGGTTTGAATCCGCCATTCGACTACTATCGTGAACCACTCCTAACACAAGCATTTTAAGCTTACCAGGAATGTTTACAGGGAATATTAGTAATGTGAATAGTATTGCTAGTATTTAAAAAGGAACTGAGTCGAGACATGACAGTCAGTCAGACAGTCTTTCCTCTTTTTTTCCCGCTCAGGAGCATCTTTTTGCACTATTATTCGTTATAACACTGTAAAATCCACCGCTGAATATTGGCCTCTCCCACAAATTGTCTTATAGGGGGAATATTTGCTATAAATGCACGCTTGGGCAAAAATAAACCAACCGCCAACCCTAGCGGGTTGGCGGTTGGTTTATTTTTAGTCATTATTACAAAGACGCTACTGCCCATCTACTGATTTGTTTCCCTCAGTCCCATTTTTTATAACAGAGAGGGTGAACGCGCATACGGCTCACCTGATGTTAAGTGACTACCGCCTCCCATGAATAACTGCCACACCAAGGGAATTGCATGTGCGTTGCCTGCCTTTTAGAAAGGAGTACGCTCTTTTCTTGAGGCCCCCTAATTCGTATCGGTCCGGAAAAATCGCCGGTGGTAAGCTATTCTACTTACGACACCTACGGGATAATAAGGAGTAGTGGTTAATCTCACAACACCTCTACATGGCCACCATTATTGATTGATCTCCCTGCACCGTTATGGATTCACAAAATAAGGCTAAAATCCTCCGAACTGCATCCCCGCTCATCATCTGCGACACACTTGTTGGCCCCATTCCGGTTCCCAACTAAATAGCTTATCAGGTCCAGCTACTCCAGTTTCCAAGTTATGCATACTGTGAGCATTTGTACTGCACAGTTCTCGTTTATCCCATCACAATGAAAGCAGTTTGCTGTAACTCCGGGTCCAATATTACCTAAAATAATCATCAAAACACCCTTTTTTGGTGATTATCTGCTTAAGTCGTTCTACCACTGCAATGCATCTGAGAATTTTTACGCATTAATGGGTTGCCTTGACCGGGTACGGACTCTCACAGAATATCATCTTAGTGTTGCTGTGTTTCGTATGATGAATCACTGTTGTTTCGTATGGTACTTTTTTAAAGATAAGGGTAACAAACGAGCGCACGGTCCACCTAATGGTAAGTAGTTGCTGTGGCCTATAGACTCTACATCTATTGTTGCCCAATAATCAAAATGCAAACGCGCCGTCATCTGTGAGGACAAATATGGAATGCCTCGTTTTCAGTAAAAAGGGTCTCCGGTTCTCTGCACTCACCATACAAAATAAAGCAGCGTTAAGTTGCTTTTTTACGCTGTTATTCTGTTAGAGCGTGGTCTCTCTCCGGTCGAGCCGACCCATTCGTGCTACAACTATACTACTAATATAGCTGCAGGATGGCTCTACCACGTAAAGCACTTTCTTAAAAATACCCCTTACTTAAAAACAAAGTTTACTTTTCATAAAACATTGTTTTAAATATATCTACTCGTAATTAAAAACCGATCGCAAGTATAAACAAACAAGTTATTGTAATTTTTTTTTCATTATACTTAGCTGCTTATTACTTACTATACCATCATACTTTTTAAATTTATGTTTAAAATAAAAATGTATTAAACACGTGAATAAAATGATTGTTTTATACTAATTATTTGTTTTCTTAATTACGTCTATACAACAAGAAAAATTGACGTGTAGTTAACTTCAATTACATATGGCTATTGTTTTATAGCTAATTTTTATTTTATCCGAGATACGACAAGTCACACTAATTACATGTTCGTGTAAGTACCTACGTCGGTATATTTCTCTATTCGTACAATCTATCGTTGATTGCCATATTATGGCAATCAACGATAGATTGATACATCTTATGTAAAGCTGTATTTTTGTAGCCCACTTCATATACTGTCCCAACACAGAATAGATAAATGTAGTAAATATATATATATATAAATAAATATATATATATATATATATATATATATATATATATATATATATATATATATATGTATATATATATATATATAATAAAACTTTGCCACAAGGTGATAAGGCACCTAAAAGTTTACCGAGACGCGTTCTAATTTTTTCATCACTGTAGATATTTTCAAGCAATTTAAAAAAATATTACCAATTTTCAGTTGAGAACGGAGAACTACTTAATTATTTTATAAAATAATTTTAACTACAACTAATAAAGTTAACACACAATACAATATTTAATAATAAAATAAACTCTTATTATCCTCTTTGCATTAAATGATGTTGGAAATATTATATTAATAATATTATTTTGAGATCTCTGTATTATTCAACGGGTATAAACGGCGATGCATAAAATGTTTGTTTCGTAGCTAGATAACTTACTTGCTCAGCGTTGTGATATCTGCATTGCAGGGAGCTGTGCATAAATATGACGAGTACTCGCTATGATGCTTTCCACTTTGCTATATTTCGATGGAAGTGCATTCATTATCTTGGTTGCATGTGATGCATCTTTTGGTACAGTGAAATAATATTACTAAGCTTTATTGCATGTTATTTTAATACTATTAATCTTAAGTTATCTTGTAGAACCAAAATATTTTTATAACAGTTTTCTAGAATAATAAATGTTATCTAATATTTATCAAATTCTAACTGTTATTTGAATATTTTTATACATAATTGAACTAAATATAATAATATAAATATAATATAATGATTTCCATTAGGTTTTGTATAATTTCGTTTAATTGATTCTTGTGGTATTCAGGCTATATATTCAATGCTGACGCATATTTACATAAATAAGAAGTAATTGTTATTAAAAAAAAATTAAATTTGAAAAAGTATAATATGGTGAAATACTGTCGGTAAAACCCGTATAAAATTAAAAACAATTTACACCCTTATGTATCTAAATTAACAATAAATAATTAATTTGTAATATTTGAATACTAGCAACGCACCCTGGCCTCGCGAGGATCTATTACTTTGGCTTCATTTATATATTTCAAAGTAATCATTGATGATCATTATTTTATCTATTATATCATTTCACAAAAAAAGTCTCGAAGTTTTTTTCGGATAAAATATATCTAAGGTCACTACTCTCACAGCATTACTCTCCCCCTGTTTGAAGTTTTTTTTTTTTTATAGAAAACGGGGCAAACGAGCATGCTGATCACCTGATTGTAAGTGTCGACCCCATGAAGAAATGCAACACCGGGAAAAATATACTCTCTTTTCTTGAAGGTTTCATCACAATTAGTTGAGACATTCCAAAGATTAACACCGAACAGACAGGCGGGCAGACAAAATGGCCACATTGTATATCTTCTATACAAACAACTCACTGACGTCGATAAAAGAGAGTTATTTCGATATTGCAGACAGAAACTTCAATTTTATATACCATACAATTTTATATAAATCTTAATCTTAATATATATAAATTACGTGTCACGTTGTTTTTCCGCGATGGACTCCTAGACTACTTAACTGATTTTAATTAAATTTGCATACCGTGTGCTGTTTGGTCCAACTTGAAAGATGGGATAGTTTTTTTTTTTGCCCATGAGTGATCCACAATTTTTTTGCGATTTTAAGGATATTTATATATTTATATAGATTTATATAGATGTGTAAATGACGATATTCATTCTATCATCATTCATCATCATTCTCTAAACCATTTCCCATTATCTGGGGTCGGCGCAGTAAACCTTCTTGTTCCATTCCTCTCTATCAGCCGTCATTTCCATACTTACTCCTTTCATTCTCATATCACTCTTCACACAATCGATCCATCTTTTATTCGGCCTTCCTCTGCCCGTGTGTCCCACCACATTCATATTCAACACTCGTTTTGTGACATGACTTTCATTCCTCCGCATCACATGCCCAAACCATGCCAATCTGCTTCCTCTCACCTTTTCTACCACTGGCGCTACTTTCAGGCTTCCTCTTATATACTTATTCCTTATCTTATCCATCCTTGTCACACCACACATCCATCGTAACATTCTCATTTCATTCGCATGCAGTCTATTTTCATCCTTCTTCTTGACGGCCCAGCATTCACTTCCATACATGACGATATTCATTCTACATTGAATAAAACTACGTTCGACGTTATATTCATAAACTAGAGATGGGCTTAAACGTTAAAAAATAACAACACTGCTAAATGCTAATGCTAGAAATAATTAACAGTTAAAATTAGCAGTTATTTTTAGCAACTGTTAAATTTAGTCACAGACAGATTTTTAACACATAATTAATTCTCATTTCCTTCATACTTTTCACAGGCTTAGGAGTATCAACTTTTTTGTTGGCGTATTTATAATAAGAATCAATTTATTTACAACGATTTCTTTTTTTCATATCAGCTTTTTTAGAATTCGTAATTTTTATATAATTATCTTTTTTTTCTTGTTTTTTATCTTTTGTTTTTTTTTTCTTATATCTACTTATCACTTAGTAACATAACATATATTAAAATTTTATATATTTTTTCCATTTAAAAATGATAATTGTTAATGACAAATTACACGTACCAGATTTTTTATCGGTATCGCTATCCGTAAAAAAGTTCCATATTTTACCTTTTTTTGGCGTTGTATATCCATTTTAGTTGTTTTCTTCCAATTTGTAAGTATTCTGTTTCAAACGCAAACAACACTACACAAACAGTCAAACAATTGGAATTTTCACTCACAACACTAACTACCTACCTACTACCTAGATAACAAACTCGCGTAAACCTTCGTAATGAAAATCGGTCTTTATTTAACACTAGTTAAATATTATAATAAAATATTTCCAAATTCAGCAGTTACCACTTAGCAGTTAATTAAATGAACTCGCTAGACCTTAACATTCTAACTGTGACTGAACACTAAATACAAAATTAGTAGTTGCTAAATAAATCGCTATGTTGAAAACAATTCAATAGAGACGGAAACTCAACACGTGCGTCGTGTGTCCTTTTTTTTACGTTAGTACCTACTCTTATTAGTTTGTGTTTTCTTTGTTGTTGCCGTCGCGTCTGCCTGCGGTCTGCAGTAGTGGGATAAAGCGAGACAAATATATATTCGGCGTCCGTGTTTGGTGTGGATGGGAGCACTGTCCATGTCCAGCCAGCAAGACCATTATTGTTTTGTTGTGAGTTGTGACTGCTAAATTTAACAGCAATCTCAGAACTTATTTAACAGGTGTTGACACTAAAAAAAATTAGCAGTGTTAATTTAGCAGCTTATTAATTTTAGACCCATCTGTATCATAAACTGAAGGTAACCGGGCTAACTATGACAATGCGACATTTAAACATCTCAGTACCCTCCGCCCCTGAACATGAGTGCTGTAAAGAACTCGAAACGTCGGGATTTAAAAATAAGTTAAATTAAGTTTATTAAAAGCGATGAAACCCGTATATATAGTTTAATTCAATGTTTAGTGTTCGCGTAAAATTAACCGATATTCGTTCTAATTGCATAAGTTCACCAACTTACGCTATATAGTAAAGTATGAGTAACTACATATAGTAACGGATTCACCATTCGGTAAATGGTTCACCAAATGTTCCAATTTCAGTTTCCGCTTTTGTGTGGAATAGAAAATGATGGATATTATTCATTCACTCATTCCCAATTGGAACACTGAGGCAAAGTTGGTAGAGAATCGATTACAATCAGATGTGGTTTTAGATTGAATCGTTGGGAAAACTGTTCCGAAATATTGTTCTTTGAAACAATATTATGAATTGTGGTATGGAATTCGCAAAGTAGTGAATATTATTTCGAATAAAGATCTTAATATTTTGGTTTTTTACTAGCAATTGTTAAAGCAATCATAAATCGTGGTGATTTTACTAAAAGTAAGGAACAACATATGTTCCGGAGGTGACGTAAAGGACGACATAGGAACACACGAGGAGATGAGCAGCAGTGTCTTCCCGATAACAACAAAATAAAGAAAAAAACTGGCGGTTGCCAGCCCATCTCCAAATCGTGACAGCTATGGCAAATATCACCATCCTATGAGGCAATGTATGGGGAAGTCCTAAGATAGACTTAGAGTGGACTTTTGATAGGCTGTAATGATAACGGTAAGAAACAAGCATACAATACAATTTATGGTAAGTGGATCCTGAGGTCTGTAATCACCCACATTTATCCTTTACTAATAATAATGGTAGAGCTACGCTGCAGCTATACTGTGGTTGATGCACGAATGGATTGGCTCGACCAAGGAAGGACCACGCTCTTACAGAATACCAGCGTAAAATAGCACCTTAATACTACTGTGTTTCGTAAAGTGAGTGTAGAGATCCGGAGACCCTTTTTTACTGGAAATGAGGCTGAAACGAGGCATTCCATCGTAATACTCAGGGGTGACAACGCATCTGCGTTTTGATTCTTAATCGAGAATAAATGTAGATTATGCATCTACTTACTATCAGATGGATTGTGTGCTCGTTAGTCACCCTTATTCTATAAAATGAAAATGTAGCTGTGTTGTCATTCCTGAGGACCGAGTCAAAATTTCTCGTTACAAAAATGGGTTTCTAGTCCGTGTCCACCATACGAAACACAATAGTATTATGGTGGTATTTAACGCAGGTATTCTGTGAGTGCGGTCCTAATTCTTTCAAGTGGCCAAACCACGTAAAACTAGTCAATTCTCTGCAATGTTCGATACATATTTGTTAGCAATTATAAAAATAAACGAAAAATATTGATATATTTCAACTACATCAACTAAATTTAAAAGTTTCTTTATAAATACTGTTTATAGTAATCACATATGTCTTTAGTATGGCGTACTATAATAGTTTTTTAATACAATTTTTCACCTTTCATCTCATCATGTCTCAAAACATACTTGTTTTCTCCTGTAGCTATATCTTGCATTTAATACAGTTTATTCCTTATTAGTTAAGCTGAGAATAGCATAATGAGATATACAACAATTTAACCTTTAATGATTTATTATAACACTTCAATTCACTTATATCTTAATGTATAACTGTAAGCTCTTCCTTTGTAGTAAAAAGATTCTGAAGTATTTCGACTACGGCAACGAATTTCAAATATTTACGTGTTGCTTATAAATAGTATAACTGTAGTACTACAGATGTACGCATTATCATTGACGTTCAGTGTTCTGATCAAAGTCGTATCCAATGTAACGTTCATTTTATGAGATCGGATTTCGTCTCGGATTCATTGTCAAACACTCGGAGATAAACCTAAGCATACATACATATTTTGACCCGAAAGGCATTATTTACATACAGTTGTTAGTCCCGAAAGGGATTATTAGATCCCAGAAACCGCAACCACTAACAAGGACACGTGGTTGATAGTTGATAACAATATTATTCGTTTAGTAATATTAAGGGCGTAAACACAAACTTATTTTATCACCTGTATCTGATTTTAAGGCGACATCGCGAAAAAATGCACCTACTTTCATCGAATAGTATAGGGCTATGACACCACTAACGAAAGTAGAATTTTAATATAGGTAAATTCATGTTTTTATCTTGAATTTGATTGTTCAAAATACGATTGTACAACTTTGACTAGATCATAATTATTTGCGAAAACACCTCTAAAAATCACTATAGTTGAAATTACAACGAAATTATTTAATCTATATACTTGGGAATCACTCAAACATATTCATGACATCAATATATACTCAATACTTATATTAATAATTAAAAAAATATATTTTAAAATTCTGACAATTTCTAAGCGCTTTATTCGTCGCGGGCGCTACGCAATTGTAAACCTTATGGCGACGTTTTTCAAGTTTTTATAGAAATTGTGTATTCACTCGGATCAGTACGGCGATAGCCTGGAGTCACTTTTTCGTTGTGTCATGATTATGTCAAAAAACCATATTTTACAGGACCTGGCTTTTTTGGTTTTATTTTATGTTTTATTATTTATGTATTAAAATCACCCTTGCTTGTGATTTGTTATTTATTTTTGGTTATTATTAAAATAAAATTCAACCTTTTTTAATGGTTCACCTACCATTATTTAAAAAAATCATCTAGAAAAGCAGAAAGAGGCTGTACATTGTCTGTTTTATTCCTCTCATAACCCAAGTATAATTGTCATTATGCGGGAGCAACAATGTACTGTCCTATAATCCGATCCGAAAAGCCAAGGGTCAAGTTAAATAAATCCACGAACGTAAATAAAGTATAAAAATAAAATTTATCCACAAACAGAACCAAAATGTCAAATGCTCTTGACAAGGTGAAACATGAAATTATAGTCCGTACGGATAAATAATGGGATTGGAAATACTCTGGTGGAATCTATTAATGCGGCGTTATTTAGTCTTAAGATTTAAAAAAAAACTCACTCCTGGTATTTGTTCGTGTGGTTGTAATACAATTGGTTCAGCCAGTCCGAAGATTAGCACGCACTGATAGACAAACGAAACTTTAAAAATGGCTACTCATGCCGCAATGGCATGTTAATATTAAATACAAAAATAATAACAAACAAAATCAACAATAATTATGAAGAAAACTCAAAACGCGTCGTAGCTCACAAAATAACGAAACCAGATTGAATTTTTCTTTTATATTTTATGGTATTTTGTTATCATTGATTCCAATGACAAGTTGAACTGAAGTTATAGAACGTACGAAAGACGCATATCACAACATATTCTTTTGCAGTCTTTCCCGGTGGGTGTGAGTATAGATAGTAACAGTGTGTGAGCGAGAATAGAGTCATTTCGACATCATTTTCAATCAAAATCTTTAGCCATACGGGTACCAAGGTACCAAGTTAAGTCTCCTTCGGAACAATCAATGATCAAAGACAGATAGTCTATTCAGTCATGTCAGATAATATTCATATATTTTTTTTAGTTTTTCTATATAAATTTCTTTTATTATAGATTCGCCTCAATGTTTCATTATTGTATTTTATTTGATTATAAATGCTATTTTACTATAAAAAATAGCCTTCATCATCTATTAAAATGGACAAACTGTTGATAAGTTTTCCTTAAACTGATTCAAAATAAACACTTACTAAAATTTACGTAGTAATATTATTATCATCATTTTTACGGGAGAGCCTCATGTCAAATCATTGTCTTTTACGGGCTGACGGAGAAAAAGATTGTTCTCATTACATAATCGGAAGCGATCCTCAACTCCCATGCAATTGTTTTAGCTGTATACCTATTTTCCACGAGCACGGCGGTGAAAGATATCAGCATAAATAAATCGGCAGGTCTAAGAAAATAATATATTTTTGAGGGTACGTGGAGTCCGTTAGCACGCGCAGGACCGTTGCGGCAGTCTTTTTTCTTCAAGACACACTCCATTTACTATTTTCTCCAATAATGTGAGTAGGCCTGTACCCAGCATCCGGACTAGTATTTACTAACTTTTACTTACCTTACAAAAAAAAAACACAAAAATCTTTTACTTGCATTTATTAGGTACGAATTATATCCGTATAGGTTAAATTATAAAATATGACCTAAAGATCATAGGAGATATTATCATATTATATTCAAATTATTCTAAATTATTTTGTTGCTAGTTAATTAAAACCCCCTGTTTTAAGTACATTTATACAACATAAATTTCTGTGTCGTAAACATGGTTATTAATTTAGAAATGAACATTAAAGTCCGACCCTTGTGGATACTAAAGACTGCTAATTTTAGATGTAGCGGTATAAGAATTTCTGTAGAAAATTTAGGCGAATTTCAGCTTAAATATTAATCTGCGTTTCTTTCCGTAACTTATTTTGTCCTTATTGCTATAATAGGATTTGTCGCGTATCAAGCACTGATTCAAGATCCACCAGACATAATTTGAGCCGATTTTAAAAGAGAGGGAAGTTCTCAATTGTAAATGTAATTTGTTTGTGTATATAACGCTTTAATCCCTCAATTGTGAATCTATTTAAATTATCCTTATTAAATAGGTTAAGATATTCATATTGAACTAGCGGTGCGTCTCGACTTCAAACGGTTTATGGACTTCAACAACTGCGCCATCTATCGGGTCCAATTGTGAATCTAGACCATCCAGGGACCCACTATTTGAGTGGGTCCCTGGTGGGTGGTGGGTACCTTTTGGTTGATGGTTGATACCTTGTAATATTTCTAAGGCCACTCAATAGGCTCACAAAAATTAATTTTTAATAAAAATAAATGTTTATTTTAATAAACTAAAAATAATAAAATAATTTGAAATTCAAATGTCGCTTCAATTCTTGAACGGTATGAAAAGTTCAAGTCCAAGACGTATAAGTATATTTATATATATAAATTCTACGTACTCTTATCGAAACAATATATTGTGATAAAAATCTGTGATTATAAAAATAATAATAGTAGCTTACCTTGGTCAAGAATACTTGTATTTCCACAGCGATCGATATAATTCATCACAAGCCGCTGTAAACTAACGATACAGTAATCCACTCACGACGGCGGCCGAGTCCGGAATTATTAAAAGTACACTGTGGATCGGAATGAGTAAGGCTGCTCAGCACACCGAAAATTTCGGAATCTATCACACGAAAAAATTAATACTAAAGAAAACAATATTAAACTGCCAATTACATTCCATTTCTTGCCACATGATAGATGAAGAGATTAAAAAATAGATTGAGTTGAACAATTGATATTTTCAAAAGTTATCGTGTTTACCCCTTCATTACTAGCGTACTTGATAAATCTACACCACAAGCCACTAAAACTACTTTTTTAATGTAAAAATAGCAATGAATTGATTTAAAATATAAATAATACGTTCAACAATAATTTATCTTTCTGACAATGAGCTTTTTATATCATTTATATGTTCAATATGATTGTTAGATAGGATTTCATGTGACAAAACGTAGGATTTTGATTTTTAGGCGTTATTAGAACATACCTAGCTACACGCTTTGCGTTTAAGGCATGCAATATAGAAAGATAAATACGAACGAATCACGCAGTCAAATAGTATATAAAGAGATAAATAGCATATAACATGCTTGAGTAGTTATTAACAGAACTTGTTATGGTCTAGTCATATTTAATATCGAATACCTACACAGGAAAATTTATTAACCTATTTGCATAGCCTATGAATCTGTTATTTGTGCCAAACACCGTTCTCTTAATGAGTGGTTATTGAGTTTTAATACGCTGTAATAGTAATGGCACTGGTAATTTGATTGCAATGAAATTCGTTGTAGGTAGTCTTTTTTTAAATGCAATATTTTAAAGTAAACCTGCGGTTAAGTTTACCGACTTCCGCTGACTTTTGAAACGAAACTCGTCCATTAAATGAAGTAAAGTGCAGGCTCGTTAGTGAGCGTCGGAATTTTTAATTACACGGAAGTAAGAAGTTACGCGCAATTCGCTTTAAATCCAGTCGATTTTATGAGTTTTGGCGTAGAACAATTTCATTAAATACACCTACTTGAAGTTAAATTTTCTTTATACTTTAATCTGCCACAATAAAGTATCGTTAACTCTTTTTACTTTCAGTCTATTATGCAACAGTTTTGTTATTTGTCCTTCCGAGAATAAAGTCCCCAATGATAAAAGAAAATAATGCAGTGCAATATAGAAAATTTCCAACATATTTGCAGTGTTGAAAATTTTCTATATTGCACTTTTTTATTTTTTTAACTTTTTGAATACCTTATTTGGTATTCACTACGCGCAATGTTTCGTGCTAGGTGTAATAGCGTTTAGTGCCCAATTTTTTCCCGTGGGTATTGTAAGAGGAAATGAAATACCACAAAAACACTTATGGCTTCCAAAATATGGCGAAATAATCATCTTGATTACCTCAAGCATAAAATACTCAGGCCAGCGAACAGCTAATTGCCAAATGTTAGTTCATAATAATGGATAATTTCAGACTGATGAAGAAGAAAATAAACTTACTTCTTGCTTGGAAGTTGGTTGTGGACCACAACTACAGCAAATAAATCCAAACATAGCTGTGCTTTATCACTACTAAGGACTTAGTGGAATGTCTCACAGCCTAAGCTTTCTATACACTTCAGACCGGAACATGCAAGACTGCCACAGAAAAGTATTCTTACCAACCAGTTAATGGATTTATACCACAGAAACAATAATGGATTTTTGCTATATCTACGCAATTACTTAATTGCGTAGATAGCAAGAAAAAAAATAGGTAGAGCGCAGCTCCCAACACAGCTCGCTGAGCGACCTTAAGCAGGCTCATGCAGTAAAGGACAATGTTACAGTTCCATATTTCATCACTGGCAACAAACTGTGGTTCAACACTATTTAAAAAGTATAGTAAAATAACAGCTTATATATGTCCCACTGCTGGGCACAGGCCACATCTCATTTCCGACAGGGTTTTTTTGGGGTAATGAATTGTACGTCGCACTGCCCCAATGGGCAGGGACGGAGCGAACTTCACGTGTCTCCGAAAATTGTTTTGCCTATTTCACAGACATGCAGATTTTCTCACGATGTTTTCCTTCACTGCCGAGCATGTATTAAATCAACACCAAAAATTGCAATCGACAATTACATTGGTGCCGGCGGGGATCGAATCCGGTTTGTTCGCGTACTGTGAAGTTTACAGCGAGCGCTAACCATCTGAGCTACTACGGCTCCGATATATGCAATGATATAGCAAATATTTTATATTCATATGATATAGAAAAGGATTGAATTAATTTGCCTGCATCGGCATTTCCATTCGAATACAATTTGGCCGCCTTTAAATAAAAAGTGAACAGGTTATTAAACGAATGTCTTTTTCTGTTCAAAACGATGCAATAACTTACCAACAGGTTGAATTGTAGTCAAGCAATGGCCTATAATTTATTAAGTAAAAACAGATAAAAATACAATAAATAAATGAAAATATTACTTTGAGAAAAAAAGATGACAAGCTGACTGTAGCAAATTATAAAAAAATAAATGACTACACGGAGATACGAGCATGTACGTAATTACATGAAAAGTTATGAGCGTGAACGTACATGTCCATTAACGAGCGAGTACTGCGTTGACCGAAAATTGATAAAAGTCACTTCATATGCGGATTACACTTAATTAAAAAGTGTAGTTGTTGTTCGTTGAGTATAAAGATTTTAATGATATTTTTACATAAAATGTCCACAAGGGGTGACATTACAACATCTTTGATCTTCTGTATTTTAACTTGTTTCCAGTTGACTACAGATGGTAATCACTTACCATGTGGAGATTTTACCATGGTGGATAACACATTCTAATATGACATTTGGAATATTGTAAAGTCTAATAAATCTACTAAGAATACGCTTTAAAATTCTTCTTAAAATGCCTGATATTTTGGTTGTTTGAGTGTAAATGGGAATATTATAATCTATAAAATATTTTTAACTTTGAAATTGTCGTTTTTTAAAACTGGCTAGTTCAAAATTTTATATTTTGCATTCACCAAGAATTCTAAATTCAAATTAATGTCGTGGTGATGATTACTATTAACGATTTTATTATCCAACCGTTTGTTATTTCCTTAATATTGGCATACAAAGTCGTTTAATGACAACACCAGAACACGCAATTATTAACATCAAGTTATTTCGCTCAGCTATGAGTTAATAAATGAACTGATTTCTCGTAGCGCTCGCGATCTATGTAATAATAAATTCCCTCAGTTTTGACATAATTTTCAAGACGTTTTTCTTATAAACACTTTAATTTATGCGATCATATACGAACTTTTAATACCTTGACAATCACGGTATTTAAAAGGCGTGTATGATTTGGCTATGCTGTGTAATGTGACGGTTACAGGAGTTTAAGTAATTTACTATCCTATTACGCATTGTGGTGATAGAAAGAAAGGAAAAACGGCTAAAGTAAATACCAGAGTGTTATCATGTCCAATTAATGGCTGCTAGTGACAGTGTCCGCTCCAAGGAAACGTCAAAAGTATGACTTCCTATTCATCTTCTATATTCGCTCAAAATGAACCATAAGCGGTTGACAATCACAGCAAGTTTTGAAGTTGTACTCCGTGGTTAGTTTCGACGATTTAAGACTGATAAATAAGATATGATTATATCATAAATCAATCGGAGGCCATGATAATAAATATGTCCTCCACACCGAAATTCTTCGGGGGGGCCTGCCTCAACGGAGACTATTAGCCAACGGCGCAAGACAGGGTTATAGTGCCCAAGTGTATGCGCAAGCACAGGTGCACTCTCTATTCCCTCACTCTCATAATCTGATGAGACGGTAAGCCGACACGACCGGAGAGAGATCAGGTGCAGGACCAACGGCTTTACGTGCTTTTCGAGGCACGGGGGTGATACACCGCCAACTTCCTGATTTTGGCAACTATTGAGAAATTCTTGACGGAAAATCTCAATAATTGATTTTTTGGCCCGACCTGTAATTCGAACCCAGGACTTCTTGATCAACAGTCGCACTACTACAACCACTAGACCAATGGCGCCATGATATCTATCTAAGAATTCCCATGGCCGATTTTTATGACACCTACAGGATGATATGTATATGATCTTACGCCACCAATAAATGACAATAATCAACTGCCGTACGCTATTCCCGCACACCTTAAATAATTATACTTAAATATATTTAAAAATAAGCCCCGAATTCTTACAACTCATTTCGTAGTCTGACAAATCTTGACGTCAGTTGGCATTTTGACGGATGAATCTATTAGCTGTTTCTTTTGATAAAAAATTTCTTATTTCTCGATAAAATGAAATATCCTTTGGATTCTTAGTCTGTTATTTTTATTTATACAGATATTGAACGCGAATAAATGAAAGGGAAACATTAATTTATTTTAAATTTCAAGTTCATAATTGACTAAAATAAAGAAATTAATTAAATGATCGATTCACCTATGGTTAACCAATGAGTACATAATACAATATTTGTTGCCTGCCTCTTTGGTCTAGTTGTCATACACATAGCTGCTGATCGTGTGTTCCTGGGTTTGAATTTCGGGTCGGGCCAAAATCAATTATTGAGTTTTCTGATCAGAAATCATCATTAGAAACCTGAAGTCAGGATGTTGGCGGTATTTCACCCCAATACCTAATCACATAAAACTGTTGGCCTTACACCTGATCTCTCTCCGGTCGTTCGGAATGACGGAATAGATTGTGCACTTGTGCTTGCACATACCTACGCTTGGGCGCTATGATCCCGTACTGCTCAGATGGCTTGTCTCTGGTGATACTGGCCACCTTGACCAAAACTCGCTCTGGAGGACATTTATAATCAACAAGAAATTAATATTTTCTAACCAACCAAAATAAGTTACGATGACATCCACAGCCTCCCAAAGTATACTGATGAACAAAGCCCTCCCCATAGATTCCCTCTTAATGAGGATATTTGTCATAGTCGCCACGCTTGACCAATGTACCGATGTCAGGTGGTATATTTTTGAAAAGATCATGTATTACTATATTTAAAAAGTCTAAAAAAATATATTATGACGATGATGAACTTTACTTCGATCATTTTCTGTCGCTAAGAATCTCTCACTGCTGTCTTCCGTTTTGTAGGGTGTGTAAGTCAACATGATAACCGGATCTTTTCTAATCATCCGAGGATGATATCTATATCCTTCTTTGCTAAAAATTTAATTGCAATTATTCAAGGGCTACAGTAGCCTCTCATGTGCATATAAAGTGCAATAAAATCATGTTTATAAGGAGAAAAAAAAAATTAAACACGGCTACCTCTTTTCGTTATAATTCGAGTATATTATTAACCATCTTAACCATACAAGTTGAACACATCTTTTTCCTTCTTTGCTTAACCTTTAAGTTCCGACGTGGTTTAGCCAGGTCATAGATGGTGATGTAAGGTATCTCAGACGGCTACAGAAATAATTAATAAATAGTATGATTATGTACTTATAACCACATTATTTATTTAATATATGTTCCATCTATTATTTATTTATTAAGATTGTATGAGAAAACAACAAAATATTCATATAAAATCAACATTTATTTCGTACAAATTAGGTAACATATATTTGGCATTCGTATAGACACATTCGTTATAATTTGGCCATACTAAATTATATAAAATTTTTTGGCAAATTTGTTCTACTAAAATAACAGTCATTATTATAACATTAATTAACTAATTAAAAATCATCCCATCAATCGTAAATATTTTAGAATAAATCATTTATTGTCTACGCATTCGATGCATACTGTTTTCGAACATCCGAGACAGATAGGCTTGCAACATTCAACGCAACTGTATTTCGTACTTTTGAGTCTCGATGGGCAGATTTTGCACGTTTTTCTCACTACTTCTGTATCTGCAGGGTCAGCTCTTTCAGGTTCTGGGAGCATAATCCTACCCATTACGCGTGCTATTGTCAATCTCAGCTCTCTTGGTAATCGACCATTATATACTCGTCGTTTCAAGTGTGGTAAAACCAAACTCCGAGCAATATTCTGGAGAAACTGAGCTCTAGGAATATCAGGAACAGCGGTACAGGTCTTATATAAAGCATAGGCGTCACCACTCAAATCCAAGCTCTAAAAAATTGCGAGAGACCAACGTCGGGTTCTACGGCTGCAAGAATAAATTGAACATTTTTTGTCGATTTCATAAACACCGCCTTTTGTTTTAATATAGTCAATTATTATTACAGGTTTCTTTGTCAGTGGATCCAATTCATTTGTGTTGTGCATTGAAGAGATCAATAAAACTGATGAAACAACAACTGACCACCTGAAACCACTTTTTCCGTAAAAATACTTTTGGTTCCCAGATAAAACTAAAGAAGGGCTTATAGTTTGAGATCTTGAAGTTTGGTCGAAATCAAAAAGAGAACCTTTGGTTGGTCTGTTTTGTTGCTGACTCACATTTTCCTTATCTTATTCATCTTCAGACTGTTCTGATTCCGTTTCGTGATCGCTTTGCAAGCAAAAGTCTGGGTCTGCCTGTTCATCGTCAACGTCACTAAAATCACCTTATAATTCTGTGTCTAACCAAGTTTCTAGGCTATTTCCGAAGTTTTCACAGTTACAAGCCACCACACGTCTTCTTTTGCGACTATTTTTAAATGTACTCGGTTGATCCATCTAAAAAAATAAAATCAATAATGAGGTGACGTCTCGCAGACACTTAGAAAAATATACACTAATAATGACCTGACGTTTCACGGATCCCGAACATTAATACTGACCTTACGTCGCAGAGACACTGCCAAGCTCTATAGCCGAACGTGTTGCTGCTCCCACGGTCCTATAGCTTCGAACAACGAGGATTGAGTATTATCCGATTTTTTAAATATACTGGTTAACTCTTGGTACACGCATTATCGTAAGTACTGTTCTAATTAGTCGTATTATACTTTTGATGATATGTCGATATATGACTATAGATGGCAATGTTTTAAACCCAAGCGCTTTAAAAAAAAATTATCTGTGAACCTGTGACACAGAAGCAACTATCACGTTCTAATTCACGCTAAATCTCAAGAGATTGAATTAGGCCTTACTTCTAGAATTCAATGAAAAAAAAACATTTTAAGTAATTATTTCACTTTGCAACATTAAAAAAGCTGTTTGAAATTAAAAGTTTATAATTATACGACCTATTTTATTTTTTAATTAAAATTTAAAATACCATTACATTTGGAAACATTGTTTACCTGTAACTAAACGTATGGCCATCCATATTCGCCATCTTAATTTTGTGTTTTCGACATTTTCTTCTGTTCTATCTTTTTAGTGCGAATGGACGTATATTTTCAACATCGTGAATCTATATCACTTTACTCTGCTCAAAACCCTGACCTGGAACGCTTACGGACTCCGAGAACGATAACTTTGATTGTAGACCTCTGCGCGATTTCTGGACCTCCGTTTTTTTGCTTTCTGATTTGGTATTTGTCGAATATGTCTGTGCACAAGTGTTGTGTACCTCATTGCGGAACTACTCGTAAGTTTCACACTATTTTTACTTTTATATGTATGGAAAACTATTTAAAACAGTTTTTTTCATTTGTGCATTATTTCCACAACTTGCCGTTTTATGACAATAGGCACGATTCTTGAGAAATAAATGTATGTTTTAAATCCAAACTAAACTAAAGTCCGTCGTGATTAGAACTGCTAGACAGCAGTTGGGTCGTATCTACGATCAAATAACTAATTTGGTTGTCTTTGCAATCTGAAACGAATGATGAAATATACCTTCTTGACAAATAGTGTTCTTTAAAGCTTAGGTGTTAATTTTGTTTATCGGTATTATACTTACAATACAACATTATTATTTACAGGCACAGCCAATATAACACTCCACCTGTTCCCCAATCCCAATAAGGATATAGACAGGTTCCAGACTTGGGTCTATGCAGTTGGTGGTGAAATCCTTGCTCTTGAAAATAGTAAAATTTTTAAGCTACGCAGGGTTTGTCATGCACATTTTGAACCAAGATACTACACAATAAGTAATCGACTTGCTGCAAATGCAGTCCCAACAATTAATTTGTCAGGTACACTATTTATTTATTACATTAAAATAGACTTCTTAGTAATATTATAAATGTGAAAGTATAGATTGGATGTTTGTTATGTTTTCACGCCTAATCCATTTTAAATAAAAGCGGACGGGGGCTGCTCTCCCTCCGTGTCTATGGCTTTAAAAACCACTCTGGGGGTAGGGCAGACAAGACTATGTGGAGTTGGACTGTGCTAATTCAGTTTTAGAATGGATTCGACCAATCTTATCTATAAAGTCTGGTTGCCTTAAACTCTGCTATGATAGTAGGTAAATGAAATAATGTAATGTGAATTGTTATAATTTTGTTTTCTGAAAAACCTCTTGACTGCTCCACTGCGACTCAGTTTGTATGTATATAAGTCCCGTCTCCAGCCATAAATGTGGATTGTCTGGGTCCGAGTCATTAACTTTTTTGTGAGTGTGTCTGTGTTAAAAAAACAAATTGACATATTTGCATTTGGTTATTACACAATTTTTCGGGTTCGCGTAGTGTATATTTTCTTTGCTTTGGGAGAGGCAGGCGGGTGTAGGTGCGGGCTGCCATGAGTCAATCAGTCTTCTTCTGTTTATCAGGCGTAGTCACTCGTCAGTGTTTTGTTTATTGCCTTTCGTGTAGTAAGTACAGTGTCAATTTAGTGCGTTCAATTCGCTAACATCATGGCGCCGCCACGTAAACATTCAACATTAACAATAAGAGACGGATTGCGGATTATAGAAATGTTAGGTAAACGTGACAGCTACCCTATCATTGCTCGGAAGTTTGGTATAGGCAGGTCAACTGTAGGCGACTAAAGAAAAACAAAGATGAAATCTTGAAGTTTGTTAGCCTAACAGAACGTGGGCCCGGTGAATTCAAGAAGAATTAATTAATGTTTTATTTTAACTTACTGTTTTCCTTACAAGGTTGTAATTTTGAACATGTACATTTTTGTCTTTATGCTTTTATTTGGAAATTGATTTAATAAACTAAGGTTAAACAAGTGTTTTATTACTACTAAATATGGCATACTATAATCCGGATGCCTCGATAATCCGGAAAGGGTCTTGTTTTTGCCTCTCCGGATTAACGAGGCCCTACTGTACAACTAAAATTCTCCAATTTTAAAATTATAAGACCAATTCTAGTCACTTCTTCTTTAAGCTCTGCATATTTGCTTATCTTCTTGTCTATTGTTTTTTGTAAGTTGTGTGTTTTGGGTATTGCAATATCTCTTAGGTAAGTGATTTTATTTACTTTATCGTGTAGTGTTATGTCTGGTTTACTATAGTGAATTTTCCTATCAGTAAGTATGGCACGGTCATAGCAGAGTGTGTGTAGGATTTTCTGAAACACCACAAAGGTGTGTATTTGTAGTAGGATGTTTGTGTCTTGTGTAGGTATTTATGTTTGAATGCTAGTTTTTGATGAATGATATTTACTACTTGGTTGTTTCTGTGAGAGTTGTGCATGCCCCTGTTATGTGTTGTATAGTCTATTATTATATATTGGTTGGATGAGCCACTTGCGACACTTTGTTGGTCTGTGGGGTCTTTGATGACATATCCTGTAGTTTTTAGTGTTGATGATCTGGTCTTGTATTGTGATAATAAAACCTTCAGTTTCCAGAAATAGGTTACCAATTTTAAGCCATTTATTTGATGCTACTGTATCTATATGTAGTTGATGTAAGTCATGTGGGTGTCGTCCATGCAGTACTTTCTTTTTCCAGTCCTCTAACTTTTGTTTTTGTAGATTAATAGTGTTATTGTGTTGTGTATCTGCCTATTCATTCAGGTTAAGTAGAGTGTAGTTAAGATGATTTAGGGCTATGGCTATATGAATGTCACTAGTACGAGATTTATTGTGAAAGAATGTTTCATGGCTACTAATTTGTTTCTGCTAAGGGTGGTGAATGTCTATTAGGCCTCTTCCTCCATTTTGTTGTTTGATTGTGAGTGTTTCTATTGCGGATTTAGGGTGTAAATTTTTGTGTTTGGTAAGTGTGGTGCGTGTGGATCATTAATTCTTAAATAAGATTCTTTCCAGTGAGATGTATTTTGCATACTGTGTGACTCTCCGTTAATATTTTGTATTCAGTATGTGTTTAATTGCTGTATGATCTAGTACTTTGAGTTGTCTGCATCCTAAATATATAGATGTGTCGGTTCCATAGCTGTGATTGTGTCAGTACCTAATGTTAATCATAATTGTGATTATGTCATTAGTGTTATTATTATTATTATTTTTGATATTGCATGAACTTAATACATACTTAATACAAATTAGTATTATTTTCTGTTGTAGCCACACAAATTTAAGTATTTCTTAGTTCTTAATTATTAACTTTAACTGTGTGGGTGTTATGACAAGAGAGGTCATATACAGTCATCTTTATTTTTTAATTCTTAAGATTTTATTTTTATTATGCTATATTTATTTCCTTTCATACATATTACCTATACTAAATAACTTTGATGTTTCACATCTGCCAAGTGTGCTGCAACAGCTCACAATTTTTTTTATTTAATATGGATTATACATAATAATCTATATTGAATAAATTACTGTTCCATTCATCAAGTGGTCGTAAATGTGATTGCTGATCATGAGGTTCCGGGTTTGAAGCCACGTTGAATCCAAATATTTATCTAAAATCATTTTTAGATGAATATGTATATCTGAGTGATCCTAATATCATTTGCCACTAACAGAATAATTTTAGACTATTAGATGTTTATGTGTGATTCCAACAGTGAAGTTTAAGTGCTGATAAAGAAAGAAAGACGAAATATGTGTGCTGCAACATCATTTCGATATGGGAACATTATTTTGATATGGAGTAGTAGGTTCCCTTACTCCGTCACTACACTACACATCCTAAAACATGTAAATGTTACTTTCCCTTTTAAATAAACTATTACTGGGATGACAATTCTACCAATTTATTTATAAAAGTTCTTGAAATTTTATTTTGAAAGTATAGTGATTGCTTACTTTCCCGATTTTGGGAGGCGGTTCCAGAGAAGGATAGAATCTGTCCTTCTTGGAACTGAGAAAAACCGGCCAAGAGTGTGTCGGGCCACGCTCAGTGTAGGGTTCCGTAGTTTCCCGCCCGTCACAATAAGTGTTCCCACTTATGAGTTTAAAGGTGGGTATCCATTATGTTCGCGCTCCTGCAACTGCTCCCGGTAGTGGGTACGTGCGCGAACATGCGCAACATTGCACGCTCCGCGGCAGGCGCTCCGACTTTCCATTCAAGTTCAAAATGATTTTCCAAGAAAGTCCTTATAAAGTTCTACTTTTCAGATTTTTTTCATATTTTCTAAACTTATGGTTCAAAAGTTAGAGGGGGGGGGGACACATTGTTTTTTTACTTTTGGAGCGATTATTTCCGAAATTATTGACATTATCAAAAAATGATCTTAGTAAACCCCTATTCATTTTTAAATACCTTTCCAACAATGTATCACACGTTAGGGTTAAAATTAAAAAAAAAATCATTTCCCACTTTACATATAGGGGAGCTACCCCAATAAAACATTTTTTTCCAATTTTTATTTTACCACTTTGTCGGCGTGATTGATACACATATTGGTACCAAATTTCAGCTTTCTAGTGCTAACGGTCACAGAGATTAAGCAAAGACGGACAGACAGACATGGCGAAACTATAAGGGTTCCTAGTTGACTACGGAACCCTAAAAAGGAATGGGCAAAACTTTAGTTCTTTATTATCAGAAAACTTATTTAAACAATGTAAATAAGTTTATGATTGAATGTAATTATTAACATCATTGTAAAGATTTTACTTCCCACTTCCACACAAGTGAATCCAAGGGGAAAAAGCTGGGTACCATTATACTCATTTACCTATTATATTGTTATAGGATGTTCAGTAAGAAATACACCTTTACAAGATATTACAAATACTAGTATACACCGAGTTAATGATATTGAACAAGGAGTTGCATCTACATCTACTTTTGATGCCAATCTCCAAAATGTGACTGGTAGAACATTTCATTCATCTACAAGTCTGCCTATGTTCAAAGGTAAAGTAATTTAAATTATTTTTTCTCTCATAGTTGTGCCATAGTCAACAAACAAGTTCAGCTTTAATATGAATATGAATTAATAAGTTAAGTTTACTTTACAAAAATACCTTACATAACCAAGCTTCATCATATACTATTATGACATTATTATGAAAAGTTATAAAAAAGTAAAGTTAAGTTACAGCCTATATACGTCCCACTGCTGGGCACAGGCCTCCCCTCATTTATGAGAGGGTTTTAGGGCAAGGAAATATCCGCCGCGCTGCCCCAATGCGTGTTGGCGAACTTCACATGTCTTTGAAATTATTTTCCTTATTCCTCAGACATGCAGGTTTCCTCACGATGTTTTCCTTCACCGCCGAGCTTGTGGTAAATCAGCACTTAAAATTTCAATTAACAATTTCATTGGTGCTGGCGGGGATCGAAACCAGGTTACTCACATTCTGTTATATTTACAACGAGCGTTAACTATCTGAGCTACCACGGTTCATGTTTAGTTAAGAACAGTTATAATTAAATACAAATTAGAGTACACACAGTAATATCCACAACACATTTCTCAAGCTACTTGAAAGATTCAGTTTGTCTGACCCACAACATAACACATATTGGGCGTTCTGGTGGTATATTGTGAGACAACTTGTGTGAACTAAGTAATGTTTATAAATATATAAGTAACCTTAATCATAATATTTTCGAAGCAATTAAGATAAGAACTTAATTCGAAAATATAATTATAATAATAATTAAGTTAAGAACAGTTTTTATAATTAAATTTTTGTGTCTCACAGGAAAAACCATGAAAAAACCTCTGTATGTGAAGCACTCGGATGAAACTCATTTATTGAAAAAACAACTGTACAAGCTGAAACATGCTAAAGACTCTGTAGAGGCAAGGTTGAAGAAAGCCCTGAAACTTTCTGAAAATTCAGCGTTTCAAAAGGCAGTAAAAACATTTTCAGCAGCTGCTTTAATTTTAATTATGATGCAGTTCCGTGAATCCAAAAAAAAGGGAATGGGGCGAAGATTTACAAAAAAGGAGAAAGTCTTGTTGGTAACGCCAGTTAACAATCTACTTTATCAACATTACATTACATATCGCATTGAGTTCGTCCTAAGTTATATCTACTTTATCAACATGACTAGTGCATATTTTTTGTTTCCTTCCTTCCTTCCCTTTCCTACCGCACGCGCTGACGCCGAGGTGAAAAAGAGGATCTCGGCGCGCGTCAGTATACTAAGTGATATTACGCCATCCGCAACGCACGGCCACCCGTCGCGTCTTATGTACATTAACCGCAAACCGCGCAGGACGAACATTGAGTTCTCCTGTTTATGTTTAATATTCACCGCATCAGACATTGTGTCTTTGTAACTCATAAAAGTGTGAGACGCCCCCGTAAGGGCAAAGATGGAGAGTGTGGGACTTCACGAGACTGTTCCGAGAGTGCGTGTGCGCCGAACCACGTGGCGAGCTTGCTGTATAGCAGACACTCCAGGAGGAAGGCGCGGCAGCCCTCATCAGGTCAGTGCGTGCTATCCCACCTATTTATTTTCCCCTTTGCCGTATGCACCAAAATTACAGTCCACTAAATCTTTATCGAAGATACCTTAAGTTACTGGCGTCTCCATTTTTAATGGTCACTTCTCGCTGGATTGACCTTGACTTTCCGCCCTTATTAGATCGTTATCGTAATAAGCGTTTATATAATTAATTATTTATATTTTAATCCGACTTCGGATTAACCCCGCCCTTATTAGAACACTAGAATAGGTCCTAATAGGTGACATTCATAGTAATTTTAAAACTATATTCATAGAATGAATAAGCATATAATTATCTATATAAATTATTTGTTGTATGTTCACATCACGTCATCAACTTTTAACTACATCTATAGATTATACTGTTAAATTACATTTATTGTTTGCACATATATTTAAGCATTATATTCGTTATAAATAACTTCATATTTATTATAAAAGTTAACAATTAAAGTTCATCGTTAACAAAACTAATATTTAATAATTCAACCGCGTAGCGAGGTCGCTTACAGACTACCCGCTTATAATTATATTATTTTTGCCGCATAACTTAAGTTGTAATGCCGCCTAAAAAACAAATAGCATCGTATAATAGCGATTCCTCGGATAATGAGGGCACACCTGATGCTGAGTTGGTTTTATTGTTAGCTAAACGAGATGCTTTATTTGAAATAGTGCAAAAAATATATGATATGTCCTCGGACATCCACATAAACACTTCAACGATGGAGCGTTTTCTTGATGGAAGTTCTAATATTAATGCTTTACGTATTGAGTTTAAACAGGTCTTAGATAATTATAATTCACATTTATTAAAAATAAACCCTATTGCTAAACCTGATTATAACAGCCTCATTGCGTTTGAGTCTCTTTGCGGTAGAATAAATAGGCTTTATTTACAATATTCGCAATCTAATTCACAAAGTACTAGTACACCATCTAAAGCCAGATTCACACTTCCGCCTATCGAACCTATGCCATTTTCGGGTGACATTCGCTCATGGCCTTTATTTTATGCTAGCTTTAAATCAATCGTCCATGACAACACATCGCTTACCGACGCTGAAAAGTTATACTATTTGCTAGGTAAACTAACGGGCAAAGCCCTATCTGTATACTCAGGTATAACTCCTTGCGCTGAAAATTATAAAATTTTATTGCAAGCACTCGTTCACAAATATGAAGACCGGCGTATGCTAGCATCTACATATATTAATCAGATGTTCGAATTTAAGCCATTGCAATCGGCCACCGCAAATAATTTTGATTTATTTACTGATAACTTTATAAGTGCAGTGCGCGCTTTACAAAACTTAAAGTTAGATAATCTCGCGGACTTAATTGTTCTTCATATCGCGCTTAAGAAGCTGGACCCGGATACCATTCGCTCTATCGAATATAGTCATAACTCGATGGTACCTACCTTTGATGATTTAGTAAATTTTATTAGGACCCGCTCCAAAGTTTTGCAACGCACCGATTCTAGTACAAATTCTAATAGCGCACCAAACAATCGACGAGGTAACGGTAATAATCGTCGCTGTAATAATACTTCGTCGCCGAAGTATCAGGCGTACGTAAGCACGACGACTAGTTGCTCAAAGTGTCTGTGCGATAATATTGTGCATCAACACCTATTTAAGTGTGCAGACTTTAATAAAATGACGCCGCAGGAACGATTTAAATGCGTAAAGAGTAACAATGCATGTGTGAATTGTCTCAGTTTAAGTCATCGAGTGTCTAGTTGCTCTTCAAATTATAGTTGTCGAGTTTGTAAATTTAAACATCACACATTGTTGCACTTCCACCGCAGAAGCGATAATGCTTCCCCTGCGCTGGCGCGTTCTCCACCGCTTCAGCCAGTTACACTGAAGTCTACAACCCCCGCGCCCGCACACTCGCCACCCCTCACCGCAGGTGCGCGTTCAGACGTCGCGCTGTGTACTTCGTTCAAGAATGTGTCTCAACGTTCACCGCCTCCCGCGCGCGCAAGTCGTTCGCAGAGAACTGTTTTATTATCAACCGCTCAAGTATTTGCTTACGATGCTAAGGGAGAGAAACAAATTATTCGTATATTATTAGACTCCGCGGCTCAAAGCCATTTTATGACTAAAGAGTGCTGTCATCGTTTAGGCGTTCAACAACACGATACCGAATGTACTGTAGTAAAGGGATTCGGTGGAGTTGAAAAAATTGTAAAATCGAAATCGATTGATATTAAAATTTTCTCACGATTCGACTCGAATATTAACTTCAATATTTCAACGCTAGTTGTTGATCAAATCACCGACCTTTTGCCCACCGCTGTGGTAGACACATCTGTCTTATCACACTTCCATGGCATAAGACTCGCTGATGAATGTTATAGCATGCCTAATAAAATTGATGTTTTGATGGGCGCATCCCTTTTCCCGCACTTACTATGTCCAGACGTAATTTATTCGTCTAACGATTTGTCCGGGCCCTCGGCTTTGAATACGGTATTTGGTTACGTTATTATGGGCTCAGTGCCGACACTTCAGGTAAATCATTCTTTAACGTGCTGCTCAGTTCTAGAGTCTCCTATCGTTGACAAATTAGTGCAACGATTTTGGGAGCTTGAACAGCCACCCTCCGCACCGCCCATTCAGTGTCCTTCAGACATTGAATGTGAAGAGTTTTATAAATCTACGACATCCCGCGATCCTTTTACTGGTAGATATATTGTTGGCCTGCCATTTAAAGATGACGTTTACTCTCTCGGAGATTCTTATGAAACCTCTCGACGACGATTCATGTGCTTGGAGAGGAAACTTCAAGCCTCGCCTACATTAAGGTTAGCATATGATGACATCATAAAGGAATACTTAGCTAAAAATTATATATCCCCCGCACCGCCGTATGACTCTCATGAACCCGCTCCAATATATGTCATACCGCATCATGGAGTCTTACGCGAAGATAAGAAGTCAACGCGTCTGCGCATCGTCCTGGATGCTAGCAGTAAGACTAGCACTGGGCGATCATTAAATGATATTCTGCATTCAGGACCAAATTTGCAGGGCGACTTGTTCAATATAATTTTAACTTTCCGCTTACATCCGATCGCTATGACAGGACTGTCGCCAACAATTTCTGCAAATAGTTGTTCGCGATTCTGATCGTCGTTACCAATGCTTCCTATACCGCTTCCGTCCACAAGACCCACTTGTGTTATACCACTTCAATCGCGTGTGCTTCGGTTTAACTTCGAGTCCATACCATGCATTGCGCACGGTAAGACAGCTCATTGATGACGACGGCGCAAAGTATCCGCTTGCGAGTCGTATCGCATTTACTTCGCTATATATGGACGACATCGCGTTCTCTATGCCCAGTGAATCCGAGGCCAGTGAGACCTCTCGGCAGCTGATAGACTTATTCAAGGGTGCCCAATGGGACCTGATAAAATGGCATAGCAACCGTCGATCTGTTTTAGATGACCTCCCTACTTCCCATAAAATTACAGGAGAAGTAGAGTTCGATAAATCAATGCCACATAAAATACTAGGCTTGCATTGGTCTACCGATAGTGACGCCTTTTATTTTAAGATATCTGTTCCCGCTGATGTGACGTGCACTAAGCGCGCCATCTTATCTACTGTCGCTCGCCTGTGGGACATAATGGGTTTCGTTGCTCCCACAGTCGCGTACGCCAAATTGTTAATAAAGCAGCTTTGGCAACTTAATTTAGATTGGGACGACATACCACCACCGCCAATTATTAAGATGTGGAGGCAATTCTGTGCTGAATTACCAGCTCTTAATGATTTACGTATCCCGCGACACGTTGGTGTATCCAAAAACTGTACTGCGTCACTCCTGGGGTTTTCCGACGTCAGCGAGCACGCATACGGTGCCGTAGTCTACATACATGTAGGGAGCGTCAATGGTAACACCGTCCAGTTGATTTGTGCAAAGACCAAAGTCGCACCGACGAAACCACTATCTATTGCACGCCTTGAGCTTTGTGGAGCGGTTTTACTCTCAAAATTACTTCGCAGAGTACTCGACAATTATTCTCTTGACCTTGCAATATCAGTCTATGCCTTTGTAGATTCAAAAGTAGCTCTGTACTGGATAAAGAGTTCGCCACACAAGTGGCAGACCTTTGTTGCAAACCGCGTTGTTCAGATTACCGACAATATTCGCGCTGATAACTTTTATCATGTCGCAGGTACTGAGAATCCCGCTGACATACTTTCACGTGGCGTTACGCCAAATAAATTAGTTTCAAACCCCCTGTGGCTCCATGGGCCTCAGTGGACTTCGTTAGATCCATCTCAATGGCCTCTTCGTACTTTAGACAATGAGGTTATTGCAAACATGCCTGAGAAGAAGATTTTGTCGCACACTGTGTGCACATCCGTCTGTAATTCTGCGATTTATGAGCTCGCACTCCGCATCTCTTCTTGGAGTAAACTTCTACGTATAATTGCGTACGTGTGTAAGTTTGCTAAATTATTGCCCCGCCGTAGCACTACTGTAGTGACTGCTGATGATCTCAGTTTCTCTGAGGTTATAATCCTCCGCGCCCTGCAAAAACAGCATTTTGCAGTGGAATATTTAAATATTGAAGGTAACAAACCTTGCTCGCCCGCTTTCAATCGTTTAAGGCCTTTTATTGAGAATGGTTTAATCTGCATTGGTGGTCGTCTTTCGAACTCCGCATTAGATTACACACAAAAACATCCAATTATACTCCCGCGCAGTGATCATGTAGTGAACATGATCATTGACTATTATTATATTAAAAATTTACACGCTGGGCCTGAATTGTTATTGTCATTGCTCCGTCAAAAATTTTGGATACTTTCCGCACGCCGCACTGTGAGAAGCAGAGTCTACAAATGTAATATATGTTTCCGGCTTAGACCCCGTCCAACTTACCCTTTGATGGCTGATCTTCCCCATAGTCGTGTAAGACAAGCTATTAAGGCATTTACACACCCGGGCTGCGATTATGCCGGTCCTATCGCATACACTCCTGTACGTCGTCGTGGTGTACGCAGCGAGAAGGCGTACTTATGTGTTTTCACATGCCTCACGACTCGAGCTGTACATATAGAAATCGCTACAGATCTTAGTAGTTCTAGTTTCCTCGCTGCGCTTAAACGTTTCCTCTCTAGACGAGGGCCTATTCAGTTTTTATATTCGGATAATGGAACGAATTTTAAAGGTGCCGCTTCGTATCTTCGCGATCTCTATAAATTTCTAAACGTTGAATACCGCCCAAAGCTTGAGCAAGAGTGTGCTGAGAATCGTATAACATAGATGTTCATCTGTCCCAACTCTCCTCATTTTGGAGGCGCCTGGGAGAGTATGATCAAAGTCGTAAAAACGCATCTGTTCCGAGTTATCGGACATCAGTTACTTTCATACGAAGAGCTTAATACTGTTCTTGCGCAAATTGAGTGCTTGCTAAATTCGCGGCCCTTGACAGTATTGAGTTCTGATCCTGCAGAGCCTTCAGCTCTTACTCCGAGTCATTTTTTGAATACCGCACCTTTATTGTCATTACCCGCACCCAAAGTCAAATCTGACTCTACCAGTCTGTTACACAGGCATTCTTTACTGGATAAATTAGTTCAGTCGTTTTGGGACCGGTGGAGGACGGAATACCTTCACGGATTACAAGTTCGTCAGAAGTGGAACACCCCGTCTACGGCTATCGTACCAGGCATGGTTGTAATTGTGATAAATGATAATGAACCGCCCCTTGCTTGGCCATTAGCGATTGTCGAGTCTGTTCATCCTTCGAAGGATGGCGTAGTTCGAGTAGTGACCGTGAGAACTACTAAGGGAACATATCTCCGTCCTGTTGCTCGTATTTGCCCTCTCCCAAGACAATAAATCACGATTATTTTGATTATAATTATTTATCTAAATTAGGAATTAAGTTTATATTTATATATATTAAAAAAAGTATTAAACCGCAATATTATATTTATGTATACATTTTCTCGCTTACCAAGTAAGGTTAGTAGATGAGACATGCGCATTGAGCGCATCCTCTCACTTTATATACCGCTTATTTATTTGTTTTCCTTTTACTTTTTATATTACGGTTGTCTTTTAAAGGTGACCCTTTAAGGGCGGGAGGAAATGGTAACGCCAGTTAACAATCTACTTTATCAACATTACATTACATATCGCATTGAGTTCGTCCTAAGTTATATCTACTTTATCAACATGACTAGTGCATATTTTTTGTTTCCTTCCTTCCTTCCCTTTCCTACCGCACGCGCTGCCGCCGAGGTGAAAAAGAGGATCTCGGCGCGCGTCAGTATACTAAGTGATATTACGCCATCCGCAACGCACGGCCACCGGTCGCGTCTTATGTAACCGCAAACCGCGCAGGACGAACATTGAGTTCTCCTGTTTATGTTTAATATTCACCGCATCAGACATTGTGTCTTTGTAACTCATAAAAGTGTGAGACGCCCCCGTAAGGGCAAAGGTGGAGAGTGTGGGACTTCACGAGACTGTTCCGAGAGTGCGTGTGCGCCGAACCACGTGGCGAGCTTGCTGTATAGCAGACACTCCAGGAGGAAGGCGCGGCAGCCCTCATCAGGTCAGTGCGTGCTATCCCACCTATTTATTTTCCCCTTTGCCGTATGCACCAAAATTACAGTCCACTAAATCTTTATCGAAGATACCTTAAGTTACTGGCGTCTCCACTTGTCTTTGGCTTTGTATAAACAGGGACCGAAAGCATACAGATGGCTGAGAAAAATTTTCATTCTGCCATCTCCGCTAACATTAAGTAGAATGATCTCAACAGCATCACTGAAGGCAGGTTTAAATGAAAATATATTCCGGGAGCTACAAAAAAGAGCTCAAAAAATGAAACCAAAGCAAAAACTATGCATGCTCTTGTTTGATGAGATAGCCCTTACTCCACACTTTGATTACAACAGAAGACGTGATGCAATCACTGGATTTGTAGACAATGGTGAAACTACACAAAATAAAATAGCTGACCATGCTCTTGTCTTTATGATAAGAGGCATATTTTACAACTATAAACAGGCGATTGCCTATAGTTTTTGTGCTGGCGGTACACCAAAAGTTGAATTAGCCTTACAAATTAAGAATATTATTAGAAAACTTAATAGCACTGGGTTTCAAGTAATAGGGACAATTTGTGACCAGGGGTGTGCCAATGTCAGCGCAATAAATTACCTCATGGAAGAAACAAGGGAAGTATATTTAAAGAAAAATAAGGAAATAAAACATAAAGTTTTCGAAATTGATGGCAAAGAAATAATTCCATTATTTGACACACCCCACCTGATAAAAGGAATAAGAAATAATCTTCTGGTCAAAGATTTAAAATGCTCAATTGATAAAGAGGAAAAAACTGCAAAATGGGAGCACATTGTGCAGTTGTATAAAGAAGACCCAGGCTACCTAGGGCTAAGGTTAATGCCAAAACTAACTGATAAACATATAATACCGGAAAAAATTGCAAAAATGAAGGTGAAATGTGCTACCCAAGTATTCAGTCAATCAGTAGCAGTTAACATGGGATATTTAACAAGTAAGTATCTATAAAAATTGTAAGAAAGCTGAATTACTATGAAATTTGTTAAAAATGGAAAATCATCAGTTGTTCCAAGTATAACGAATTGGCTCCAGTCAATCGAAAATATTGAATATCTTGTCGAACAATTAGAAAAACAACATGATTTGACGTCTCTTTGGATGAGGCACTTTAATCAGGATCCACTCGAAAAATTTTTTGGCAGCATTAGAAGCCACGGGCATAGAAATGTGTCGCCCACATGTGCTGGATTCGAAGCTGCCTTTTCCTCTTTACTTATAAATAATATGAGCGGGTTGCATTCCGAAGGTTCAAATTGTGAACAGGATTCATGCACTGTTTTTGAATCTTTAAATAATATATTTTTCGAAAGTCCCTCTGAGACATCAAATCAAGATTCTAAAATGCAAATTGATTATGAATACATAATGAGTAACGACATCTTTATAGATTTAGAAACAAAAATTAAGAATGTAAAAGTATTTGCACAATTGCAATATGTGGTAGGGTATGTTCTAAAAAAAATCAAAACTAAAGTTTTTAAAGGGTGTAGTGTTTGTAACACAAATCTATTAAATAAAGAAAAGGGGGATTCCTATATAACATTAAGAGAACACATAAAAAACAAAAGTTGTTTAACATACCCTGCTTCTGATCTAATAAATTGTTTCTCAAATATGCAAGATGTTGTTACTTATATTATTCGAAATCATACATGTGACAAAAATATAAAGACTTATATTAAAACTATATTTTCGGTTGCAATAAATTACAATTTTATTACTTGTAATGAACATAAAAAAGGAGTTATACAAACATTGGAAGATGTATCCTGTAATTTATTTTTATTTACTTGGTGTAAAAATATTAACAAAATTATGAATGGTACGAGGATAGACATAGATAAAGATGATTTGAATGAAGTTATGGCATATAATTACTATGTGAAAAGATTAAAGAAAAAGCAATAGATTGAAAACGTATTTTTATTTTAAATTTCCCTCTAGTTAAAACTTATAAACTTCATTATGAGAATTTAATTTCGAATCTATTCAGAAAGAATTATTCTCATGATGAAGTTTATTAATTTTACTTTTATTTTTTGTTTATTCAAAAAAGCCTATAGTACCTATGCATGCTATGTATACGATTTATGGTTATGTAGATACAATCACTAGTACAGGTTCAAATCTTCAGGTGGCGCTGTAAGTCATTTCAATGACTGATTACTCTATTCTGGTTATAAAAAGATACTCTATGGCTGCTCCGCTTCCGAGCGCTAGACTGACCAATCAACGCGTAAAATCCCGAAGCTAGCGGAAAGGGCGCGGGCGTTTTTCTAAACATGACGAAATAAGACACAAATTTGTTTGCCCGCCGTCTGCGAGACACCCACGTCATTACTTAAAGGTTAAAACGTAGTTGCAAATGTTCAAGGGCTACAGTACGTGCAAATAAAATGCAGTAAAATAATATTTATAAAGAGAAAAAAAAGTTAAACACGGCTAACTCTTTTCATTATAATGCAAGGATATTATTAACGACTTATAAAAATTAACTGGCAGATAATCTCATTGTGAATTTATGCGTAGTATGTTTTCTTTATTTAGCTATTTTAGACGCATGTAATGGTATACACGTAAGCAATATATTATATTATTTTATAAAGAGAAATTATTAATTTTCCGGTTTCATTCAGTCTTTTATTGCTTCCACTGTGGCAAGTTAATTAAAATACGGGTCAATCTTTATAGGGTATTGGTGATTCTTATGAAATCGTTTCCATACAGGCAGGCAGGTCACTCGTGTAAACCTGTTGATCGCCGTAAAGCATTTTACATAGAGCGGGCGACGAACACACAGAGACGTGCAGTTTGAATATCCCGCTTCTTCTGGTCAGTAGTTTTATAAACTTTCCAGAGCTGGGTCATCGTACAATATTACTTGACTTATGGTACCAGCTCAAAATATTTTAGACTGACGATAGGCGTCAAAATACCCAACCATTAATCTTACGATCTGTTGGTTGCGCCCACTTCAGAATTCTTGACACAATTTTGGTAACTGTGAATACACGAATATTTTCCAACACACATGATTATGATCAGATTGTACATTCATTGAACTAAATGAATCCACTCGTCCTAGGCTCATGATATGAAATTATCAAAGTGACTTTTCAATAAAATTAAAACTAACACTATCATATCACCTCTATCCTATACGATATATATATATATATATATATAAACGAGCAATTCTTGTGTATAAATATATATATAATCGGGATCTCGGAAACGGCTCCAACGATTTTCATAAAGCTTAGTGTCCGGGGAGTTTCGGGGATAATAAATCGATCTAGTTAGGATATATTTTTAGAAAATATCTTTTTGTCCGTGTTTTTAGGCAATGAAAAACTGCTACAATATCGTTAGAATAAGAAGGTAAATTTTGACGGATTGTTAGTGATTATAAATAGCTTAATTGGTATAATGGTCGGTCGCAGAATTTTAAAACCCCGGTTCGCGCCCAGACCGACCGACCGACTTTTTTAATTTTTTTTCATGTTCTTTTCTTTTTTGAGAAAATCTATTTTTTCGAGCCCTTTTTTTATTATTTTTTAAAAACACGAAAATTTAAATTAAAATAATTGCACTCATGATTTTTTATTCAAATAACCAGTTCCGTTTTTTCTGTTATGTCGCTAAGATCAAAAAATATTATTTATATTTCATCAGTATGTAATTTGTATCTAAATATAATTTCCAAAACACATGAATTAAAAAAATCGAGCGAAAAATACCGAGCAAAGCTCGGTCAACCAGGTAATATATATATATATATATATATATATATATATATATATATATATATATATATATATATATATATATATATACAGTGTGTCCGGTCACGGACTAGCGATATTTTAGGTACTTATAATACAGCTATTTTAATATATAAATACACTACACACTGAGGTCTAATCCCCTCCCCCTCTATTTGGCAGCCATTTTGTTTTTTTCTTGAGATATTCTCTACGCGTTTACGAAAAAAGTCATATCTCTGAAAGTTTTAGTCTTACCGAGATAAAAATTAACTCATTCGGAGGCCAATAATATTGTTTATTGTTTACATTATCAAAATTTTTGTTGACATACTTGTAACTTGGAAGAAAAAAAAATTAACTTCAAATAAATATCAAAAAAATATGCTAATCGGCAAATTATTGTAAATTACTGCAAAAACAACCCCGTTCACCCTTTTTATTTTTATACTAGATCGACAGATTTTGAATTAAGCTACAATGCAACATAAAGTTTACAGCTGTATGTTTATTACTTTAAGAATTATTGTTGTTTGAACATGGCGTATGCCCAAACACAAAAGGCCTTTGTTAAGTGACAACTGGCACTGCCTGCCTAGGAGTAATAGTGTTCTGTGCTGCCTGCTCTCAAATTATACTACTTATAAATGATGATTCTGATTCTCTGATTTCTAATACATCGAAGATCATAAGTAGTCTCAGATTAAAACACTAAAATGCTACACTAAAATGAGACAAACATAATTATATATATATATATATATATATATATATATATATATATATATATATATATATATATATATATATATATATATATATATATATATATATATATATAATTAGCCTGCGAGAGATTGAGATAGAATAGAATACAGTATTAATTATAAATTTATTTATAGTCAAAGATTTTTTCCAACACACATACCACAATTCATAATTACCAATTTAATTGGTGTTGGTGCAGATATAATCCGGGTTACTAGCGTACTGTAAAATTTACTATGAGCACATAGGCCCTGAGAAACCACGACTTCTAAATCAAGTTAAAGCCTTATAGATAAATTTTACGGCATAAGTTACAGGGCAAACTAGTTTAGTGAAGTCACGATCCTTTAAAGGTTCTTCCGTAAAATCTATGAACGTGTGTAATTACAATGTCAGAAAATATTTAAGCGTTCGCTTAAATATTTTCTTAGTACTAAAAGTTTTAGGTACGTATCAATCACCAAGCGTAAACACTATAGTATATTTTACAGAAAAATAAGACAATATCCCTACTATATAGAAAAGGTTTATAATATTAAAACGTAGGTATATACATACGTGAGGAATATTATTTTAAACAATATATAAAAAAAAATTAAATAAAATTATTAAAATGCTATTTTTTATTTTTAGAAATACTACATTATATCTAATTTACAAAGTTAAAATAGTTTCAACGAAAAATACACCCATTTACAAGTGCACGAGGCGGTCACCGAGACTGATATAATCAACATCGCGCTATAATGATGACCTCACATTATCAAGCTCATTTTGAGCGTTCGTTTCGTGTTTAATGTTAACTCATCAGTAGTACTCTATCAATATTAATTACAATATTTACCGATATGAGTAATGTTAAAATTACACACGAAAATATATTAATGCACAAATTTTCAACGGGTTTTTATTTTTTTATTTACTGGCTAGTCTCCGCGACTTTTTCCCCGTGGTATTTATTACGATTGGCCTTTTAGTTGTGGGCCTATTTTTCTAAAATATAAGTAGCCTAAATTACTCCGTATAACATTAATTATCTGTAAGTCCCGTCAAAATCAATCCAACACTTTCGGAAATTAGCCGAAACAAACACAGACAGAAAAATTTAACATTGTTATTTTTGTTATAAGTACCGTATATACATTTAGTAAATAATTTTGAATTTACAAACGAATATATCAATTTTATTTAATTGTTTTTACGTGGTAGAGCCACGCTGCGGTTGTAGCACGGTTGTAGCACGAATGGGTCGGCTCGATCAGGGAAAGACCACGCTCTCACGGAATTACCAGCGTGCTATGCTGTATTTCGTATGGTGAGTGTAGAGAACCGGAGACCCTTTTTACTGGATATGAGGCATTCCATCATAGTCCTCAGGGGTGAAAACGCATCTGCATTTTGATTCTTAATCGAGGATAGATGTGGATGTCTATGGGCCACAGCATGCTCTTAACATCAATGCTGCATCAAAGGCTTTGCGCTCGCTTGTCACCCATATAATATTACAAAAAAAGACTAGCTAACTTGACAGACGTTATTCTGCCTTTCCCGTATACGGGGTGAAAATTTGAATATGCAATCTGGTTCAGGAATTTAGAATTTGTTAATAACGTAACTACAATGCTATGTATTGGATCCTAGCATACTCATGAACATTCTTCTTGATAAAACAAATATATTTTGTGAATACCTAAATCGGTCGAGCCGTTCATAAGTTCCACGATCACTAACAGATGCCACAGCAATTATTAGGCGTACATTACACGGACGTCAATATGCAGGCGTCAAATGAAATCAAATCATATCAAATCAAATCAAATCATTTATTTCGCTAAAACATGGGTACAGACGGAAGAATACAGAGTCAATATTTGTTTCCACGTGTTTTGCCTTTTGTGGCATGCGTAAAAATTGTTTAAAATAAATATGTTAAAAAACAAATTAAAATTAAAAAAAAACATAATTAGAAATAATCACTTCTATAAATTTTCTTTTTCTTTCATAAACAATTGATATTTATGTTTTTAGAAAAACATAATAAAAATAGAAAAAATAATTTTTGTTAATTTGAGAAGTATCACGCAAAATCCTGGATCTATCTATAGTAATTTACTTAGTAAAGTCAAAATTTATGGATAAAGAATTCTTTGCTATTATAAAAGGCAGTATTTATTAGCCACTGCTTTAAACTTTTTTTCATTCGCCTTAATGGCTGTTCACGAATATTTTTAGGAACTTTATTATAAACCTTGATACACATTATGAGGCAATTCCTCTGGTATAATGTAGTTTATATATAGTATAATGTAGTCAACCAATTCAATCAATCATGATTGATAAAAAACAGATGGCGTATATTACGCACTCACGCAGGCGTCAATCACTGCATTACACGGTAGGTAATTCGTCAATCACAACCGTAATTGTTGTAAAACTGACAGCCTGCATGAGCGTGTAATGTAATTTACGCCTTAGGCAATTATGTCAAAAATCCCTATATATTATATAATGACAGACTTTTATAGGTTGTATCGGACACCAGTACTAAATGCATAATATAGTTTATAAACTTCGTTACTTTACTTTTCGGATTAGTTCGGTTCACGCTCGGTCGGACCATTCGAAAAATTGTAAAAAAGTTCGAATAGAGGTAAAATCAGCCACTTTTATCTTGCGTATGTGAACTATGGAAGAAGACTATTGCTAAACAGATTCTATCACATCGAAAAACTTCGAGCGTAGCTCCCAACATAGCTCGCTGAGCGACCTTAAGCAACCTCATGCAGTAAAGACAACTTTACAGTTCCATATTTCATCACTGGCAACTAACTGTGATTCTACACTATCGTTTTAAAAGTAAATTAAAATTAAGTTAAAATAACAGCCTATATATGTCCCACTGCTGAGCACAGGCCTCCTCATATTTATGAGAAAGTTTTAGGGCTAAGATGTTTCCGCCGCACTGCCCCAGCGCGTGTAGGCGGACTTTACATGTGTAATAATATATAATTTTTATTTCTCAGACATGCAGGTTTACTCACGATGTTTTACTTCACCGGAAAGCACGTGGTAAATCAGCACTTAACACTCTAACCACTGTATGTCACGTCTTAAATGCAATACTCCTTACAAAGTAATCTACACGGTATTCAAAGGCTTAAAATTGCAATTACCTATTTCATTGGTGCCGACGGGGATCGAACCCGGGTTAGGCACTCGGGTACTGTGAAAACTACAGCGAGCGCTAACCCACTGAGCTACCACGGCTCTGTATATTGTTTTAAAGTTATGATTCATTTTTGTTAATTAAGATTTCTGTGTTAAAATTACGTGATTGTATGTTCACGTCAAAAATTATTGTTTGATTATAATTTAACAAATAATTTTAATTAAACGTAAAGCCATATGCGATCCCAAGTTACATCAATTTATGTCAACAAATTAAAACCGTTTGCAAATCTTATTTAAGCCTCTGTCAATAAGGGGTTCAGGCGACGTTTCAATACTTTTTAACTGTTATGAAGCTCTGCAAATCTAATAAAATTTTATTATTGCTAAAATTATCCCAAAATCGCAAATTAAACATATACATACTCTGCAGAGATTCTATAATGAATCCTTACAAATGTCTACCAAATGAAAGGCTTATTATTTTAGATTATATTAAAACAATTTTTTGTTATGAATTATGGGTGACAAATGAGCACACAGTCCTGATGAAAAGTGGCCATAGACATTTTCCATTAAAAATAAAATAGCAGATTCGTTGTCACCCCTGAGTATAACATGGAATGCTTCGTATACGAACATACGAGTACGAACGAAAAGAGAAGCGTAAACCCTCTTATCTGTAAACCGATAAAAGGATCTCCGGTTCTCTACACTTACCACACGAAACACAAATGGAATAGTTACAGCGCTGGCGCCCACCCTGACCAGTGACATCTTCGAGTTTTTTTTTATATATATGATAAGGTTAAGAGGATTGTGAATCTGTCAATTTTCATACAAAAAGAGATAACGTTTACTCGTCCGTAAACATGGTCTAATTTTCATAATTTTTGGAAACGTTGAAGATATAATAAAAAACTATGTCCTTACGTTTTTATTTTAAGGATATAATATTGCGTACGATACAAGTTATTAGCATCTAAATATTCTATACTTTTGACTTAAAAACTTCCTCGAGCGTTTTTTTTTAAATTAAACTGAACTGAATTACCAAAAAATAAAAACGGACAGACCTAAATTATGGTGTACTGAATCAAATGAGACCAACATTGTCTCATTTCGTAAAGGTTTAGGGGGGGTGAAAACGTTATCGCTTAAAACAATATTTTAAAAAGAAAATGTAGGCAATTCAATATTTGCAACTCTCTCTGTCGCACGACGGAGATACGGAGCAAGTAATTTGAAACAGATAGCATTTTTGAAAATACCTACTCGCACAGCGTATCGGCACTTCACAATCCTCTTAACTAGCGTGCGGCTTTCCTACGTTATTGTATTTTTACCGTGCGATTTGCACATTATTCTATTATTTCCGCTTTAGTGCTTTTTGCTCAATAATCGCGAATGGATGGGTTTTATACCCACACGTACATACAAGCCGTCCTTCATGATTTATTTGTTGATTAATTGATCGAGTTCGCAACGATTTTTGTACGTGCAGGAGGTATCTTTTATATTACAAGGATGGCAAACGACCACACAGTATACCTGATGATAAGTGGATGCTGTGTCCCGTAGACATCACATCAACGAGACATTCCATCTTACGCGGCACGCCTGAGGACTAAGATGGAATGCCTCGTTTCAAGTAAAAAGGGTCTTCGGCTCTCTACACCCACCATACGAAACACAAAAGCATTAAGCTGCTATTTTACGCTGGTATTCTGTGATAGCGTGATCCTTCCCCGAATGAGCCGACACATTCGTGCTACAACCATAACATAGCTGCAGCTTGGCTCTACGACATATTTTTTTTTTTTTATAGAAGAGGGGGAAAACGAGCATGCGGCTCACCTGATGTTAAGTGACTACCGCCGCCTATGATCAACCGCAACACCAAGAGACTTGCGGGTGCGTTGCCGGCCCTTTAGAAAGGAGTAAGCTCTTTTCTTGAAGGTCCCCAGGTCGTATCGGTCCGGAAAAATCGCCGGTGATAAACTATTCCACAGAGAGGTTGTACGTGGAAGAAAACTCCTTGTGAAACGTACAGTGGTGGACCGCCAAGCATCCAGATGGTGTGGATGGTATCGGGACGTTTGCCGTGTCGTGCGTTCACGAAATTTGGCGGCTGGGATTAATCCGAACAATTCCTCAGAGCACTCCCCGTGATAGATGCGATAAAATACGCAAAGAGATGCAACATCTCTTCGCAACGCCAGTGAATCGAGCCGATCGGAATGGATGCGGTCAAGCGGAAGGAGCTGGTACTGGGGAGCCCCAGCCCAGAGATGGGAACAGTATTCCATGTGCGGCCGAACCTGCGCCTTGTAAAGTTGCAGGCGGTGTGCTGGCATGAAATACTGTCCCGCTCTGCTGAGCACGCCAAGCTTTTTAGAGGCCAATTTGGCCTTCCCTTCCAAGTGACCACGAAACTGCACGTCACTCGATATGTCGACGCCGAGGATTCCGATACTGGCTGAGGCAACAAGGGGAGTGCCTTGAAACTGAGGGGATACGACAAAGGGGTTTTTTTAGCGGTTAACGCGCAAACTTGTGTCTTCTGGGGGTTAAACTGGACTAGATTTAGTCGTCCCCAATCCGAGACTTTGTACAGCAAAGACTCGACTTCAGACACAAGTTTGTCCCGGCACTCGGAGACGTTTTCCCGAGAAATATTGGCTCGGCCGGTGTAAAGAGCATCACCAGTGCTGTCATCTGCATAGCAATGAATGTTACGGGTATGCAACATATCATTGATATGCAGAAGAAACAGCGTTGGCGATAGCACGCAGCCCTGTGGAACACCAGCATTAATAGGCTTGCAATCGGAGCTTGCACCGTCTACAACGACCTTGATGCTCCGATCTGCAAGAAAGCTGGTGATCCAATCGCACAATTTCTCGGGAAGCCCATAGGAAGGGAGCTTCGAAGGAAGCGCTTTGTGCCAAACCCGATCGAAGGCCTTCGCAATGTCCAAACTAACGGCCAATGCCTCCCCCTTGAACTCTACTGCCTCCGCCCATCTGTGAGTGAGGTAGACCAGAAGATCACCAGCTGACCGACCACGGCGAAAACCGTATTGGCGGTCACTAATCAGCTGGTGATCCTCAAGGTACCTCATGAGCTGGCAGTTTACAATGGACTCCATTGTTTTGGAGAACAAGGAGGTGATGGCGATTGGCCGGTAGTTGGACGGGTCTGAGCGGTCGCCTTTTTTAGGGATCGGGTGGACGAAAGCCGTCTTCCATGATTTTGGGACTACGCCTAGGGAGTAGGAGTACCGGAAAAGACGCGTTAAAACCGGTGCCAACTCTGGAGCACACGTCCTCAGCACAATTGGGGGGATTCCGTCAGGCCCACTCGACTTGTGGATGTCCAGGGAGAGGAGTGCTTTGCGAACCGAGCGCTATGTGAACTGCACTTCCGGCATGGAGCACTCACACCACTATTCTGACCCTACTCCCTTTCAGAACCTATACACAATTAAATGCTTACCGCAAATGTTTTACAATTATAATGATACAACTGTTTTATACATGCAAACCTCGATCTGAACTTTCAGAATCCGGTACTTGAATTGAAATGCAAACTGTGGTAGTTCACCTAGTTTTGTTACCTAGCGAAATAATAAAACAGTTTTAAAACGGCAACGCCGTAAACAGGTTAATATAGCAGAATAATTCATAGAGCTTATGCTACCGTAGCTAGCAGTAGATAATCTTAATTTAATTTAAACTTTAAACTAAATTATTCATTTGGTTCACAATTTTTTAAAGAATAAGGGTGACAAATGAGCACACAATCCATCTGTTGGTATGTGAAAGCTATGACCCATAGACATCTACATTTATCTTCGTTTAAGAATCAAAATGCAGATACGTCGTCACCCGTGAGGACTAAGATGGAGTGCCTCGTTTCCAGTAAAAAAGGGTCTCCGGTTCTCTACACTCACCATACGAAACAGCCTTAAGCTGCTATTTTACGCTGGTATTCTATGAGAGCGTGGTCCTACTCCGGTTGAGCTGACCCATTCGAGCTACAACTAATATAGCTGCATCGTGGCTCTACCATTTAAATATATATACATATATATATATATATATATATATATATATATATATATATATATATATATATATATATATATATATATATATGTGTGTGTATATATATATATATATATATATATATATATATATATTTGCCTGTATATATATGGCCTGTTGGTCTAGTGGTTAGTGACCCTGACTGCTATGCCGGAGGTCGTGGGTTCGATTCCCACCCAGGACAAATGTTTGAGTGATGAGCACGATCATTTGTTCTGTGTCTGGGTGTAATTTATCTATAATATGTTGTATAATATGATGTTTAGTATTTAGAAATATATAAGTATGTGTATCAGTTGTCTCTAGTACCCATAACACAAGCTCTGCTTAGCTTGGGACTAGATGGCGTTGTGTGATAGTTGTGGAATATTTTTTTTTTATATATATATATATATAATGAAGGATATTTTTATTCTGGTGTAGTAAAGGAGTAGAACCACACTGTGAAAAACGTTGTTATGAGCGTTATTCTATAAAATCGTTTTATGAACCCGCTAGATTTATCTCTATGTATCGATCGGCTCGATCGGCTCGATCGGTGATCACTCTCGCAATAAAATACCTATGTTTTAATAATAACGAGGCATTCCATCTTAATCTTCCACGTTGATAACATCTTCATTATGCAGACTCTTAATTGAAGATAAATGTAGGTGTCTACGTACCGCAGCATGCCTTTATCACCAGTTGGGTTGATTTCTTACTTCTTTTTAAATTTTAAATTTTAGAGAACGCAATTAATAATTACAGACATTAAAAGTGCTCAGCATAGGCCTCTCCAATAAATTCATCATAGGGAATTTTCCCATAGTTACCACGCTTTGAAGGCGCGTTGGCAACCGCAGTTTTTTTATTATTTTAATGGTTATCATAAGACGCTGCTGCCCATCTCCTCTTTCAGTTTTCCTCTATCGTCTCTTACGACAACCAAGGCAAAGAGAGCGTGTAAGAATATCCACATGGCATGGATATTCTTACACCGCCACTGCACGGCAAGAAAGTTTTTTTTCCGTTATAATCTAGCGCTTGACTGCTGTTCTACTTGATGTTCAGTTATAATTCAGCGAAGCTTTGTAAAACGTTTAACAAAAGCCTATGCACTTTTACTTTAAAAATATATTGTAATGGGATGCAAAAACAGACGCTGGCAAATTATTGTACTGTATGTATTATGAACGACGAAGCAAACCTTTTGTTCAAACGTGTGTAGTGTGTGTCGACAACGAAATTAAAGACTTGCCTAGAGTCTGTTTGTCAAATGGTGGAAAGGAAAGGGAGGAATTAAGAAGAATTTCATAAACTAGGTTTCTCTTTTCCAGTCAGCGTATAAGAGTTTTATTAAGGAGGATTTTACTTAATCACCACGGTTGATACATTACTGCATTAGCAGTTCATTTGCAATAGTAATACTGTGTCATTTTTAGCTTACTTTTGCATGTATCAAAGGACTACAGTAGCATCATATCATGATCTGTAGCATGGAATACCAATGACGAGATCTCGCACATGATTAAAATATGTAATAATTTATTTTCTATATAATAATTTATTTTCAAAGCATCCCCGTCCGTTTTGAATTCAGTAATCTAATTAATACTGTTGCCCGCTAACAAGCAGTCTCCCAAAATTTCAAAGCACTCCTTGAGCCTTTCTCTATTTTATGATCATAGTGAATCATAGCGTGGAAATTACGTAAATAGAGCTCCATTGCTACACGCGGATTTCCGCCAGATTCACAAAAAAAACCGGTTACCACATAAAAATATCAAAAATAATAAGTACGTGTTCTATTCTTTAATTTATCATTAAATAAAGAATGTCAAAAAAAGATAAAAATGATATAAGTTACCTCAGCTTAGTCTTGTTACGCCTGGCGACGAATGTGTGCCTAAGTTTCTGTAAACCTTATCTGGCACTTTAATATTTTAAAACAACCTAATAAAATTTACTTTTCCGATCGAGGCAGTAGTGCCTTTGTAAAGCGTAGGTAAATAATACCATATTATAACACGTAGAATAACATAAAGAAGCTATATTCTACGTCACGTTCAGTGATTTACTTATTTACATTCCTATAATTCCGTATTTTACTTTAATAAAAAAAACCGAATGCTTTTATCCACCTAACAATATTATTTGTTATTTATTCTGTATTATTTATTATATTCTATATAAAACATTAAATTAATAAAACTGTTCAAAAACTTTTACGACGGAATAATGTTTTCAACGATTAAAATAAAGTGAAAATTTGACTGATTACACATAAATTGTTTGTACGCGTTTAATCTACTGTATGCATTTTATCGGACGTAGATATTTTATGGCGTAGTTTTAAAAATTATATTTCTGGAAAACAAATTGCTGTTTTATTGTCTGATACCGAAAACCATATTTTACTTGAATCGTCATAAAATGCAGTGCATCGGTCATTTACAACTGATAAAAGTTATTTGTTATTTTATTGTCTGGAAAATATTAATACGTAAAATATATATATGGTCATTTTATATTTGTAGCAAAAACATAGAACCAAAAGAAACTAGTACAGAGTTTATTTTTCTTTATTTCAAACGATATTTCCATTCATAGAAAGCAGGAAAAAAAAAGAGGGAATAAAAAAGTATTTGTTAATATTTGACAAACAAAGCCATTTAAGAGATATAGAAAATAAATCATACGAGAAATTGTTGTGATTTAATATCAATTACGCATCATTATAGACATTCTTTTAACATTATTTTATGATTGTTAGATTATCTTTTGGTAATGTTTTTTGTAAGTAAAAAGGCTATTGATTGAATTGAGGGCTATATATACAATGGAAACATATTACAATCAGTATGATAATGATGGCGATAAACATTAATTTAATTTATTATGATAACCATTTCTTAATTTTCCGAGGAAACGGGTTATTTATGATGTGATATTTTTTGAAAAATAACTTCTTTAGTCGCGGATTGAGGATTATTTAGAATTTTTTAGAGAGAAGTGACGTTTAGCAAAATATAATATACCGTTTACTCAATTTCCGTTTTATAAAAACACTGTAGTATTTGCTATTTCATGAGTATTTTATATGATATACTCGTATATATAAGCTATCGACAAAATTGTATGATTTGTCATTATACAAACGACATCATCTGTTTGCAAGCGTTTGCTGGTTTTTTAAATATCGAAAGCTAATTGTAAATTTACATCATTATATCAATGTCTATAAAACGCAAAAGACGATTCCAATGCTACAATCTTAAATGTAGACTGACATTTTTTCATCTGTTAACTTCTTTCAACTTTGTCGAAAATACGAAATTATATTTCAATTAATGTGAGCAACAGTAGGTTAAGGTGCGGCTGCGGTGATAAAACATTAGAATTTACCGCCATTTTATGATTCGAAAGATAACTTCCAGCGGCTTTACATACCTTAACCTATATATTACAGCCTATAAAAGTCCACTGCGGAACATGGACCTCCTCCATAGATTGCGCATAATACATATTTGTCGTAGTTACTATGCTAGGTGGCCAGGTTGGTAACCACAGTAGTTACTATGGTAGGTGGCCAGGTTGGTAACCACAGCAGTCACTATGCTAGGTGGCCAGGTTGGTAACCACAGTTTTCTTTTACTGTTTTGAGTTATTTTCTGAAAGATGTTACCGACCATCCTTTTCAGCATTTCTCTGTCGCCTCTAATAACATCTCCGAAATTATACGACGTAGTGGATTACCCTATAAGGGCGCAGAAAATATTCAAATATTTCATAAATTTTCCATTCCAAAATAAAAATGCAAATACTATCGTACTAACCCTATTACTCCTTTAACCGAAGCGGATGGTGGGCTGTTGTTGGTGGCAAAAACAGGCAATCCTACCCAAAAGCCCTTATATACAGAAAAGGATCCTGTCCAAGTATGTAAATAATTCAAATCGTTTAGTCAATAAAATAACATTGCTATTACAAAACTCAATTCAAACCTTCATAATTATGTTATTATTGCAATGAAAAAGAAATACGGATATAGTTTAGTTTTTCACTATTTCTGTGCACCGACCGATACACTGAATTTTATGACGATTCAAGTAAAATATAGTTTTCGATATCGGACAATAAACCAGCAATTTGTTATCTGAAATATAATTTTTTAAACTACGCCATAAAATATACACAGTAGGTTAAACGCGTACAAACAATTTCTGAGTGATCAATCAAACTTTCATTACCTATATAATCGCTAAAAAAATTTATGGTATGAGTTTAAATATTTTTATTTATTATTTTATTTAAAATTTCTTAAGTTTTTCTTAACAAATAGCTTTCTTTCGTCGCGTTATACTAATGTTTAAGCGAGCATTTGTCTTCTTCTCAATATCACTGAATAAATAATATCACTAGGTATAGAAGTTGCACTTCTTTGAGGTTGACTACTTATCGACGATTTAATAGCCTACAGTATAATTATTGATTAGATAAATGACGTACGCAAACTAAATTAAACTAAACTTTATCGTTGCGCGCTAGTGTCCGTAAGACTTTACATCTTTTTTACCCTTCGTACGTCACAGACGATATTTCGTAGTTATCCAGGGCTTTCAACAAATAATAAAAATGCAGTACATATTACTTTTTGATTATTTTGTCAATTTAAAACTGTTTTGCTTTAATACAATGTCTTATTTTTTTACCGTCTCTTAAATAAGGGTTATTAAATTTAAGAGTAAAAAAAATAAGGGTGTAGTTTAGTTTTGCACCCTTTTTTGTCAGAGTGGCAATTATTAACGCCTATCATTTTTATTCACGTATCGTACATGTATAATATTCAAACTCCTTTCCCTTCTTGTACAACAAGTTAACCTTTGCTTTTATGCTCAAAATAAATTTTCCTTAGTCTGCCTCAGCCTCGTTTGTGTTTTACGTTTTCCTTCATAGTATTTTTTATAAGTTGTCATGTCGTAACAAGTTGGCCAATTATTGTACCAACTCTGAAACACAATACAAAATACAACACAAGTTAATAGTGCCATTCACAAAAAGTACCAGCAGTTTCTTAAAATTTTTTAGTGATTTTTTATAAATTATTATGTTTAACGTTAGTCTCTCCTTTTATAAGGAATAGTATACTTTTTAATATGATATACTTATACTTTCATTTCAAATGTCGTAGGCATGTTATACAACTGCTGCAGCTTTTAAGCTATATCAAGCCGATTCATCAGCTCGATATAGCTTAAAAACATTGTAATACTCTTGTGATTAGCATAGTTGTGATGAGAACAGGAAACCTTTTTTAAAGGGGTGACACCACTTCTGAATTCATAGATAAAGGCGTCCATGAGGCACATTATCTACTTACCATCGGGTGGGCAGTATCCTCGTTTGGTATCCTTACTTCTATAAAAATACTGTTAGGTTTTTCTTCCACTATTATTTATTTATTTTCTAGCTAAGATGTTTCCACATTTTCACACAATTTCAATGGAAATAATCTTAAATATTTTATTTTATTGCATATTATATTTGAGAATTAGTCAAAAAACGAGTCATGCTATATATATACCAAACAAACAACACACGACAGATGTATTGCACGTGTTGCAATGTGATATAGATTAATATGCTTTTAAATAAGGTTATCCGTCTTGATTTGACGCCAGACGTTGCAGCCATGAAGATGAATAACTCCGTCTCCACTACATAATATCAAGGTTTAAATGTTTCGATAATACACGTCATATTAACAGTGCATCATTTTGTATTGGTTATTTAGACTGACAGAAGTTCCCTTGGACAGTCTTGGCGAAAAACCAGAATGCACTGGTTTCCGAAGGAAGGCGAACTAGCTTCTCGATAATTCTGCCGATGTGCTCAGACCTTGTCTTGGTAATGACTCTTTTGAAGGACCTGGCGGCATTGTACTTCTTTTTAAGAGTGCTGGTGTTTACATCCCGAGACGTAGATGCGTCAGCCCAGGCCTGGTAGTACTCCTGCTTAGAGCGTGATGCTATTTTACAGGATCGACCAAATGTGTATCGTTTGGTCGCGTAACGTCAACGTTCACATAACGTTGTATCGTTTTGATAATATTTCAAGTTTTATTATTTTGATTATATAAGAAGTCCATTTCGCACATTTTGCTCCACCCTCACAGAAATCAGAAGTGGCCTATGCCCAATCAGTTTGTAAGTAACTGTCATCCACCGGGACGAATAAATTCCCATTATTTTTAGTAATTTTTTAATACTTTAATTACAATTATACTTCGCTTTTAGTTAAATAAATTATTTCTCCCGGACAGTAAATACAAGCCGTAATTGTTGCAACAAATAAGAAATGATGCCATTTAGAAAGACACTGTTGAAGGGATATCAAAACATTTATATTTCAACTAAATATCTTCTTAAAAGTCGCGATTATGGTATAAAGAAGAAAAAATAGTACCATTTTTTATCAATCTCTCATATCAATCTGCATAAAATTCTTATATCTACTTAAGTACATATAAGAATTTTAGTAGCAACTATTTTATAAAGGTACCTCAAAGTGAACTCAGAAAGGCTATGTATTACCATCAGCAAATATCATTTCATAAAACGCAATTTTAAATAAAAATATGCAAATTCATAAAAGACAAATGAATGTATCATTTTTCTTCATTGCTATTCACAGTTAATGTTTCATTTTTTTCTTTTCTTTTTTTTTCTTTTTAAAAAATAATATAAATTTAACAATCAAGTGTAGTAATTACCTAGCCTTTTAGTATATTGTTCGCAGTATTACACGCAAGTAAGAAATTAAACGTAGTGAGCGTGTAATTTCTTCTGATTTAGATGGCAGTAACAACGCCACCTATCGGCAGTCATTACATCTTGAGTCTACTCTTACTAAACGTACAGACAGAGTAATAGAGTCTTTTACGTCGCCAACATTTAGATCTTTATATTATCATAATTGGAATCAACAAAAGCCTTTTTAAATACACTGCCAGACATATGCCTTATTATGGATGCATACATGCGTTCTTCGTAAGATTTTGCCACACTAACAGTGAGAGTCTGATGAGCCAGATGAATCGCCTGATACTGTGAAACTAAATTTCGGTGTATTCGAACAGATATTTCGCCATCAGCCAATCGCATGAGTCTTTTTTGTTTTAAGCATCCTGAACCAAGTGCAGATGACACTGGTACTTGAAGAAAAAATGGATAAATTCTTAAATTCTCAGATAAAATATTTAAAAAAGCAGATAGAGTGCGGCAGTACACGCGAGTGCAATACAAGACCAACGGCTTTACGAGCTTTCGGAGGCACAGAGGTGATACACCGTCAACTTCCTGACTCCGGGCAGCTACTGATAATTACTTGACAGAAAAACTCAAAAATTGATTTTTTGGTCCAAGCCGGGTATCACACCCAGGATCCTCATTATCAGCAGTGGCGCTTACGACCACTATGTGGTAACAGTTTTATATTAATATTATGTATGTATAACCATGTAGTGGCGGTTCAAGAGTATCCACTACCTCATATCATCCTAACATAGATGTCGTAAGAAGCAACAGAGAAACTGAGGTATTAGATGGGCAGCAATATCTTCCTGATAACAATAAAATTACTATATACTGCGGTTGGCAACTCTATTGGGAAACCTAGCAATTATGGCAAACATTCCTCCATTAGCAACGACACAAATAAACGTCCACCAGCCTTATATTTATAGCTACGGTGTTGACCATGGTAACGGCTGGACAGAGGATGCTAAGAATCTCCGGTGGAAGTTCGATTGCCACCTAAGATGGCTCGACCTAGTAAAATTTAACGCACGCACCCTGAGGACTGACGAGAAGATTCTGGAGCTTCAAGAAGAGATTAACAAGTTGCACTAGGATATTATGGGATTATCTGAGGTCCGAAGAGAGGAAGATGACATGATAATCCTCGAATCTGATAACTTGTTCTATCACCGAAAGGATACAAGTCTCTCGTTTACAACGTTGTAAAGATTGGGAGTGTGTCGACTAGGGTATCGTACCTTATACTCAGAATCAACGGTATTCGTTGAAGTTCATACAGGTTTACGCACGGCCCATCTCAAAGGATTTCCTCCATATTCTCATTGGGATAGAGAGAGATATCCGCATACGAATATCTTGCGGATATCTCTAGAGCCATGCATTCCTCCAAATTTCACTATACGGTATTAATGGTAGTGAGATAACCTGTTAAGATAGCGGTAAGTCTATGGACGCAGGTGACTCAAGATCTTGCTTTGTGGCATTCCACTGGTGAACAAGGGCAGCTCCGCCTTTTTTCAGCAGTGGACTTGTAAAGGGGTGTAATATTTTATTATATACTATATAAATAGATGTTATTAAAATACTGGCAAACGTTATCGAAACTAACTACCTTTTTCTTTTGCATTGAAATGCCAAAAAAAGCTGTTACAACGTTTATAAAATGTAAAGAGTGTGTGGGATAAGAAATATTAAATCAAAATACGTACGTGATACCTAAAATTATATTTTGGAACAGCGAAGGAATGATATCAGCGCAGGTGAAATTGACGTTTTGAACACTTTGTAATATCTATTTCAATTCCGGCGACGCAACATACATGAAAGCTAAGAAAAGATAAATACAAAATGTCTGGTGCGCAAAAATTCGTGACTTACATTTTAATGAAATATAAATATTTTTCAAAATATCCGCATTTTTATAAACGATGATATTTATGATATTTTAAAGACAAGGTGCAGCTATGACGACAACTTTGAATAATGTCGTAAGCTAGCAACTGTATAAAGTGTTAAAGATATTTAGCTGAGATATAGATAGATAAGATATAGTTTAAAGAGCATTTCCCGCCCTATGATACGTAGCGGTCAACCATCGCCAAGTCTATTTCAACTGGTTTAGAGGTGAAACAAGTGTCGATTTATCGACGGTGATGTCTTTCCTGGTGCAGTGTTGTTGGTTCTAGTGGTAGCGAATATAAAGCACGAAACTAAGGGAGGGCTTTGCTCTTCAAACTAAGAAAGATAAATCATTTTTATTTTTTTTACGCGAATCTTCGCTAAATAATTTTAAAATTCTTATTATACTGGATTTCGTCAAAGTAACGCCCGATATTATTAATTGCGTAAAAGTAACAAAAGATTACGAGCTAACACAGAGAAGCTCATTTTTTTTCATTTCAAGTCCATTGCTTCTAATGTGGGATAGCGTAAAGGAGACGATATGTCACTGTCAAATAAAAAACCAATAATTTGATGCCACACTAATTTACAACCGTTCACTTCTGACGATTCAAACCCAAGTTCCCTAACTAAGTAGTAGTTGGATACTAAAGCCACAAGGCAATGCGGTCGTTATAATAAAGTTAAGGATTAATGCAAGTATCTTTTAAGTCTATTTAAGTTTTACTTATGTTATATCTAGCCTGTTCAACGGAGGCTCTCTTAGTTCCTTTAAACTTCAGTGCCAAAGGAGCCTTGTTTAATCAAGAACAAGCATCTAATTAACAAAGCAAGTCTTGTGTACAACACTTTATTAGCTTCTTTAATTTAACGTTATAAAAATAATTAACTAACGTCGTCTTAATTTATAAACAAAATATGCGTATGAAATTTAGAGAACTTTAATAATTTTAATCATATACTTCCTCCAAAAGTACTCGTATATAATATATATTATTAGATAACTTTGTTGACAAAAAATTTACCGTGTAGTGGCGGTGTAAGAATATCCACTATTCCATATCATCCCGTGGGTATTGTAAGAGGCGACGGAGAGACAAACAAATTAGGATATGGACAACAGCGTCTTTTTAATAGCAACTAAAAATAATAATAATAAACTGCGGTTGCCAACCCGCTCGCCAAGTGCAGCAAATATCCCTCTTATGAGCCAATCGATGGAGGAGGACTTTGTTCAGCAGTGGAGTTCAATAGGATATTTTTATAGGATAGGTGGAACAGTCCGGCTGATCGTAAGTGGTTGCTGGCCCATAGACATCTACATCTATTCTCGATTACAAATCAAAATGCAGATGCGTTGTCACCCGTGAGGACTAAGATGGAATGCCTCGTTTCCAGTAAAAACACAGTATTATTTGACAGAGAAGGACACCAATTGATAAACAATGGTTTGGTGGCTTAAGTAACTTACAGTCATCGATATTAATTGGTTACATTTTAGGTTATGACTTCAGTACAGAGAGATTTGAGGATCTAGTGCAACGGTACTTTGTACGATACGCTACGGTACTTTTTACTTATATTTATATGTTTGTAAACAACTTAGGTAGCAAATGAATCTTTTTCTAACGAATAACAGAGTTTTAACTTTAGCTATATTCTTTTTTTACTTAAACTTTGTAATAGTAAACAATATAAATCAAAACTTAAATAGAGTCGACAGTAAATTTAGCAAAGTCTCATTCGCTTAATCTAACTTCGGTAGTCCGTAACTACAAGTAAGTCTAACCTAAGACCTACGTGACGAAGTCGAAGCTAGTCAGTGCTTGGCGTTGCTATTATGTAATTAATTAACAAGACAGTGAAAAGCAGCTAGTTCTGGTTCACTTAGTTAGCATTAAACGGTTTGTCTGAACTTGATAAAATATTTTTTTATTGAAAAAATGCGACAAACTAGCACACAGTCCACCTAATAGTACGTGGACGATGTGACCCATAGACATCTACATTTATCTAACGCAGATGCGTTGTCACCCTTGAAAACTAAGATGGAATGCCTCGTTTCCAGTAAAATCGGTTCTCCGGATCTGTTCGCTCACCATAAGAAACACAGCAGTATTAAGCTCCTATTTTACGCTGGTATCCTGTGTGGGCGTAGTCCTACTCAGGTCGAGCCGACTCATTCGGGCTACAACCATAATATAGCTGCAACGTGGCTCTACCACGAAGAGAGGCTTATCTACATAAATAAGTTTTTAAGTAAGAAAATAGCAATATTTAATCTATATCACTAAGAAAATTATACAAGTTCAAGCTATATTAACTTGCATAATATTTAAAACCATTACTCATAAGCAAATTTATAAGAATTTTTGTAATTGATCAAAATGAATTTCGCCGGTCCAATAATTTTCACTCATTGCATTCTGATTTTTGAATTTTTACGATGGTGCATATTTGATGGTTTTCTTAACTTTCTACTTTTTAATGACTGGCAACCAACCAATGGACACTGTTTGAACTTCTAATTTTATCCCTAAATCTAACTCCCTAAAACAAGACTTCGATTAATAGAACCTCATATCATTTGGGTAATTGCCTAATGATGTCCTCCAGAATTAATTTCGGTCACGGGGTCAGGATCAACGGAGACTAACCATCTGCGCCGGACAGAATTATAGTTCACGAGAGTATGCGCAAACGCAGGTGTCATTTCTCTACTCCCTCATTCTTGTTTTTTTGTATTTTGATGGGACGGTAATTGACGAGAGAGAGAGAGAGAGAGAGAGAGAGAGAGAGAGAGAGAGAGAGAAAGCGATCAGGTGCAGAAACATCGCCTTTACGTGCTTGGCGGTGTTTCACATGGGTGATACACCGCCTACTTCCTAACTTGAGATTTTCTAGACAGAAAAACCCAATAACTGACTTTTGGCACATCTCGAGATTCAAGTATGGGCTTCCTTAATTAGCAATCACGTTCACCATCAGATCAAAAACAGACATATTCAAAATCTTAAAAGAGAGTAAACCACAAACGAAAAGTTAATTCATTAATCACTAAATTTGTTATGCATCACGATAATACCCACGATACCATCCACACCCACTGGATGCTTGGCGTCCTTACTTACGGACTTTCACGAAACGAGCTTTTTAAAGACCGGCAACGCACTGTCATTTCTCCTAGTGTTGCAGTGAACAACATGCGGTGGTTGACACTTAACATCAGGTGAGCAGCAAGCTTATTTGCACCCATTTCTATACAAAAGAAATCTAATAATTTAAGCAAACCATTCTTTGCGAGCTTGTCTCGCCATTGAACGCGAGTGCCATTGCGCATTTGTGCGGCGTACAAAAGTTTCTGCGTAAAAATAGCTCTATGATCAAGAAACTCTATCACTTAACTCTCTCAGAAAATAGATCCCGTAATCATATCAGACTATTCACTACATTTTTTTAAGAATGACAGTAGTAAACTAAATAATAGAATATAGACTATAATTTTGTTTTATGATTGTAACGGTAAATCCACGGTTCGTCCATTGTGCCAAAAGCGGACCTTGTTGCAACAGTCCCTAAAAGCCTGGGGAAATATACATTCTGGTTTATTTTTGCGTGTCGGTAAGCATTCGGTGCAGTCATTACCTTCCGCCTGTGGCATCGCTTCCGAGCGGTTGCATCCAGGTAGTCCGCGCTTTCGTTCCTGTACGGTAGTGCTCTCCCGCTCTCGCGCCTCCGCTGGCCCGCTCGCGCTGTACAGCGCCGACGCAGTGCTCAGTCCGCCGGCGGCATCGTTCTCGGACGGTCGCCTCCTGGTGGTCCGCGCTCCCGTACAGTACGGTAGTGCTGTCTCGCTCTCACGCGCCTCCGCTGTCCTGCTCACGCGGAACAGCGTCGAGGCTGCCGGTGAGTCACTTCTAGCTACAGCTCTTACCCCCCTGTCTTCGGGCAGGGAGGTCTGACTGACCTCCGCTTTCATTTTCATTTTCATTTGTTATCATTTTCATTATAATTTTTTCATTATAGTTTTCATTTATCATTTATCATTTTCAATTTTTTTTTGCACTGTCTCTTTTATGTCCTTGTGTTTTTCTTGCATTTTACTTTTACTATTACGTGCATAGTGTGTTGTAGTACATCCCGCGTTCTAGTCCCTGTTCTACCGAGAGCAGGGACCCGTCCTCATCTCTACTTTATCATCTTTAGCTTCTTATCTTTAGCTCACTCAACCTAAAATGGCCAACTCCAGTTTTACTGAGTCCCTAGCCGCCCTCATTACCCAATACGGGTTAAACGGCAATGAGACGGTCCTCGCCGCCATCGCCACCATCGCCGCCCAGTCTCCCCCCCCCCGCCCCTCAGGCACACCTTCCGCCGCCAGTACTAGCGGCATACCTCGAAACGAGGAACTCCTTTGCCCCGCTACAATCAGCCCCCTTAGAAATGGAGTACGCATGCTCCGAATCCTCGGCGTCTACCTCCCGGAAGAGGCCAGCCACTACCTCAGGCTCCGGTTCATCGGAGTCCTCCGACTCCGACGGAACCGGTGAGTCCAACTTCACCACCGTCACCTCCAAGCGCAGCGGAAAGCGCGCAGCGATAAAACGCACCCCCCCCCCCACTTCAGCGGCCCCTGCCGCTCCTACAACCTCCGCAGCCCTCGAAGCTGCTCCCGTCCCACTGATGTCACTAGACATCCCCACTCCATCCAAACCAGCCTCTCGTTGTGCCCCCTGTCTTCCTAAGAGACAAGGCTAAGTTCACCCATCTGTCTAAGACCTGCTACGACGCAGGCATCAAGTATGACCATGCAGTCAACCTCGGGGAGGCGATTAAAATCATCCCAAGCTCGATCGAGGACTTCCGCTCAATTACCCGGCTAATCACAGCCGAAAGGGTATCTTACCACACGTACGCTCTCCCCGAAGAGCGTAAAGTCAGGGCCGTCATCCGAGGCGTCCCCTTTGAGTTCTCCAACGAGGAGATACTTGAGGACCTTAAGTCCCAAGGTTTCCCAGTTGAAGCAGTGCACAAAATGCACAACCGGACGGGCAAGAGATACAACCTTGCCCTAGTAATCTTGTCCAACGTGCCGGAGGCGAAAGCCATCTTCCGGCAGGTGCGCACAGTGTGCGGCCTGTCAAGGGTGAAGGTAGAGCCCCCACACAGGCCCGGTTTCCCGGCGCAGTGCCACCGCTGCCAACTTTATGGTCACGCGGCGGCCAACTGCTCCGCCCCACCCAGGTGCGTGCCTGGAGCCACATAACACCAAATAGTGTCCCCGGCCCAAAGACGTAAATCCCCGCCCGCCTGTGTCCAGTGCAACCAGACAGGACACCCGGCGAACTACAAGGGTTGCCCACGCGCACCTCAACCTCGCCCCAGTAGGAAAGCTCCACCGCCGGTGAATGACCGCACGTTCCCGGCCCTCCAACAACGGCCCCGTCAGGGCCCTTCTCAGCCTATCCAGGGCTTCCCTCGACCCTCTCAGGGTCCCCCCAGGCCCCCTCAGGGTCCCCCTAGGCCCCCTCAGGGTCCCCCTAGGCCCCCTCAGGCCATAATTCGGCCCCCTCCGGGCTTCTCAAAACCAATGCAGCCTCCAGTCTTTCCCTGGGGGCCCAAAAAGGCAGACCCTCCGCGGACAACCTCGTACGCACACGAGGCAGAGCCCACAACAGATGACTACAACACGCTATATTCCGCGATTAGGAATATAGATGTTAGGGAAATTACAGTTATAGCACGCAAACTGCGCGCGGCGAAGTCCCCTAAAGAGCGTCTCCTCGCTCTTGCCGAACATAATGATCTTCTGCTAGCGTTGTAGTTAAGTTAACTTAATTAACTTAACTCCAATGTCCGAGCAAACTAACCTGCCAAGATCCCACGGTCGTATCAAACCTAAGGGTTTATCGCTTGCATCATTCAATATTCGCGGCTTGCGAAATAACCTCCCAGAGCTTAAGCTCTTTCTTCGAAATCGTGAAGTCGATTTCCTCCTCCTACAGGAAACTAATCTCAAAGCTAAGGACACTAGAGGCCTTTCTATTAAAAACTTCTCTCTTCTTCGTAATGACAGACCCGACCGCCGAGGCGGCGGAACGGCCATCTATTACAAGAAGACACTTCATTGCTCGCCCATTTCTACTCCGCAGCTTACCAACATGGAAGCCACGGTATGCAGGCTAGCTATGACTGGACATCAGTCCATCCTCATAGCCTCCTGTTACATACCTTCAGGAACCTATCCCCTCAAAAAAGATTTTGAGGCCATTTTATCCTTGGGCAATTCAGTCATTATGTTTGGAGATTTTAACTCCAAGCATACTGAATGGACATGCCGCACTACGTCCCCTAGTAGCAAGATACTGCTCAATATCACGCAGTCTCTTGATATCACCGTCCATAGTCCTCTCGGTGTTACTCACTTTCCCGATAACACCGATCACTCACCTGATGTGTTAGATTTTGCGTTACTCCAAGGAGTTACTCTCAACCTCAGAGAAATCGAGACACTAGACGATCTAGGATCAGATCACCGACCGGTTTCCCTCATTCTTGGCCATCAGCCACCTCCCCCAACACACACGAAAACCTTCACTAACTGGAAGGGATTCAAGGAGTCCCTAGCTAAAGCCCTGGACTCACAGGATTCTACCATCTCCATACCGACGGACTTAGACAGTCCCGAAAAAATCGACACCGCGGTCGATTCACTCTCCACCCTTATTAAATCCTCCCTTAAGGAGAACGAAAGGGTCGTCCCGGTTGCTAACAATAGTGGGCTTCCCCTACATATTAGCAACCTAATAAAAGTCAAAAAAGCTTCTTTCCGGAGAGCAGCAAAATATCCCACCCCCGAATATAGGCGCGCGGCCAATCGTCTTCAACGAAAACTCCGCTTCCGCCTCTCTGAATTTCAAGATCTCGAAAAGAGTAAGCTCATGGAGAATATCTCTCCATCTCACACAGCGTACTATCAGATGGCTAGAGCCCTCCGCATAGACGCTATCACCCACACTCCCCCCCTCTCCCGTCCCGACGGCACGGTTGCCTTCGAGGACGAGGAGAAGGCTGAGTGTTTCGCGGATAGCATTGCCGATCAATGCTCCCCTAGTTCTCAACCTGTCGACCCCTCACACGTCCAGGCAGTAGAGGATGAGGTCCGCCGCCGGAACTCACCCCCTACCGCCTCCGAACCTATCTCTGTGTCCAATGATGAGATTTCATCTCTCATCAAAGGACTTAAGCCTAAAAAGGCTCCGGGCGCGGATGGCATCTCCAACCAAGCCCTTAAACACTTTCCCGAGCAGGTGTTAACCTTTTTATCTATTATCTTTAACGCCTGCTTCAACCTTAGTTATTTTTCCACTACGTGGAAAGAGGCAACTGTGATTGGAATTCCCAAGCCAGGCAAGCCTCTCAACCTCCCCTCCAGCCATCGCCCCATTAGCCTCCTCAAGGCAATGGGCAAGCTCTTCGAAAGAGTCATCCAAACCCGTATGAGGCGCTATCTGTTTCCCACAGACAGCGACCCTCTTATCATTCCCCATCAATTCGGTTTCCGAGCCAAACACTCATGTCCCCAACAAGTTCACCGCATTGTGGAATATATCCTCAGCGGTTTCTATCCTCGACGTCATAAAACCATCGCGGTCTTCTTCGATATAGCCAAAGCTTTTGATAGAGTCTGGCATACAGGCCTCATCTACAAGCTCTACAAAATAGGTCTCCCCGATCGTCTAGTTCGTCTCGTGGCCTCCTATTTGAAGCATCGTACCTTTCGTTTTAGACACGAAGGCACGCTATCCTCACAGCGAACTATCAAGGCTGGTGTCCCTCAGGGCTCAGTACTTGCTCCCTTGCTGTACATCCTGTTCACCAACGACATTCCCATCCCGTCGAAAGGTGTTCAACTCTCCCTCTTTGCAGATGACACTGCCATCTACTGCAAAGGTGTCTCACTACCTCTCATACGGAACAAGATCCAAAAGTCAGTTGATGACCTTGGAGCCTGGTTCAAAAAATGGCGCATCGATGTGAACCCGGAGAAGAGCTCCGCCGTTCACTTCGATTATAAACGACGCCGTCTTAAAAACACTCCACCAATACGTATGCTAGGGACCCCTGTCCCCTGGCATACGTCCGCCAAATATTTAGGTGTCACTCTAGACACAGGGCTCACCTTCAGGCCCCACGTCAAAAGAGTAACCCGTCACGCACGATTTTGTCTGAGTAGGCTCAACAGTATGTTGGGCCGACACAGTAAAATGTCCCTCCGAAACAAGCGCACCCTTTACAAGGTCTGTATACGACCCGTCATGACCTACGCGGGCCCCGTCTTTGCCCACGCAAACCCCAATATTTTAAATGAATTCCAAATAGTTCAGAACCTCTTCTGTCGTCGAGCTGCGAACGCACCTTGGTACGTCCGTAATGCCGACCTTCATCGGGACTTAGAGCTCCCAACAATTCAACAATTCATTAAAAAACTCTCTGAGAACTTCTTCAAAGCCTCAGAGTCGCACCCAAACAATTTAATTCGTGAGGCGGCTTCTTATGCAGCCCCACCCCCCTCTCGCTATCGTGACCGCAGGCCGAGAAACTCTCTCTCGGACCCGCCTAATAAACTGTCAAACGACCTGAACTGCCTCCTGGCGGCTCAGGCCAGTTCTAATTAAATTAATTATTATTATATTAACTAATATTTTTTGCCTTCGTAGGCACTCCCTCAGCGGCTCTTAGCCGCCTGCGCCCTCTTTTCCCAAAAGAGGGTCGCTCATGATAAGGCACAATAGAGCTTAATCAGCCGGCTGCCTGTCCCCAAAGGCGGTTTTTAGAGGGTATCACTTAGGGTCCCCGGTAGGACAGTGAGTCCCTTATAACCACGATAGACCGGCTATCGTGGTATGCGTAATGCATTTTCCGCCTCCCTACGTACAGGGTAGCCCTTTAATTGCTTCGGGCGCAAAAAAAAAAAAGCATTCGGTGTATCCAACGCGCGTTCGTGTAAAATGTTACGCTCGAAATTTTTGTTTATGTACTCCGACAAACCGAAATGATGCTGGCATTGAACTTGTCCCTTTTTCACATTCATGTTGGTGGGATGCTTACGTATAGTGTAATATTTTCCATTTTAGCCAACATGCTACAACAAACCATAAACAAAGCTTTCGTATTTTTTTAAACAAAAGATAACCAGTTTACTTTTTAGGTTATCTTACAGATTTTTAGCTTTATCAGCAACTGTTCACATTTTTAAATTTCAAAGAGTTTATACCGCACTCTCACATTTTAGAAGATACTAACACACCTTAATATAAATAATGTAAGAGTTTAAAAAAAAACTTAAACAACACATATTGATAATGAGCTGTGATAGTCCTGATAATTATCCTGGAATCAAAATATATTTAGAATACTAGGATAAAATTAATAATTAATTGTTATATTGTCATAAGTTCTTGATACGAATACAGATTTTCAAGCGTCTTTCGTCTGCAAGTTGGTGAAAACACATTAAGAGTTTCTGTTAGATACAGATATATACACGCGAAGATAATAAAAGCGTGTTATAAAAGAATCCCGTCATATAACTTAGAAAATCAAAAAAAATGTTTCCAAAAGCACAAAAAATAAAAGAAAAATATGTAAAAAATAAAATGATTATGCAAGGTATCATAAGAAGAGTCACGAAAATATGGTTTGGTTTTCTTTAAAACTTCCACAAAGCCGTAGATGAATTCTATTGTGAGCAACACAATGTCCGTCAGTCAGGTTATTTGTAAGATTCATATTTCTAATTCTTGAAATGAAAAAATTCCTTCTAAACGTAATATACTTTGAACAAAAACTTTTTTAATATAACGTTTGCTACTAAAATATAAAGTTAGCTAACACAGTTTAGTTATATCCGGATATAAGAGATGATAGACAAGTAAATATTGGTTTTGGGGTCTCCTCCCATAAACAAATAATTATACTGGAAATGGAAAAAATATGTTGACCAGGGACACCTATAACTGCTTCAAACAAAAGGTATATAAACACTATGCTTACTGTGATGGAATCATGCTGCAGCTATGTATATTATGGTTGCAGCATCAATGGGTAGGTTCGACCAGAAAAGGACCACGTTCTCACAGAATAACAGCGTAAAATAGCAGTAGAATAGAATAATATTTGTTCAACATTGATTACATGTAATTCTTATTGAAAGTCATTTTTCACCTTACCACTGGTTCGAAAAAAACCTCTTTCTTGGGAAGCATCAGCATAAAACCCAGCGGGACCTTTGTATTTAAAATAAATTTTACACTGTTAATGGTCACAAAATATTTACAAAATTTATTTTGGAAACACCTTGAAAGCGACCACCTCTTTCCCTGGTGTTATTATCAACCATGTACTCATTTATATTATAATAACCCTTTTTATATAGTTTTTGTTTAATTAAATATTGGAACTTGGCAACAGAGAGACTGTATACTTTCTTGGGCTTTGTTGTAATAGCGTATACATTGCCCCAAGAATGAATTACTGACTCTGTGGAGTCGAAAACCTGGTATAACTAGCTTGTGTTTTTTCCTAGTATTTACGGAGTGTATGTCACTTTTTTTTTTACTAAAACTACCTTTTTTATGGACATACATTAAATTTTCTTAGATATACTGAGAGGCCAAAGTTAATATACGTATTTTTTTCAATTTTCCTCTCAGACACTCTTTCGGTTTAAGATTGTAAATAGCTCTTATGGTCCTCTTCTGCAAAACAAGAATAGTTTCTAAATCAGCCGCATTTCCTTATAGCGAAATCCCATATGACATTTAGCTGTATAAATAACTGAAATAAACCAATCTAGCTGTCTCGACACTAGTGAGATATCTAATCTTAAGCATAAGCTGCAGTGCGAAGTGCTTGCTAGTTTAGACATATGGGGACTCCACTGAGTTTATTGGTTCTGTGTTTCGTATAGTGAGGGTAGGGATCTCTTCTTACTGGTAAAGAAGCATTTTATCTTTTTCCTAAGACAACGCATCTATATTTTGAATCTTTATTAAGTATAGATGTGTAGGTATTCATGAACCTCATCACCTGATTACCATCAGGTAGACTATGTGTCTGTTTATCACCGTTGTTCGAAAAAAAAATGGTGTTACCCCTGAGGTCTAAGATGAATTATCGTACAGCATGTAATTACTGATTATATCGGTTGGTTGTTCATATTAACGCAAAAGGAAACAAATTTTTAGTTAATTAATTTTTGTCAGAAAATATTTTTAAAAGGAGGTTTAATTTGAATTTAAATTTAAGTTTTATTTTTATATAAAAATACTTTTTACTCTTTCAAATATAATAAAAACTCTTGATATAACATTAGTCGCTCCAGGTGAGTTTTAAGAATATTGTAAGAATAAATAGTATTTTAAGCGAACCAACATTATTTTTTCCGACAGTTATGCTATGTCTGTCATCACGTTTTTGTAAGCAATTTAGTCTTGTGACATGATCTTAATGGATTTTTTATAGGAGAAGAGTGACAAACCAGTTTACAGTCCATCTGATGGTAATTGGTTGCTGTGGCCTATAGACATCTATATCTATCCTCGAATATGAATCAAAATGCAAATGCGTTATCACCCGTAAGGACTGAGATGGAATGCCTCCTTTCCCGTAAAAAGGGTCTCCGGTTCTCAGCAATCACCATATGAACACAGCAGCGGTAAGCTGCTATTTTACGCTGGTACTTTGTGAGAATGGTCCTTATCTGGTCGAGCGGACCCATTCATGCTACAACTATACTACTAATATGCGTATACGAATATGTACAAAAATACTTTATACTTTTTTGATAATAGAAAACTTAAAATATCTATATACTTAAAAGTATGTTCCTATAATATCAAAACAATTGCCATTTATTGAGCTCAGGGGATTATTTGTACGCCATAAGGCATGAATAACCATTTTTAAAATTTTCCTTCTGTCTGTCTGTTCGGCCTTATCTTTGAAATAGCTGAACTGATTATAATGAATCTTCACCAAAAAATCCAGAGTAATGTTAGAAGAAATATAAGCAATATGTGTATTATCTGAAAAACTTAGCGATTTCGTTCGACATCGAAAAGTTGATAAAATTAATAGCCCATGATGACCATTTAAAATCTGAATAACGCTACGTTATTAGATTCTACCCCAAAATTGTATGACGTATTTCAGGTCTCTTTATTACCTGAAGAAAATTAGCGGTGTATACTGTTGCAAACACAATCCAATTTTGTGGTACAGCAGTAAGATTACCTGTAACAAAAAAAAAGCTGTACATCATTGTGAATATTGTTAAGCTAAAATATATTAATAAAACAAATACTTCCGCTAATTGTCATTGCATTTCATTTTTTAATTGGTTTACTGAAGTCAAAATTAAGTTTTAATAAAAAAAATCAAGAAGAATTCAAATAGCTAAAAAGAATAAAACAGTTTCACATCCTCAAGTTGGACCTAAGACATAGAGTAAATAAATTATAGAATGTAAATTTATTTTTTAAGTTATTTGAAGCCAGTTCTAACTTTTATTAAAGGTCAAATTTTTACCCTAGTGGACTAAGGAATACCACAATCCCATTGTCGTCTAAATAGTCACATTAAAAACTTCATCCCTTATTTTGCCATCGTGAGGAATGGAACTGTTTTCCATTTCTTCATTCACTTTTTACCATCATTAAAATCGCTTTATATTTAACGCCGTATGTATACACCGTACAGTCAAAGTTCTCCTCTAGTTCTGTCAAACTCCAAGGAGGAGGGTTTTGAAATTGGCTGAAAATAGGATGAGGAAGCTTTAAAATTGAAGCGAAGACAAACCGTTTAATCGTTCGATAAATTTTATTGTTCGATCAGTTGAAAACTTTGTTTAGTAACTTTAAAAAGTAGCTATTGGATCAGAAACAATACAAATCATAACCAGATTCGGATGCTCCACAAATTAGCTGTGAGCTTAAAGGGTTAATTTGTACCATTTCGTGACAGATAAATTTGATGCCGGTAAAATACATTCAAGACTATAGAGCAACTCAGGCCATCGCACTATGGAAAAACCGGGTGTGTTTCGTCTCAAAGTTTCATATTTCAGTTGTTTCAAAATGAATTATGCTGTAATATTACATACGTATACTTGGATATATAGGGTTTTTATTGAAAAAAAATTATATCTTTACTACATAACAAAAAATAAAACAAAAAAATGCATAAATTTTTAGTGTAAATTAACTTAATTTTTGAGCTTCTTTCATAAATTTACATAAAATCGACTGTTAAAATAATATAAAATCAAATCTTAATAAATATAACCAACATTTCTTAAGTTTCTAAGAACTTCGTTCAGAGCAAGAAGAGCTTTGGCTTCATCAAACAGTCCCTTTGCTATTGTTTCTTTGGGGTATCTCAAACGTGATATATATGGATCAGAAGTATATAACAAGGTATGAAATACAACTTCATGGGAAGCCTTGTGCATCTTCAGAAAATTGTCCGATAGAAAAAACAGCATAATATGATTTATACCGTGATTTTGTGGACAGACGAAGGCATATAATACCAATTATAAATATTCACGTACAATACGGCTGTGCTATATGCATATTAGACGAACTTTATTGAATTTATAGATATAATAAGGATCGATAAAAGTAATAGTTATACTACTTTTTACTCTATGCATCCTTTCCCGTCGAGCATGTATGCGATCATCTATGGACATGAAAAAGGAGACAGAGCTGTACGTGTCAGGATTGTGCCAAATGGAACTCCGTAGTAACAGTAACAGGCATGAATGTTTATAATGTACCACTTTTTTCGGCAAGATCGTTATATCTGTACTACTATTATGAGCTATTTTTGAAGTTATACAAAAACGTAGCACTATAATGAAAACAAAATTTGTATTGCACAATATCTACTGTTGTATAATATAAAAGAGGATGTTTGTATATATAAAATCGTTTAACTCAAATTCTTTTTGACCGATCACCATGAAAATTGGTATGTATTTGTATTTTACAACGAAGAATTTTATATTTATAAACTAAAATTAAATTAAAAACCGAAAAAAAAGGTTTCAATTTCAATTTTCAATTTAATTCTTTATTTGTACAATATGGGTATACATGGTGTTACAGTGGTTAATTTACATTGTTGATCGCCATATTTAGGCTCATATCATGCAAAAATTCTCAATTATAAGCTATAGTGTAAATTAAAAGTATTACGTATCAAATTACAGTGTCTAAATAATTATTAAATTAATGTCAAATAAGATATAATTAATACACAATATCTACTTTGTAAATTGAGTCACATAAAATGTCTAATTAATGTCACAATACTACTCAGCCAGTTATGATATTAAATCTAATAATTTGTCTTCAAGAAATTCCCTCACCGAATAATATGATTTTTTATAAGTAGTGTTTTCACTTTTTTTAATAAATTATTATTTGAAATTTCAAGCAGAGAGTTGGGTAAATGATTGTACATTCTAAGAATCATACAAAATACAAATAGAAAAAAGTTGGTAGAATTAATTTGAGAAGGTGTTTCAACTACCATGGCTTTTTGGGTGCTACTATTAGAAAAGTTGTTACATTTTACAAGGTCAACAAACATGTCAGTTTGGGTACTATTTTCAGTAAAAGTCTGCTTATGTTCCGGTATGTCGTTTACTCGAAAGCTTTTACAGTATATCTCATATTTCAATTTATAATCAATATGTAATATTTCTTGTAGAAGTAACTAGCTTGTATATAGAGGAAAATATTTGCGTCTACGTATAATGACAAAATAATTCATTTCAATAAAATTAACTCTTAAACTCATAGCATATAAATTTAATTCCATAATTTAATTTTCTTTCATTAAGATATTTGCTATGAGTACGTGGTACTTCTGATACTAAAATGTTGGGTTTGCTCGCATTATTCAAAAACTGTCTAAGGAAAAATAATAGTTCACGAGAGTTTTTATCATTAACTCCTCCAAGTATTATTACAAAATCATTGTTGTTCAATTCGCTTAATTCAGATTTTGCAGGCGCTAAGACCTCTTTTAAAGGGGCTCCATACTTCAAGTAGCAAGTTACTATAAACTTATAACCAACCAAATTCTGCAGTGTTTCTTTTATTCTATAACCTTGTTCATCCGCTACAATAATAACTTTTCGTTTCCCTACTTTATTAATCTTTTCATGGGAATTTATTTGCTCTTTATTTGTATACAGGAGAGGAGTGTCACAGTTTATTTCTGTTTTTTGTTAAATATCTTTTAAGTTTAGAAAGATAATTAAAAAAAATGATTTAATATGCTTTTGTTATCAAGCGAGGCAATTAATAAATTATATTGCATGCGCTAAAATAAAAATAAAAACGTTATTAAACAAAATCTATGATATTAACTGGCAGGACGGCGTCTGCCGGGTTCAACTTGTTACTGTATAGCAATAAACGAACATCCAAACAGGAAATGTTTAGCTTAATATTTTGCAGTTGTAATTTTGAATAGGTAAATAGTTATTTTTCATATTTATTTTCTATTATTTATTGTACGCTAAATTAACCGAAAATGGATAAAGTTATGGACTCCGTTCTGTGTTAAACTTCAACTTAGTTTTCACAAAGTTCCCAACTTCCTCGCTTTTACAGTTCTTATTATCTTCTTTATTGTACATTTTTATTGAATATTCAAACTTAAAACTGCAAAATATGAAACTAAAAATTTCCTGTTTGGGTGTTGTGGTTTTAACTCATAAGAATTGTAAAGTAAATGAAGAAGTTAGTAAAGTTTCATGGAATGAAATTTAAAATTAATTTTATCTAAGAAGACAAAACTTATAAATATGTCGACCCAAATTTTAGTTATGTTATACTAGTCGTATATCGCCCTTGCATTTGCTTCAGTAATTTACGAGAGTAAAACTAGAGGGTTTTCTACGGGTAATATTCCAAAATTCATAACATTAAATTATATTGAATACATATTATATACTATTAAATTATATTGAATACAAATTAAACAAATTATATCCGATTAATCTTCAACATTGAAAGTTATATAATTAATACTTTTATTTACATGTAACATGTCTTGTAATTCATGTAATACGACCCTTCTTCAAAAAGATAAGATTAAATGCACAGCCTGTCCGGCCTTGTTTCACTATCAATGTGTTGGTTTTACCAGTACGTCATTTAAGAAGACATCCCTAAGTGTGAAGTCATTTAAATGCTCATTTTGCCAGAGCTGTAACCAAACTGAAGGCCTTATGGCCTCCCCAATTACAAAAAAATGATGAAATACATTCTTCTCCTACATAAACGCAGATACCTGTAAATCATACCATAATATCCTTGATACGAGACGAAATAAGTAATATATTAGAAAATTCGGTGAGCCCAGACCTCAAATCTATTGGGCTGGAAGTAAGTGGTATACAGGAAATTAAAAATAAAATGGATATATCAACAATCAATCTATGTACGATAAGCAACAAAAAAAAATTAGAAGAGGCTATGTAGGAAATATCGTCCCTTAAAAATGAAAATACTAAGCTTCGCGAAAATCAAATAAAAATAAATTCCAGATTGACTACTATGGAAAAAGAAACAAGAGTGAATAATTTAGAATTTCATTGCATACCAGAAAACCGTGGTGAGAACTTAGTTAACTTTACAACAAATAGGAAAAACTATAGGTAGCTATGTAGAAGATGGCCATATAGTTAAATGCACCCGGATTGCGAAGTGGAATAGGGAGAACAATCGTCCACGAACTGTTTTGGCGAAGTTTGCAACACCCATATTGAGAGATAAATTCTTTGCTAATGTAATAAATTACAATAAAACCCATCCGTCTGATAAACTGAACTCTTCACATTTGGAAATAGCAGGTGAAAAAATGCCTGTCTTCGTGTGTGAACATCTTACCCCGGAAGCCAAGGCATTACACGCAGCTGCTCGTCGATTTGCCAAAGAGAAATCGTATAAATTCGTCTGGTCGCGGAATGGTAACATCTACTTAAGAAAAGCGCCGTCCAGTGATGTAATTATTGTTAAGAACTTAGAGTTCCTTAACGAAATTTATTAAAACCATACCATTTATTTTTTGTTTAGAAATTTAAAACATATAATATATTTTAACTCAGTTACACTTTTGTTTAGTTGATGAACTATATTAGTGTCTTTTATCAAAACATTAGAGGTCTTAAAACCAAAATTCATGAGGTATATTAGTGCTATTTTAAATTCGGAATTTGACATTATTGTGTTAACTGAAACCTGGCTATGTGAAACTATATTAAATAATGAAATTATAGATAAACGATACGTGGTTTTTCGACGTGACAGAGAATCTTCTATTTTACGTACCAAGCATGACGGTGGTGGCGTACTTATTGCAGTTTCAAAAAAACTTAATAGTTATAGAGTTATGACATGGGAAAGCGACTACAAGGATATGTAGATTAACATTGATTTTAAAGCAGGTAACCCAAATTTTACTCTATAGATTTGCGGTGTTTACTTGCCGTCACCATCAAATTATGAGTGTCTTAAAAGCTTCTGTGATAATGTTTCCTATGTGTCTGTTGAGCAAACTAATACAATATTAATAGGAGATTTTAATTTATCCAATATAATGTGGACTGAACAAACTAGTCAAAAATATCTTATTCCTGTTAGTAATAATGGCAAGATGAACGAATATTTTATAGATTTCATAGCTGAAAATCGTCTTTACCAGTTTAATCAAGTCCGAAATCCTTTTAACAAAACACTTGACCTAATATTAAGTAATAAAGAAAGTACATTTATAATCAACGAAGTTAAAGAAAGCCCTTATTCCTTAAGCCATATAGACAGACATCACCCACCCCTAGAAATCAATCATAAATTTTACTCCAGTTTCACACCTAGAAACTAACATAAATGAAAGAATGAATTTTTATAATGCAGATTACAGCGTTATTATCGAGGAGTTAGAAAAAATATCTTGGAATGAAATTTTTATTACATGTGGTGATGTTGATGAAATGCTAAAAGTATTTTATTGCAAGCTCCGCGAGATTATAGGTCGGCATAATTATTAGGAAATATAAGAGAGGAAATAGTAAATATCCGCGTTGGATTTCAAAAGACTTAATAAAAAGACTAAAAGAAAAAAATATATACAGAAACTTATATAATAAGTATAAAAACCCTCTTGATGAAATATCGTTTAAATTACTGCGTAAAAGATGTGAAACCTTGATACACTCATGCTATAAAAATCACATTAAAAATGTAGAAGAAAATATAATTAGTAATCCAAAATATTTTTGGTCATATTTAAAAGAGATTAGAAATAATAAAAGTGAATATCCTTCTTATATGACACAAAATGCACAAATTTTTTCCAATGGTACAGACATATCTATAGCTTTGCAAAACATTTCTCAAGTATATACTCCGATTATCCCATAGACAAAGAGAATAAGATTCCTAATATTGAATGCATTGGTGTTAATCAAACTTTATCTAATATACGAGTACATATAAGTGTAGAGGAAGTAGAATCAAAGCTTAAGAAACTTGACAGCAATAAAAGCGCTGGTCCCGACAATATACCGCCTTTCTTTGCTAGGAAATGTGCAGCAGCCCTAGCGCGCCCTTTAAGTATCATATATAATGCTTCCTTGAAAGAGGGTTTTTTTTTTCCCAAGCGCTTGGAAGGAGGCTAGAGTTGTGCCTGTCTTTAAAAGCAGAGATAGGACCGATATAACAAAATACATGCCCATATCAATACTATCCGTATTCCCAAAGGTGTTTGAGGCTATTATCTGTCCAATTATAAATTGGCACATGAAATCTATACTAACTGATAGGCAGCATGGATTTTTGAGAGGAAGGTCCACAGCGTCAAATCTTTGTGAATATATTGATAATTTATGTGTGTCTGTGGACAATAACCTTCAAGTTGATGCAATTTATACAGACTTCTCAAAAGCGTTTGACGTCGTGAATCATTCCATACCAATAAAAAAGCTTGAATGTTATGGATTCCACAGCTCCTTTTTAAAATGGGTGTTTTCTTACTTACACAACCGAAAGCTAAAGGTTGTAATAAATGGATTTCAATCTGAGGCATTTATAGCATATTCAGGTGTGCCACAGGGCTCACACTTGGGGCCAACTCTGCTCAATATTTTTGTAAATGATGTAGTAAATTGTTTCCTGAATAGTGATGTGTTTCTCTTTGCAGATGATTCAAAATTGTATAAAGAAATAAAAACCGTTAATGATGGAAACTTACTACAAAATGATATTAATAGGCTGGTCTCCTGGTGCGAGCTTAATAATGTAATCCTTAATCGTGAAGAATGTTACCAAATATCTTTTAATAAAAAATCCATACAATTTTTAATCAATATAATATTAATGATTTTGTCATACAAAAGACAAATGTTATTCGTGATTTAGGTATTTTAATTGATTCTAAATTAAGTTTCACTATGCATATGGATCAAGTTATAAAAAAATCATTGAAATTTTTAGGATTAATTAAACGGGTAACTAAAACTTTTAAAAATAAAAAAATCCAAAGTAATTCTTTTTAACTCATTTATTCTTAGTAATCTTGAATATTGTTCTTCTGTCTGGAATCCACATTATCAAACACATATAAATAGGTTAGAACAAGTGCAAAAGAAATTCCTCAAGTACCTTTATTTCAATAATAACAAAATACACAGGCAATTAACTTACATTGAAAGACTAGATAATTGTAATATGATTTCATTAAATGATCGAAGAGCGCTTATGGACATGTGCTTGCTACACAAAATCGTTAACAATAAAATTAGCTCGAATAATCTTTTAGGTAAAATATCATATGTTATTCATAGACCTAATTCTAGAATAAGAAATTATAGTTTATTCAAAACTAGGTATTGTAGAACAAATGTCGGATCTGATGATGAAATATCAGCTCCATTTAATAGAACCTTAAAAACTTATAATGTAATTTCTAAATTAGTCGATCTTGACATATTCAACGATTCTTATACCACTTTTAAAAATAAAATTAAAAAACATTTTTATAACAAAATTAAGATAACCTCATGAGTTATTGTAGAAAAAAAAAGTTTTTGTTTTTTTTTCTTTGTTTGATGCATTACAATAGGTTATTTTGTTATCCTTTCTTCCTTTTTCAATAATAATGTGCGTTACTTATTATTTTACTTTAACATGTTAAGTTAGCCTATAAGTATGATATGTACTAAACTTCAGATTAATCTATAAAATTTGTAAACATTTTTTTCATTGTACAATATCATGTTGGCTTCCTAATAAATAAATAAATAAAAAATAAATAAACATATTAAGTAACCTCTTTGTAACATAAAAACATTTATTTCTTTTGAAATTTATAATAATATTAAGATACTATCAACGTTTTGTGTACATTTTTTCCATGAAGCTGCTTTCTCTCCTCTTTAATTATTTAAAATAGCGAAAAATTTTCAAAGGAAAATTAGTACTCATCGGATATTCAAAATGCTATCTTAATATAATATTACTAAAGATATGATGGTCTTAATACTGGCATTTAAAAAGTACAAAGTTTCTTAAAATTCTATGAATGCTAGCACAAATGCTATGTATGCTGTTTACCATAAAAGTGCCAGACGGGCCTCTGCAATCCACTTTTCGCCTCTCTAGGAGACAGAACGTGACGGATGGCGAACCTCGTCGCCGGTTTTCCACCCAGAGATTCTTCGTACCCCTGCCCCATTCAAGGGGCGCCGGGAACTCGGGGCCATTTCTTTTCTTTGGTTCCTCATGATGCGAAATATGGGGTAGTATATTTTACGCCACTACCACGGCGTGGAGCCGAGTCTGTGCTCTCGGCTCTTCGATCATTTAGCACCACCCGGGGGACACGAAGGTACCCTTAACCGACGAGCATGTATGCGTAGGTGTATGGATGTGAAGGAGGCGAGAGAGGTGTGTCAGGATCGTGCCAAATGGAAGTCTGTAGTCTCTGCTTACCCCTCTGGGTGACAGGCGTGAGTGTTTATGTATGTATTATGTATGTATGCATAAACGTGCTTTTAGTGGTGTGACTGCAGCATAAAAATAACTCTTTTGTTTAAAAGCCTACAGTTTTGCTGTACTTTATCTTTATTTCAATTCAATGGTATTTCCTTATTAATTTTTTTTATTAAAACCTGGTGAACTTATAATTTGGCACTTTGATTAAAATAAAACCAGTTTGACGGATTTTGTCGCGTATACTAACATATTTAATATTCTCGACATATTCCCAAATTTCTATTATATCATATTAGTTGTTTGTTTTATTCAAATGAGTAGTGGTTTTTTTATAGAATGAGGGTGACTAACGAGCACTCAGTCCGCCAAGTAGTAAGTGGATGCTGTAGCCCATAGACATTTATCCTCGATTAAGAATCAAAAGTAAGCTATATGGATGTAGCATGAACAAATTCATCATAACAAATCCATATTCAATTCAATTCAATTGCGTAAACATAACAAAATCATTCCTACTTTGACTTAAACAAACTAATATATGGTTTTAATCACAGATCTTATTACCAATCCTTCTCTGTCGTGTTGGCCAAGTACTGACGGTAGAATAATAATTAAAATAAGATTTTTCGTTTCCTTGGTGTTTGACTTTGTTATTTTATATATCTATTTCCACGAAATAAATATTAAATAAGTTTATAATAAACGTCAAATATATAAACACCCCTTAGATTACATATTTATACTATCTAAGGGGTGCTTATACAGAGATATAAACAGTCCTTAGATAGATTAGATAATAAGCACTCACGCTTCTCCAATATGTCGCCAATTTGGTCGATTACATTTTCGTCTAGGGCGTCCCTTCCCAACTCTTCCGTTCACTTCTGCAACATAATTTTGCTTTGTCACTTTTTCCTCGTTCATTCCTCCCAAACCCTAAACTTCTTCCTCAAACCACAACCTCCAACTTCCCAAACCACGAAAGCATTCCTTTCCTAATCCTGGTCACAACATCATCTTGCAAACGACACTTTCTCTTACATTATGTAATTTCTCACCCTCTCTATTATATTAGACTGTGATTAATAAACAATATTACTTAGTCAGTTTAGTATGTTGTATGCTACCGTATTACATAGTAAAAGTATTAAATAAATCTTCTTTTATTATAAGACTTCTATCAAAAATGTGATTTCTTTCATAACATGAATTTACATTCGTCACAACGGTTTGGAATGTTATTACAGAAATATGTATCAGATCATCACGCATTTTATAGGTTATTTGACTTAGAGTCCTTCTAATTATAAAAATGAAAGGTTTTCAGAAATATTATTTCAGAAATAATCTATACAAATATTTGTTGAACTTCGAAACGCTACGCCTGAAATATTACACATCCAGCAGAAAGTTAGTGTGTAACAATGCGGTTCGTGATAAAGGGTTCCCGTGAAATAGTTTATTGTGTAATTCAACGTTAAACAGAAATTAGCTTACATCATAAAAGTAGGAAATACAAATCGTAGAGTGGAACTACACATATTAAAACATTTACTTGAAAATAATGTCAAAGGTTGAAACTAAACGTAATAAGAATTTTGTTTTATATTAATATGATGTTCATCTGTTATATTTTATGTTTCTCGGCGATTTTAAAACAGGAGAAAGTTCTAAATTTAACAATTTATTTTTTCTATGTGTGTAACGCGGTATATCTGTCTTTTATGAATCGATTTTAGTAATTCGTTTTTAATTACGTGTTGCCTCAAAAGTATTTTCACATAAAATTGAAGAAAATTTCACTCCTAAGAAAAAATAGTGTATAAAGTTTTTAATGTAACCATTTTGACGACACACTAGATGTTACCGAAAGTTTCAAAGGGCCAAAAATATTAACTTTACTAAAAGTAAAAGCCGACTTCAAAGAACTAAAAGGACAAAACAATTTCACATTCTGAAGTCGGAGCTTGAATTTTTATATACACTATGCCTTAGCACCGAATGCGAAATTATATTGTTCTTTCTAAATCAGCTTGTACCTTTTATTAACTCTATTTTTTAGGTCAATGGATGGTGCCAAAATAAAGTGTTTCTTTATTTCTTACGTCTTTTGTAACTTTCAAAGTTAGTTTTATTTTATAAAACAATTTTTCAGAAATAATAGACATACTTATTAATAAAATACAATAAGGTTTTAATTTACACGCCTCTTCAAAAATAACTATGATTGCTGAATTGTGACAAAGCAGATTTTCTTGAAAACTAGCAAAACAAATGCTAGTCTGTTGCTTTTCAGTAGCTTAAGGTTGAAATTTTTTTAGTAATGTGACTTATTATATATTATTTACCTAACATAACATATATTATGTATCTTTTTTATAAAAATACGACGCAATACAATATAATGAATGCCGATTTGAATAATCAACATAAATAAAAATTGAAAAAACTTTTTACATATTCAAATCACTTTATCTATACATGTACATATGAGTACGCGTAAACGTAAAAATGCACTTATGTACGTTAACGTACATAAGTGCATTTTTAGATAAAGTGAATAAAACATTTCTGTACTTTTAATATATTTTCTAGTGTTAATATTTAAATTTAAATTCATTATATCACAACACAAAGGTGGTGGCAGCGTAAGGTTAGCCATACGAGTCAATTAATCGCCATAAGTGGCAACTATGAGAAATGTCAGAAATAATTCATGACGTCCGATAAACAACCGTCTACAGCAGACCTAAAATATTCAGACCGACGCCGCGCAGTATTGCCAAAGATAGTACGAGAAATCATGTTAATACGAGTGTCAAATTGTCTGCCAAGCTTGAAGTTAATGTCCCGTTGTAGACTTTTAGGGCCTGATGAAGAAGGAGATGATAGTACATGTATGATGAGTGTAAAGTAACCACCTACTTATTACCTATGCCGGGATCTATCCACTTGTTTCTGAGAAAGAAAAGGCCAAATACCCACGTTTTACTCTATTTTACGATTTTGCAAAGCCTCGGGGTGTCACTGTCACTTTGACTTAAAGTGATAGAGACAGCACGAGACTTAATGGCATCTTAAGAGTGAGGAGCGTTTGAGTACTTGAGCAACAGAACATATCTAATTTCACCATGTTGCCCCAATACCCGTTGACGGACTTTCCATAACTTTGGTTATAAAATAACTGCTATAAATCTTAACTCTTTTTAAATTAAATTGACGGAAAATCGCCGCACAAACTGGTTAGTTAATAAAATAAATCCAAAGTTTAGGAAGACATGCTCGCAATAGATAAACTAATTAATTTAGAAATTAAAAGTAAATAAGTAAATGAATATCTAGTTATTTTATAGACGAAACGGTAGGGTTGACACTAGACCATTAAACATAAAAGACAATTACGCCTAATTGTCATCACAGAATTATCATTCAATATTTTATTCGCTTCATTTGGACTACTTTGTTGAATATAATAAAATAGACCGATTTCATTAAATATAGATTATTACTGACAACGAGTAATAATCTATTTTGAACCACGTGCTCAGCGGTGAAGGAAGACATCGTGAGGAAACCTGCATGTCTGAAATATAAAGAACAAATTATTTAGCCATCATGCACTGGGGCAGCGCAGCTTACACTTCCTTGCCCTAAAAACCCTCTCAGAAATGAGAGGAGGCCTGTGCCCAGCAGTGGGACGTTTATAGGCTGTAACTTTAACTTTTGTAGATTGTTATAGATTATTACATAATACTTATTCAAAGTCATTTTATATTTACCTTTGTGACGTAATTAGTAGATGAAATAAAGGCCAATTTAAAACATATCATAAAATAAACACTCACGCCTGTCACCCAGAGGGGTAAGTAGAGACTACAGACTACAGAGGTGGTGAGAGAGGTGTGTCGAGACTCCCGTCACGGTCTCGACACACCTCTCTCACCTCCTCCACATTCGTACACCTACGCATACATGCTCGTCGGTTAAGGGTACTCCTAACTTGGCCCATTTGTAATATATCGCCTATTTGGTCGATAAACTTTCACCTAAGTCGTCCCTTTCCGACTCTTACACTCATTTCTGCAACATAAATTTGCTTTGTCACTCTTTTCTCATTCATTCTTGACCTCTACATGACCAAACCACCGAAGCATTCCGTTCTTGATCCTGGTAACAGCATCATTTTGCAAACCACACTGTACTAAATTTACTTTAAATATTTCTAATAAAATAAATACTATCCTCATTTTGAAGGCCTACTATATGCAGCATAATAATGCTTAGAATTGAACTATCTCGACAGTTTCAAAATCAGCATGACTTATCTCATATAACGAAATTTATTGCTAGCACCCTAAACAAACGTTCTATTTGCTGTTTTACGCATAAAGCGGAATAATTTCATTATGTACAAAAAAGGAATATGTGTATACTTTTCAAATATCGCAAGAAGTTTAAAACATAATATTTTGGTGTATTTAGACTTTTTCGTTACATTACAAAAGCCCACTACTAGAACATGGCATTTGCCGTACCTAAAGATTTTCTCTTATAGATTATTTTTCCGTAGTTGCCATACTAGGCTGGTGGATTAGCAACCACAGTTTAATTTTTAATTTTTAGATGTTATTAGTAATTTGCTGCTGCCCATTTGGTTGGTTTCGCTCTGTCGCCTCTTACGACATCCACGGGACGATATGGGGTAGAGGATATTCTCAACCACCACTACATGGTCAGTTTTTTATCTAGGGGTTGTGATTCTTTAAAATATTATAGGTATAATAGCTTAAAATGATTTTGAGATTTTATTTATAAGATTCTGCCACGTAAAAAGACTTAACACGTGGGTATCCCCTTAAAATAAAAATACACCGTAACTCCCACGCTTTATAAAATAATTGCAATCGCAGTGCCAAACTTCTGGCACCTTATATCTCGTACTTTATACGTGATAGAGCCATGCTGCAGTTATATTAGTAGTATAGTTGTAGCACGAATGGGTCGGCTTGAACGTGGAAGGACCACGCTCTCACAAAATACCAGCGTAAAATAAGAGCTTAATGCTGCTGTGTTAGTATGGTAAATGTAGAGAACCGGAGATCCTTTTTACTGGAAACGAGGCATTCCATCTTAGTCCTCTCGAGTGACAACGCATCTGCATTTTGATTTTTTGATTTTTGATAGATGTAGATGTCTATGGGCCGCAGCAACCACTTACCACCAGGTGGACTGTGTGCTCGTTTGTCACCCTATCCTATTAAAAAAAACCTTAGTGCTCCGTTACCGATGTCGATATTTACCACCTCGCTTATATCATATACATGAACTGGCGTATCTATTGTGCCCAATTAATATTTGCAATAGCTTTCTACGAAACTTGCGGTACAAATAAGATAGAATAAAAGCTGAATCGTTTTCCGCCTTAAAATTATTCTTTATATATATATATATATATATATATATATATATATATATATATATATATATATATATATATATATATATATATATATACATATATATATGTAATTATTCTTTCTATGTGTACGTTACTTAACACCTTCTGAACGTCTGGATTATTATAAAATTTTATGTGTATCATTAAATTGATTCCAGAATAGTTTAGATTCACAAGTGGACCTGGCGGAGATTCAGAAAGAGCCTATAAACTATATTTTTTTTTGCAAAAAAAAAACAACTGATATCAGCAGTATCTAGTAACCGGGGTGTTATAACTTATTTCATTGGAACTTTCAATCAATTTTATAATTCTCAGTAGCTCGTTTCCTTAGAAACTAGAAAATTAATCAACATAATTAAATTTCGATTTAATCAGTGAAACATAATATCAAAAGCCGGGTATCGATCACGCGCTCCTGGTGCGCAAGTCATGAATGTTCGCGCCCACCAGTGCGTTCCACGGAACGCGTTTCAAATGTTCGAAGTATATCAACTAAGCGCGCCTGGCGCGCGCGGCACCTGTTCCAGTGTTTGACCGTTCAATATGGATATCGATCGTGTACGAGCAGCTGCTGTTTCATAGTTATTCATAGTTCTCTTCATGCATCTTCTTTGTGCGCTTTATTATGATAAAAACTACTATTGCTATTCCACAGCGGGAAACATTTATAATTGCATCAATTTACGGCAACTTTGGTTATGTGTTCATGTGATACGAATGATGAAAAACCATCTTAAACAGCGCGCGCGCAAAAACGGAACTACTTTAATACGTGCTAAAAAAACGGACATCAGAGGGAACGGCCTGTTACACGTTGAGCTTTCCAACGGACAATTTCCAAAGCGGTATCTGGTTGCGCCAACGCACACCCTTGCATTTCGTATATTATGTTGCTGTATTATTTAGTTGGGTTAACTGGCACAATTCCCCTCACTTCCGTTCCTTCCACGCACGGTCCTGCCTAGTAGAGGGGAGCTAGTTACTGGTGGACGCATCTTTGGCTCTCCAATGAGCAGCGCGCTCCGCCAAGTAGAAAGGGAGATGGCGCACTATCGCCAGTGCAATACAATTTTCATCGTGCCCGCAAGCTGACAACAGTTTGCAATTTCCTCGTGCCCTCGCAAGGCGACAACAGTTCGCAATTATCATCGTGCCTGCATGGCCGTAAAGAGAGGCCGCTTGCCGCTTCCCCTGGGTAAGTGCCCATGACACAAGTGCGATGACCGTTACTTGGGTTGAATACCTTTCTCAGCGGGAAATCTCCCCCTTTTCTTCCACAGCCAAACTGGTGACCTCTACGTCATCTACACACACAACATTGCAATCTTCTGAAACTTCAAATTTCAAGCTTTCGTCATCGTCGTCAATTACTCGATCCATTCGCTTCCGAGCAGATATTGTCTGCAGTCTTTACGTCGTGCAAGCTATCTAGCATTACAAGGTTCAATGCAGCACTAGAATAATGGTTTCTGTTCCTTCAAGCTGTCTGCACTACTACAGTGTTTGGCATGGCTCTAAACCTTACTGCCCGCCTCAGCTTCACGGCAGTCTAGCAGATTGCTTGCCTTATTCTCGAATCACCGCAGACTACGGTACTACTAAGACAATCCCTGGCATTTACACCTTCGTCGACAACTATAGACTGCACCATCGACCTTCGTCTGAGCATGGGGTGATTTGGCGGCGCTGTCGTCGTGTGGCGACAAGCAAAATATCATATCGAAACCTAAATCACGCTATCATCGTATGTGCGTTGTGCATTAAGTGTGTCATTTTTTTCCATGAAGACTAACTCCATACTGTAATCGTTACCAGCGAATTACTGCCTAAAATATGGTGGAGCATATAAGCAAAAGCGAGCAATAAGGAGAAACTTCTTCAAAAATCACTTCGGTACTCGCCAACGTTAGTTCTTACCAATTAAATATATAACCCTGACTTCATCGGAAAACTATACTCTACCTAATCATGAGTTCATGTCGATTTATTACAAGCGTAGTTAAATCTGAAAACTTTGTGCTCGCAGAGCCATTTAGCACCACGGGCTATATATATATAGCGATATATATATATATATAGCGACTGCGTAAATTGGCTGCTCGAAGCATCTTCCTGGACATTTATAGGCTACTTTTACGGCGGTAAGTATTAGGTTAGCGATTTTCTAGATCTCTAACGACGCATCGGGAAGGTGTCATCCCTTGATTCAGTATATAGCTTTCCTTCACAACCAATATATGTAAATTTTTAGATAGTGGATCAATATAGTTATAGGCTGTGAGGCTTTTTACCTTAGTCTCAGGAGTGATAGCATATCAATGATCTTCCTTGTCTAATATTTGACGCAGATAACTATGTTCTGCGTAATCGGTTCACAGTACTTGAATAACATTATTTTAATTAGCCTATAAAGTAGGATGTTATAGAAATAAATTTTCTTCCCTTTAGGAAATTAGCATTCCAGTTGCTTAGTTTAAATAAACAACTCCTTTCATTTGTCGTTTTATCTGTAGAAAATGGGTCAGACAGTTTTATATCCTCGACTTTAATTTTTACTCTTTTATATAGCTTATTTTCTTCTTATTGTTCACTTAAGACTTTTAACGCATACTAAAGGAATTTTTATCGTAGTTTTAAATCTGAAGCTAATCTGAACAATAGAAAACGAAGCACGAACAAAGTTAATAATAAAAATGGGTCGTAAAACGAATACACAATAAGTAAAGAATATTTACAAATGTTGTAGTGTTACAAAAACTAATACGTTAATTGCCGATTTTTATTAATGTCGATTTTTATTATTTTACCGCTACATTTATGTATTTATAATTTCAGGTTTTATTTAAAAAGGAAATGAGATGTTTGAGAAAACATTATCTTAAAAATACATTATATATTTCAGAATTGACGAAGCAAATAACTGATTTCCACAATATTATTGCCCATGTAATTAATTTCTTATTATATACTTTTTTATTTATATATACAAAGTGATTTTACACATTTTATAATAATTTATAAATAATTTTGATTTATTGATAAGACATCAAAGCTTTAAATATACATAAATAAAAACAAGTTATACAATATCTAACAAAATGAACAACTAATTTGATCCCTCTGAATTTACTGAGGCAATTTTGTCATAAGCTATAAAAATAATATCAAAAGCTAAAATCATTTATGTCATATAATACAGAGCGTTAAAATTTACGGTCTATTCATTGTCTATATCAACGACTTATCATAAATCTTCATCAAGCGCTCAGAGTTCGCTTATATAAGACTATAAGGATTTTAACCCGTAAGTGCATAGCTGGCAGCATTAATATTAACTACCCCCTTTATTCATTCTAAATTGCTTTCTCAATTATTCATTTTTATTAAGCTTCTAAAGATAGCAATATCATTGTAATAGAATCTGGAATTTCACAGTGAGTTTTTATCAAATACTATCATAAAGATTTAAAAGTGGTTTTGTGACGTGGTAGAGTCTCGCTATTGAAATATATAGCTACAGCATGAATCGGTCATATCCACAGCTCTATGCTCTATTGTATGAACCATGCTCTTCAAAAACAGAGTAAAATAGCAGAATATGCTGCTGTATATTTTAAATAAAAATGATGTGTGGTGCAAAGATGTTTTATAGGTCCAGATACCATGTACACGCGCCTAAAACGCTTCCATTTAAAAGGCACCAATATTGACGTATTTGTTCGATCGTTCCGCTATTACGCCAGCGATGTTCACTTCTATCATACGTTATGCACCAGTGTTTTTAATTTCGCAAAATGATTGTTTATGCTGTGAAATTATGTAAAAATTACTCTTGGAAAAATATAAAGATAAGAACACCACTTTTCATAACTAAAAAAAATAAAATAAAGTAAAATATTCTGGTGTTTTTAATTGTAAAACAATACGAAAGCTAAATGTCAATACAAGTAACAATACTCAGTCTCGCGTCTGGCGTTAAGCGAGTAGCACGCGTTCACACGCATCGCTAAGTGTTGACGTACGCTGCTTGTTATTGCTTACTCACGCGGGTAGGTAGGGCCGCGCGGCCTGCTTACGCGCAAGCTTACTCAGTGGTACTTGCGGGTATACGCAAAATGACGGACGAGAATGAAGAATTTAACATTAATATTATGTATAGCGAAGACGATATTGCAGAATTAGAAGTAGAAGAGCGGGATAGTATTGGTAAAAATACGCCTAGGATTATTAAAAGAATCAGAGAAACGGTGGAGAGTGATGATGAGTGGAAGATTGTGAAGGGAAAGGGGAAGACAAACGACTGCATGAGGATGAGAAGTCAAGTACAGAAACAGATATCGAGGTATACATTGCATGCAATGAAAAGCTGCCAAAGCAATTTGCTTTGGCACGGTTATTCAAAGAAAATGGAATTACTGATATAATTAGAGTGAAATACTAATATATTAGTACCGTAATGATAGAGCTGACTCTTATGGGGGTGTTGCTGTTTTAGCGCACAAATCTCTTAAAACGGTTAGGGGGCATTTACAACTAAGTAATGATGGCATAGAAGCTATTTATATTAAAATTTTTAACTGTCAGGATTTAGAGAATATCGTTTCTATCTATTGTCCATCGTCAGTGCGCACTTGCCAAAGAAATTGGGATGAATTATTTTCTACATTTAGTTGTAAAACCGTAATCCTTGGGGACTTCAACGCTCACCACTCAAGCTGGTCGTACAAGACTGATAACAGGGGTTCACAAATATTTGACGCGCTTTTAGATACGAACTTTGCTATATTAAATAATGGAGAAAGCACTCGAATTAGATTCGTAAATAGAGTCTTACAAGCGTCATCTCCCGATCTATCACTTATGACGTCGGATATCGTCCATAAATTTAATTGGAGGGTACTTCGAGAAACTTTAGGTAGTGATCATCTTATGATTAAAATATCAGGTTTATGTCAAAAGCGGTTAGAGTGTGATCGGAAAAGGAATTTTAAAAAAGCAAACTGGGACGGTTATAAGAGTACTCTTGAATCACTTTTTGATCAGTTCGCAATACACACAACCGACCTTCAAAAATGTTACAATACATTTTTGAAATATTTAAATTTAGCAGCTGACATTCATATCCCTTTTATAAAAATAAATCAAAACCCAGAGTCTAAATTTGTACCGAAGTCTTACTGGGACGTAGAATTATCGAAGTCGGTAGCTATTCGTAGACAAGCACTGGCTAGGTTTAGACGTAACTCAACACCTCAGAATTTATCTATACTCCAAGAAAAAATTAGAGACACACAGAGGTTAATTCGTCAGGCTAAATTACGTAATTGGCAGAGGTTTTGTGATTCGGTAAATGAAAAAACAACCACTAGGGATATGTGGAACAAGATGAGATGGATGAAAGGTTTTAGGTCACATAATACCCACCATATAGACAAAGAAAAAGCAGAAATACTTCTGCGCAGTCTAACGCCAGATTTTGTTTCACCGTAACAGGCTAGTTTCAGTTCTAGTAACAAGTTACTAGAGGAAGAGGTCTCGATGCAGGAGCTTGACACATGTATTAAATTAAAGGATACATCTCCTGGATGCGATGGCATAGCATATTCAATGTTAAAACACCTTCCGTTTAAGGGCAAATGCATTTTAATCAAACTGTATAATGCTTTTCTTAACAACAGTTTCGTACCATCACAATGGCGAGATATTGGTATTATAGCAATCCCAAAGCCTGGAAGAGACATTAATGATGTATCGTCCTTGCGCCCAATATCACTTATGTCTTGCTTATGCAAAATCTTTCATTCAATTATTAAAGGGAGACTAGAATGGTTTCTGGAAAAAAAACAAAGTCTTTTCTTCTAATACGTTCGGTTTTAGGAGAAGCCGATCCTGCTTAGATAGTCTTAGTTGTTTGGTATCAAGGATACAAATAGGGTTTTCAGAGAATCAGTCCACGATAGGATGTTTCTTAGATTTAGACAATGCGTATAATAATGTTGACATAAATGCATTACTGTACACTTTAGATCAACTAAATGTAGGGAAAAAAATTTGTCAATATCTTAGTAGTTTCCTTAATGAACGACATCTCAAAATGTATGTGGATAACGTGTTTATCAGTAGATTTACGGGGCAAGGGCTAGCCCAAGGAGATCCATTATCTCCTCTTTTGTTTAATATAGCTACTCTTAATGTATGTAAAAGCGTCAAGAATGTTTATATCTCTCAATATGCGGATGATTTTGTTATATATAAAAATTGCGACAGTATCAGTAACGGAGTTATTGATATACAGTTAGCTCTGAATACTCTTACTAGTTTATTTTTTACGTTAGGCCTAGAAATATCTTCATCAAAAAGTAAAGTATGCATATTTAAGAATGGACGCGTAAGGGAAATTATAAATATAACGGTTAACAAAAGAAGCCTTAAAATCGTTGAAAGCGTTAAATATCTAGGGTTATGGTTAGATCGATCTCTTCGATGGAACAAGCACATAAATGAAATAAAAGAGAAAGCCCTTAAGTTTGTAAATATTTTTAAAGTTTTAATAGGACCAGCTTGGGGAGTACACCCAGTTCAGCTACGTCGCTTATATATATCTATTATACGTAGTAGATTGGATTATGCCAGCTTTTTATTTGATAATAGCCATAAAACACATTTAATAAAACTAGATGTAATACAAAATCAGTGTATGCGGTTAATTGGTGGGTTTGTCAAGAGCACTCCTATCCATGTAATGGAATCGGAACTGCTTTTACAGCCATTATTTATTCGGAGAAGATATTTAGCTGGTAAATTTTGGTTAAAGTGTAGGTCTATTGATGAAAATATTGTGACAAATTTATTATGTATTCTTGATGAACTTAAAAAAAGCTTTTATTGGCGACGTAGAAAAACCCCACTGCTAGTTACAATCTATAGATTATTTAAAGAAACTCGTATGTTTTCAAGTCCTCACTTAGAAATGTTTTCACTCAATTCGTGGATTAGCAGGTTGGATGTGTCCGATTCAATAATCCTTCAAATAGAATTTGTAAATGCACCTAAACATAAATACAATCCCCATTACCTACGAATTTTATGTCATAAATATTTAGCTGAAAACTTTACAAATTATTATAAAGTATATACTGATGGCTCTAAGGATAAAGAAGGAACGGGTGCTGCATTTTTAGACATTCAAACCAAAGAATATGTCAAGCTCTGCTTAGGTAAGGAAATTTCAGTTATGCATGCGGAACTCATTGCAATTGCAGAAGCCTTATCTTATGTCAAGTCACTTAAGTATGATAAATTGTTGATATTAACAGATTCTCGCAGTGCCCTTCAACATTTAAAGAAATGTACTTCATTGTTTCGCGGTTTTCCATTGGCTTACGACATATTAAGTAATATTGTAACGTTAAAATCTAACAACAAAAGCATTGTCGTACAATGGGTGCCTTCCCATATTGGCTTAGAGGGAAATGAGGCAGTAGACGTTCTTGCTAAAGAGGCGATAAGTGATGGGGAGAATACCGACTGTGTACCTTATTACTCTGAACTTCTATCTAAAGTTCGTGAAAACTGTACAGAAAAGTGGTCCGAATACTTTGATGAAAGGTCACTGTCAAAAGACATTTGGTACAAGACGGTACAACCGCATCTTTCCCGCTTGCTTTGGTTTGAAGGATGCAATATGGGAAGGCAAGAAATCATTACAGCAATGAGGCTTCGTTCCGGACATGTACCATTAAACAAATTTGCGTTTGTAATGAGAAAAGTAAATTCACCAAATTGTGACAAATGTGGAGTTGTGGAAGATGTTATTCACATTATGATGGAATGTGAACGGAACGAAGCATATAGAAAGCAATTGGGTTTTGATAAAAATAGTGTTGGATAGTCCAACACTATTTTTATCAAAACCCAATAAATATAATAATAGTATCCTAGCTTTTCCATTGTCGGATAAAGCTAGGAAACTTTATAAACTTGTATTACTAGGTATTAAGAATAGGTGATCTTTTGTTTACGTTTAATTTATCATTGTCTGATTATGTGTTTGGTTGTGTACCTATGAGGGTGACTTGATCTAGTAGATCTAACCCTCTATAATAAATAAAGATTAAAAAAAAAAAGTAATAATACTGCGCAATAATATTCGAGTGTATGAAATGAGCCTATGAAATGTTTTTGCCATTTTTTAATGTAAAAAATAAATCGAAAAGGTTAACTGTATAGAGGTTTTAAACGGTCTAATTTAACAGGTTTTAACCAACCTATAAAGTTAAACCATTTTAAGGCTTAGGATTGAATTACATCTGGTTGCACGGATTCGCACTTTCCACCTTTCCTTCCTTTTTGGTAACTCAGAACCGTCATTTACTAGAGCGAGAAATAGAGATACATCTACTGTGTTTTTTTATTTATTTTTAACTGTTACGCACGTCAATTAGAATGAAATAAAAAATCTCCCACGTTTTTGGGTAATCGATTCGTACCTTATTTTATTATTACCGAACCTTATTCGTAATTATTATTACCGACGTCACGCACATTAATGCAGGTATGGTACGTAAGATATGCGCGTCACGTGATACTTACGCACACACGAATCGAAGACTGGCGTCACTATGAACGGTGCGACGCGTTAGCAACACGGTATCTGTACCTATAAAATATCTTTGGTGTGGTGATTGTAGGGAAACGGTGACTCTTTTTACAAGTTACCAAGCATTCTATCGAAGTCCTCGGGGGTGAAAACGCATCTGCATTTCGATTCTGAATTGCCGATAGTTATGGATGTATATATTTAACGTGAAGTGGCGGTGAGAATATCCACTACCCCATATCATCCCGTGGGTCGCGTAAGAGACGGCAGGGGAAGACAAATCAGGGGATGGGCAGCAGCAATTTATTTATTTTTAATCGTTATTAGGAAGACATATTGACAACTAAAAATAAAAAAAAATGTTGTTTGCAACCCGCTTGCCAAGCGTGGAAACCATTACAAATATCCCCCCTACGAGACAATCTATGGGGGAAGTGTATGTTAAGCAGTTGTCTTTAATAAGCTGAAACGGTATTGGTGATTTATTATATATTGTTTATTATATATTGTATTGTAAATAAGTGTGTTAAAGTCCTAATCAGCGAGGAAAAGGTAAAATCTTTAAAAAAAATTTTATTCAATAAACATTTCTTGACACTTTAATAGGTACGGGGCTCTTTAGTATTAAAGTTTAATTATTCTAGGCGTATTTAAAGGTTTAATAACTCAATACTTATATTACGATATGAGTTAAAAATATCATTTTGAACTGCAGAATAAAATATGAGATACGTAGGTATAAGTTTAATTTTATAGTAAATAATTGTTACAATCTTTTTTTTTTAATGTGAAGCCCAAACTTTAATTCAATGAATTAAATGAATACATCATGTATTAAGGTTTTTAAAAAATATTTCCTTTAGTCTTCAGTATATTAAATTTTAATAGAGCCATCTACTTAATTCTATAGGTGAAATCATTTTATCGAACGAAAATTGATTGATTCTACGGTCATACAACCTTTCTGGCAGTAGCATGCCTTCTGTGTGCTTTGTTAAACACGTCCTCGACAACAGCGAATATGAAAATAAAGAGTGGAGACAGATCAATAATGGTGTATTTTTATAAAACTGCTAAAAACCACACCAGTTTGGAGCCCTAGCTTCGCCACTGCTTATGAGACTTACATATCTATTTAATTTTGCTTAATATAAATTTGGTTTGGGCTATTCGTACAAGGTAATAACGCAAATTACAACAAAAACCACCTCAGACATACAAAGCTCAATGTAGGTGGTTTTGAAAATTATGTTTAGCGACAGCAATGGCTCTTCAGACTTCGTGCAAATTCGGCCGCCGACTTCTTGATGTCGATTTACACAGATAAGCATCTTAATCATCATAAGAAAGAGCCTAGAAGATCGGCTTTCTCCTTTATAGTATGGGCCAGTGAGTCGTCCTCCCTGTGCAGAGATGGAAGAGATGGCTGACAGAAATTCCCCTGGACCGCCTTGGCGAGAGACCAGAATGCACGGGTTCCAGAAGGAAGGCGAACTAGTTTCTCGCCAATTCTGCCTATGTGCTCTGACTTTGCCTTGGCAATGACTCTTTTGAAGGACCTAGAGGCGGAATTATACTTCTTTTTTAGAGCGCTGGTGTTTACATCCCGGGACGCTGATGCATCAACCCAGGCTTGGTAGCACTCCTGCTTATAGCATGATGCTATTTTACAGGAGCGACCAAACCATGGCTGAGATTTGCCTCCAATGGGCACCACAGAGGAAGGAATAAAAAGTTCCATACCCTGAAGTACCACATCAGTAACAGAATCCGCAACAACGTTGGGATCATCCGGCGAGAAGCAAACCCGCCCCAAGGGTAGGATGCAAAGAAAGACCGCATCCCATCCCAATGGGCTGACCTATAGTGCCAAACACGGCGGCAGCCTGCAGAATGCAACCGTGATTTCAGCGTGAGTGGCACAACACTCCGGACCAGACAATGGTCCGAGGAGCCTAAAGGGGCGTCGACGGAAATCTGATATCCATCCGGGTGAGAGGTCAGCAGAAGGTCCAACAGGGAAGGTGCATGATCCTCCACATCTGGAATCCGCGTAGGCGAAGTAACCAGCTGTGTCAGACCATATGCCAAGGCAAAATCATGAACAGATCTCCCCGCATGATCGGTTAAACGTGAACCAAGCCATTCGGCGTGATGGGCGTTAAAGTCGCCGAGGATCACGATCTCTGCGGAGGGGATCTGCTGTAGCAACGAATCTGCAGCCATTTGGACGTGGTCGAAGAGTCGGTCTGTTTCGGCATTACCGCTATGGGACCTATAGAGGCACCCGTAGACGCGCGGATGGTCGTCGCTGTCTACGCGTAGCCAAAGGATGGACAGGTCCGAACCTTCAAGTCTGCCGAGGCGTCGAGAACAGATGTCCTCTCTGACGTAAACGCAAACTCCAGCCCGAGGCACAAAGGAGTGTTCCAGTTTGTACCCCGGGTAGGAGAGATACGAGACATCAGCCGGAGAGGACACCTGCGTCTCGGTCAGAAAGAGCAGAGCCGGCCTCGCTGTCTCGAGATGGTAGTGGACGGCGTTTAGGTTAGAGTGAAGTCCCCTGATATTGCAGAAATTCACGGACAGCGTGGCAGGGGTAGCCTTGGTTTTGTTGCTCCGTTTGCCCCGAGCAGTTGTAGTCTTGAGCGGAATTTTGCCCCCCCCCCCCCCCCAGAATACGCGGGGCAGCCTGAGCACCCACGCTCAGAAGTGGAGAAACATGGTCGTGGATGCTCAGCGAGGGATTCTCCAGGGGTGCTGGTACCCTCCTGGGGTAGTCTATCATTATTTAATTCAGCTACCATGTTGATAGGGGGGGGGGGGAATTGGGCCTCCGGCCACCTGCACTCACCAGACGAAACGCGGAAGCAGAGCTTCCACTTCACGCCGGTATTCCGTGAGGTCGTGGAACCACCCCGGTTTGAGCCGGCCCACACGTGCAACAGCAAAGCTGCCGCGTGGCTCTACCACTGTTAACATCTAATTCTCTGTTAATATCTAATGAGCTGTTGTAATATTTTATTATTTCGAAATAACTTAAAATAATTGGTGTTTTTGTGTATAAGCAGATGTTAACTTAGATATTGTGTATTTATTTGTACCAGTTATTGAAACATGAAGGTACATAAAACAATATATAATAAATCACCTATACCATTTCAGCTTATTAAAGTCCACTGCTTAACATAGATTTCCCCCATAGATTGTCTCATAGGGGGGATATTTGTAAAGGTTATATTCATCACAATGAACACCCTTTCCCTCCATTTTCACTAAAAATCTTTAAAAAAGTATAAATTTTCAGCTCACAATATTTTACATTATAATATATTCGCTCAAGCCAATACACAATTTAAACATTGAAATGTGACGTGAACTTGCAAACATATCGTCGGCGTCGCCCGCGCGCCTCCGTGTCTCGACTAACTTCATACCTAACGTGACCATACGTCCCCCTTTAGGCAGGATGTTCCCAATTTAAAGGTTTGTGTCGCACTGTCCCCAAAATACGTAAAAATGTCCCGCTTTGACAAATAAAAGACTGACAATCATGCAAACTCTGTCACCCGTGCCATCATTGTGACACTATCAGGTTTGCCAGCATGGCTTCTATAGTTACGTGATTATTCTGAAAAGCTACACTTTTGAATTTATAGGTACGAAGTGACAATTTTTAATTAATCTACAATAAATTATCAAATATCGTAAGTTATTTCCAATTAGTATTTATTTGATGTTCAGAATTCACTTCAGATCATTAAAAGATTCAAACAACTATGTGTTTTATTTATAAACCTATATTGTATTATGCACCTATATTGTATGGTGCACGTGATTGTTCGAACTTGCATGTTTTGTTTAGTCTCTAATCCACATGTAACGCAATCTTGAATGAATAAATGAATAAAGGGCTTCAGATTGAATTTTGGTAACAAGGCCATTCTCAATGGAAAATAGCCATCTGCGCATCTGGATTATATTGCCCAAGTGTAATACTACTGTTACTGAGGATTTTGTGACAGAAAAACCCAATAAATGATTCCCAATGATGAGACCCAATACATGATCAGCAATTGCGTTTACGACCATAAGACCAAGAAGACAGTCAAAAGTGTTAAAACTATAATAACTTAAAGGCTTCCCGCTCTGAGGAAAAAATTGATGGTCACTAAAAAGCCGGGCTTTTTATCTCCATACTAATTGCTATTTATACCATCGTAGTTATGTTTCATTATAGAACATTTTGCCACAGGTTAGAAAGGGAGCGATCGCCTTCTCGAAAGTCCGGTAAAAAGTCCACGTTTGCGAGGGAGACAACCAATGGCTCAATTCAACTCTCCTTATATGTATGACAGCAGTATTCCTAAGGCTACGAGGTCGCACAGAGCACGTGGGAAATTTGAAATAGTTTGAAACAGTTTACGAGTTATTTTATTACTTGATATATTGATTGATTAAGCTTGATAAGGCAAGCCAGGCTTCTGGGCTTGTATGGAAGCCTCGCCACTGCTCATAAGTAAATGTAAAATTCTTGAGATAGTAAATTTCTTAAGCCAGCTCTATGGACCACAGCACCCACTTACCATCAGATGGAATTCGTGGATGTCCTACCTCAGGGTGAAACACTTTATTCTAAAAGGAAATAGAAAAAAAAATAATTTTACGGTATATCCTCATTAGGCTTTTGAGTCAATAGAAAACCCATTAATACTTAGGTTCATTAAAATTTTACATATGAAACACATACATAGAATGTTGATAGAACTTTGAAATCACTGGTTACTTTAGGGATAATATCTATAACGCAAGATTTTATATATTACCTATGAACTAGTATTTAGAAAAAAAAATGAAATTTCTGGACTAAAATGCAATATAATTAGGTCAATATTACAATGTAAATAACTAAAATTTATAATTAAAATAGAGCAGATTGAATATATTCCAAAAATCTGAAAAGACAGTACGTGGTTTAAGAAGATACTGAACCAAATGTCGAATGCGAGTAAGTTCATAAGAATAGAACTAAACTTCTTGTACGTAGTGACAATGAAAACATATTTTAGGTACGTGATGTACTTTGTTTCAAAAAGATTGTCATACACATTTCTTTTTTCTTATCAATAGCTGTAATGTAATATGTAAGTAGGATAAGACTAATATGTGCAAAAAGAGTAATAGATTAGCGATGTTTATCTTACAGACATTAAAGTAATTTATAACTTTTAGATGATCGCCTACAATTGTGATTGTTGAACATAGCGCAAAATCCTTCAGCACCGGAATTATATAGTAAGAAAATGAAGGTTTGCCTTTTCTAGTCAGCTATCTTGAAATTATCTCACAAAGTATTTATAAGAAACTCCGAGTTTATAATTTCACCTTCTACTACAACTTTTTGCAGTTGGATCGTTTTCGTACAATTTTTCTATCCTCGAAGAGACATATGTAGCCTTACTAAACGAATATTTTAGTACTTTGATATTTATCCATATATCCATTAATAGCCCTTTAGCCCTTCATGCCAACCAAAACACGCTCCTGAATTATACCAAATCTGACACCGCTTAACAGGGAGTAACAGTAGTCAAATTTTAATTAATACTAAAATAAATATTATTTTTATAAAATAGCTGCAAACGAGCATGCGGTTAATCCAATGGAAAGTGACTACCACCAGCCATGAACAACTGCAACAGCAAGATAATTACAGGTGCGTTGCCTGCCTTTTAGAAAAGAGTAGGCTCTTTTGTTGAAGGTCTCTAAGTCGTTGCGGTCCGAAAAAAAATCGCCGGTGGTAAACGGTTACACAGAGGGGTCGTACGAGAAAGAAGACTCCTGGTAAAACGTACACTGGTGGACCGCCAACCATCCAGATGGTATGGGTGGTATCGTGAGTTTTGTCAATACGTGCGTTCGTATAATTTGGCGGCTGAAATTAATCCGAACAATTCCTGAGAGCACTCTCCGTGGCAGATGCGATAGAAAACGCAAAGAGATGCAACATCTCTTCGCATCGCCAGTGTATCTAGCAGATCGCAGAGAATTTGGTCGTCGACGATTCGAGCCGCTCTGCGCTAGAAGCGGTCAAATGGAGGTACCTGACACTGGGGAGCCTCGGTCCAGAAATGGGAACGTGGCTAAGCAAGCCGAGCTTTTTTAATGCTGATTTTGCCTTCTCTTCCAGGTGACCCCGAAACTACACATCCTTCGATATGTCGACGCCGAGGATTCCGATACTGGCTGAGCCAACAAAGGGAGTGCCTTAAAACTAGGGAGATACGACAAAGGGGTTCTTTTTACCGTTAAACGCGCAAATTTGTGTCTTCTGGGGATTGAATTGAACTAGATTTAGTCGCCCTCAATCCAAGATATTGTTCAACAATGTCTCGACTTCAGACAGAAGTTTCTAATAACCTGAATTTAATAAAATTAAACATCAAATTATTTTACCTTAAAAACCTTTAATTGAATTAAAATTCAAATTTCAATTAAAGTTTTTCAACGTGCTACCCAAATAGATTGTGTGGCCTTTTGATCAAAGGAAAGAGCATTTAAAAAGTTCCGTGCAAGCACGAAAAAAATCAATCATCCAATCCAAGGATTGGATGATTTTTTCATAACTATCGACGATCTCTAAGTGATTTCAGGATAAAAATATTCGAGAAATTGTACAAATATAAAAAATATACTTGATTTTAAATTATTTTACCCACAAAACAAATACTTAAGGCCGTCTTATGAAATGGTGTAAAGCTTTGAAAACGTTAACCCACCCTCGCAGTATTCGAGCAAAAAGCTCTAAAGCGGGGAAAATTTTAAAACTTACAACGTACAAGCACTAGCCGGAGAGGGCACAGGTCGAGGTGGCCAGGAGCGCTTGAACTGTTAGACTTATTCTCAACATAACCTAAAATATAATAAGCCTTTCCATTTGACACACAATCTTTACTCGGTTTTATTATGAAACCTTTGAAGGGCATGCATTTATATACGTTAGTGTCATCTTTATGATTTTTGTATCAGGACAAATATTATGATTAGGATTTCTGTTTTCACACAACATTTGCAAGTATTTTCAATTTTTATAAAATAATAAATTTTCGGACAATATTTACTTTACAATAAATTTACACAGGTACAAAAAAGATAATGATCCTGCAACTTCACATTAAAACGCAAGTGTAGATGTTAAAGCTGCGAATTTAGTAGTGAAATTTTATATTCATCTTGGATTTATCATAAAGGGCTTGGAAGTGAATATTTTGATGTTTCTAAGGGTATTCGGTTTAATTAAATTCTTGTAAATCCAGAACTCGTCTAAGTATGAATAGAAATAAATTGGAAAATTTGAGATGAATTCTCAATTTTTGTTAAAAACTTAATTAAACTAATAATTGACCTAAATTATCTTGTTTGGCTTGCGATTACAACGTATCTTTTTGAACCGTCGCAAAAAGTCAATTAAAGTTAAGATTCTTGCGCACAACCCGGAAAATCTAAACCATCCGTAACAAATCCGTAAGATCAAACAGCCTTTGGTATTTGCACCTTAAAAGAGAATGTATCTAACATGTACATAAATTACTTTATCTTTTCATGTTTAATGTCGAATAATTATTGTAAATTTACTTAAGCAGTCAAAGGGCTTCATTCTCAACATTGGTAACATAACTTTTGATGCAAAAACTCTGTTTACATACGCATTGTTTGCTCTTAAAACTTCTATAAAGACATTTACTTCTCTTAAGGAACACAGCGTTCACTTAAACGGATATTACGTATACATAAAAATAATATAAACAGTATTTACACGGTTATCATCATCATTACAGCCCTTCATAAGTCCACTGCTGAATATAGGCCTCCCCCAAGATATGTCTCAAAACACGGTCCTGAGCCACCTTGCACCCAACGACTTCCTGCATGTCTTACCAGGTCGTCACTCCATCTAGTGGGGGGTCACCCTACACTTCGTATATCGGTACGAAGCTGCCACTCGAGAACCTTTTTTCTCCAACGGTTGTCGGTTCTTCGAGCTATATGGCTGGCCCATTGCCACTTTAGCTTACTAATCCGTTGGGGTATGTCAGTCACTCTGGTTGTACTGCGGATACCCTCATTTCTAAGTTTATCACGTAGAGAAACCCCGAGCATAGCCCTTTCCATAGCTAGCTGAGCAACTTTGATCGCCCTCATATGGCCAGCAGTGATCAGAGGATCACGTCTCGGTTCCATAGCTCATCACTTGGAGCACACACTGGTTGTACAACTTAGTTTTCAGGTTTTGAGGCATACCTGATGAAAAGGTGTGTCGTAATTTCCCGAACGCAGCCCTGCCGAGTTGACTTACCTAGCTAGACTATTTGTCCCAGGGAAACATACTCGTCAACAACTTCGAGCTTAGTGCTCCCAACAACTACGGGCATACGTGTGACATAGACATTAAACATGATCTTTGTTTTGTCCATGTTCATCTTAAGACCTATCTGTTGGGTGGCACTATTTAGGTCATTGAGCATAGTGCTTAAGTCTTCCAGCGATTCTGCCATAAGGACTATATCATCGGCAAATCGAAGGTGAGTGATGACTTGCCATTGATGTTAATACCGTATCCTTTCCAGTCTAGTAGCTTGAAAACATCTTCCAATGCAGCGCTGAAGAGTTTCGGGGAAATAACGTCACCCTGTCTTACTTCTCCCTGCTGTTGGATAGGTTTCATACTCTGGTTCTGTACTTGGATAGCCATCGTAGCCCTACTGTATAAACAATTCAGCACTTGGATATACCGACAGTCCACTTGGCACCGCTGAAAAGACTGTAGCACCGCCCAAATTTCGACGGAATCAAAGGCTTTCTCATAGCCCACATACACCAGGCAAAGTGGTGGATTGTATTCTTTAAACTTCTGTACAATTTTCCGAAAAATATGTATGTGGTCTATGGTACTAAAGCCTTTTCGAAAACCGGCTTGTTCAGGTCAGCGCGCGAGACGATTCGTAATACCTCTCAGAAACAGCACATAGACGCGTCTCAGAAGGAATATTGGTCTGTAGTTCTTCAAGGGAGCGTTGTCACCTTTCTTGAAGAATAAGACCACCGCACTTCCGCTCCATGCCTCGGGAGTAGTGCCTCCATGGAGAACAGCATTACAGAGTTTCTGAAGGACTTCAAGTGTTGGTTTTCCACGCTCTTTCAGAAGCTCTGATGTAATTCCATCATCGGCCGCGGACTGTTCGTTTTTAAGGTGCTGGAGAGCCATTCTAATTTCGCTCAGACTGACGTCCAAGATATCATCGGAATAGTATCCGATAAGACTTGCTCCTGGATCGGTACACACACTTGCGTGTGGCTCCAACGATGATGTGTACAGCTGCTCATATAACATCTCAATCTCACTCAGAATCTCAGGTGTCCCGGAAACGATGCTGCCACAATAGGTTTTCAGCTTTGACAGTTGGCTCTTACTGGCAGATCGAACTCTGGCAAACACTTTGGAGCCCTGGTTCCGCTAAATCGCTTCTTCAATATGAGCTGTATTGAAGTTGCGTAAGTCCTGCCGCATGCTTTTGGAAATTTGTCTGTTGAGTTGCCTGTATGCTGTCAAATCTCCTGACGACTGCAGTTTCATCGCCCGTCTAATATCAATAAGATTAAGAGTGTGATTAGAGATTTTTCGTGTTCTTCTGCTGCGGGTCTTGCAGGACTTAGCTCCGACCGCATAGACAGTTTCCACGAGCTTGTCATTCATATCGTCCACTGTATTACATGCTGTCTTCTAGGCCCTGAAAACGGTTTTGTAATTCGAGCTGAAAATTATCGGGAAATTGGATCAGCGCACGAGGGGGACGGAGCGTTAACTTCACTAGACGAGACCTCTCCAACTTAACGTTTAGGTTCAGTGTGCCTCTAACCATTCGGTGATCGCTGCCAGTTTTCACCCTTACGATCACTGAGTCATCACCGAACAGTTAACGTCTGGTCGTCGTAATGAAGTCAATCTCATGTTTTGTCAAACCATCGGGACGCGACCAGGTCCACTTTCTGTGGGGTCACTTCTGGAAGGAAGAGTCCATCATAAAGAGTCCCTCTTTCTTTATAAAGTCAGCCAGCTATTGGCCTCTACGGTTACGTTAGCCTACTCCAAATTTCTCTAACTTCAGCTCACTGCTTTCTCTTGTGCCTAGTTTTGCGTTGGACTCTCCCATCAACACCGTATAGTGGGTTTTGGAGGAATGCATGGCTCTAGAAATATCCTCATACATTTCTTCCAACTCCTCATCGGGATGTTCCGACGTTGGTGCGTAAACCTGTATGACCCCTGATGGAATATCGTTTGGTGATTCCGAGTATAAGGTACGCAACCCTCGTTGACACAATCTCAATCTTTACAACGTTGTTAACGAGAAACTTGTGGACGATAAATCCAACAACTCCAGATGATGACAGATGGTCGCCCTCCCGGTGATAGAACAAGTTGCCGGATTCGAGAATCACCGTGTTCTCCCCCTCTCTTCGGACCTCGGATAATCCTATAATATTCCAGCGCAACTTGTCTATCTCTTCTTCCAGCTCCAGGATTTTCTCGTCAGTCCTCAGTTCTCCCTAAAACGTCACTACCTGGCAAAACGCACGCAGCGTTATATCTCGCCAGGTAGAGACGTTTTAGGTGGCAACCGAACTTCCACCGGAAATTCTTAGCACGCCCTGCCCATATGTCGCCACCGTAGCCAAGAATAGCGGGGCCGTCGGGGACTGTGGGCCGTTTGTTTGCGTTGTTGCTCGTGGGGGCGGGGTTATTTGCCATAGTTTAACGCTTGGCGAACGGGTTGGTAACCGCAGTTTTTTATTATATTATTGTTGTTATTAGGAAGACGCTGCTGCCCATCTCCTGCCTGACTCCCTCTGTCGCCTCTTACGACACCCTCGGGAAGATATGGGGTAGTGGATATTCTCAATCGCCACTACACGGCTAGCACACGGTACACACGGTACGCTTGACACAGTAGCATGTATTAATTCTCGTTGCTTTATTTTTATATATTCTTGATTAATTTGTTACACTTTTATTTTACTTACTTTAAACATTTTTTTTATAAAATGACAATCTTTAAAAAATATGTTATGTATTAAGATTAATGATGGACCCCCACTAGATGGAGTGACGACATGGTAAGACATGCAGGAAATCGATGGATGCAGGTGGCTCAGGACCGTGCTTTGTGGCGTTACTAGGGGGAGGCCTATGTTCAGCAGTGGACTTGTGAAGGGCTGTAATGATGATGATGATAATGATGAAGATTAATGATTATTTTAATACAGATCACCTGAGCGAGATTTTATTGGCTCTACAGCACCTTAAAAACGGCATGTACCCGGGCAAGGATCGAATTTAATTTTATTTATTTTTAACAGTGGTAGAGCCACGCGGCAGCTTTGCTGTTGCACGTATGGGCCGGCTCAAGCCGGGGTGGTACCACGACCTCACAGAATACCGGCGTGAAGTGGAAGCTCTGCTTCCGCGTTTCGTCTGGTGAGTGCAGGTGGCCGGAGGCCCAAATCCCCCCCCCCCCCCCATCAACATGGTAGCGGAATTAAATAATAATAGACTACCCCAGGAGGGTACCAGCACCCCTGGAGAATCCCTCGCTGAGCATCCACGACCATGTTTCTCCACTTCTGAGCGTGGGTGCTCAGGCTGCCCCGCGTATTCTGGGGGGGGGGGGCAAAACTCCGCTCAAGACTACAACTGCTCGGGGCAAACGGAGCAACAAGACCAAGGCGACCCCTGCCACGCTGTCCGTGAATTTCTGCAATATCAGGGGACTTCACTCTAACCTAAACGCCGTCCACTACCATCTCGTGACGGCGAGGCCGGATCTGCTCTTTCTGACCGAGACGCAGGTGTCCTCTCCGGCTGATGTCTCGTATCTCTCCTGCCCGGGGTACAAACTGGAACACTCCTTTGTGCCTCGGGCTGGAGTTTGCGTTTACGTCAGAGAGGACATCTGTTCTCGACGCCTCGGCAGACTTGAAGGTTCGGACCTGTCCATCCTTTGGCTACGCTTAGACAGCGACGACCATCCACGCGTCTACGGGTGCCTCTATAGGTCCCATAGCGGTAATGCTGAAACAGACTGACTCTTCGACCACGTCCAAATGGCTGCAGATTCGTTGCTACAGCAGATCCCCTCCGCAGAGATCGTGATCCTCGGCGACTTTAACGCCCATCACGCCTAATGGCTTGGTTCACGTTTAACCGATCATGCGGGGAGATCTGTTCATGATTTGGCCTTGGCATATGGTCTGACACAACTGGTTACTTCGCCTACGCGGATTCCAGATGTGGAGGATCATGCACCTTCCCTGTTGAACCTTCTGCTGACCTCTCACCCGGGCGGATATCAGATTTCCGTCGACGCCCCTTTAGGCTCCTCGGACCATTGTCTGGTCCGGAGTGTTGTGCCACTCACGCTGAAATCGCGGTTGCATTCTGCAGGCTGCCGCCGTGTTTGGCACTATAGGTCAGCCGATTGGGATGGGATGCGGTCTTTCTTTGCATCCTACCTCTGGGGGCGGGTTTGCTTCTCGCCGGATGATCCCAACGTTGTTGCGGATTCTGTTACTGATGTGGTACTTCAGGGTATGGAACTTTTTATTCCTTCCTCTGTGGTGCCCATTGGAGGCAAATCTCAGCCATGGTTTGGTCGTTCCTGTAAAATAGCATCATGCTATAAACAGGAGTGCTACCAAGCCTGGGTTGATGCATCAGCGTCCCGGGATGTAAACACCAGCGCTCTAAAAAGAAGTATAATTCCGCCTCTAGGTCCTTCAAAAGAGTCATTGCCAAGGCAAAGTCAGAGCACATAGGCAGAATTGGCGAGAAACTAGTTCGCCTTCCTTCTGGAACCCGTGCATTCTGGTCTCTCGCCAAGGCTGTCCAGGGGAATTTCTGTCAGCCATCTCTTCCATCTCTGCACAGGGAGGACGACTCACTGGCCCATACTGCAAAGAAGAAAGCCGATCTTCTAGGCTCTTTCTTTGCATCTAACTCGACTCTCGATGACGGGGGGAGTACGCCGCCGACCATCCCGCGGTGTGAGTGCTCCATGCCGGAAGTGCAGTTTACACAGCGCTCGGTTCGCAAAGCACTCCTCTCCCTGGACATCCACAAGTCGAGTGGGCCTGACGGAATCCCCCCAATTGTGCTGAGGACGTGTGCTCCAGAGTTGGCACCAGTTTTAACGCGTCTTTTCCGGTACTCCTACTCCCTAGGCGTAGTCCCAAAATCATGGAAGACGGCTTTTGTCCACCCGATCCCTAAAAAAGGCGACCGCTCAGACCCGTCCAACTACCGGCCAATCGCCATCACCTCCTTGTTCTCCAAAACAATGGAGTCCATTGTAAACTGCCAGCTCATGAGGTACCTTGAGGATCACCAGCTGATTAGTGACCGCCAATACGGTTTTCGCCGTGGTCGGTCAGCTGGTGATCTACTGGTCTACCTCACTCACAGATGGGCGGAGGCAGTAGAGTTCAAGGGGGAGGCATTGGCCGTTAGTTTGGACATTGCGGAGGCCTTCGATCGTGTTTGGCACGAAGCGCTTCTTTCGAAGCTCCCTTCCTATGGGCTTCCCGAGAAATTGTGCGATTGGATCACCAGCTTTCTTGCAGATCGGAGCATCAAGGTCGTTGTAGACGGTGCAAGCTCCGATTGCAAGCCTATTAATGCTGGTGTTCCACAGGGCTGCGTGCTATCGCCAACGCTGTTTCTTCTGCATATCAATGATATGTTGGATACCCGTAACATTCATTGCTATGCAGATGACAGCACTGGTGATGCTCTTTACACCGGCCGAGCCAATATTTCTCGGGAAAACGTCTCCGAGTGCCGGGACAAACTTGTGTCTGAAGTCGAGTCTTTGCTGAACAGAGTCTCGGATTGGGGACGACTAAATCTAGTCCAGTTTAACCCCCAGAAGACACAAGTTTGCGCGTTAACCGCTAAAAAGAACCCCTTTGTCGTATCCCCTCAGTTTCAAGGCACTCCCCTTGTTGCCTCAGCCAGTATCGGAATCCTCGGCGTCGACATATCGAGTGACGTGCAGTTTCGTGGTCACTTGGAAGGGAAGGCCAAATTGGCCTCTAAAAAGCTTGGCGTGCTCAGCAGAGCGGGACAGTATTTCATGCCGGCACACCGCCTGCAACTTTACAAGGCGCAGGTTCGGCCACACATGGAATACTGTTCCCATTTCTGGGCTGGGGCTCCCCAGTACCAGCTCCTTCCACTTGACCGCATCCAGCGCAGAGCGGCTCGAATCGTCGACGACCGAGTGCTTTCCGATCGGCTCGATTCACTGGCGCTGCGAAGAAATGTTGCATCTCTTTGCGTATTTTATCGCATCTATCACGGGGAGTGCTCTGAGGAATTGTTCGGATTAATTCCAGCCGCCAAATTTCGTGAACGCACTACACGGCAAACGTCTCGATACCATCCACACCATCTGGATGCTTGGCGGTCCACCACTGTACGTTTCACAAGGAGTTTTCTTCCACGTACAACCTCTCTGTGGAATAGTTTACCACCGGCGATTTTTCCGGACCGATACGACCTGGGGACCTTCAAGAAAAGAGCTTACTCCTTTCTAAAGGGCCGGCAACGCACCCGCAATTCTCCTGGTGTTGCGGTTGATCATGGGCGGCGGTAGTCACTTAACATCAGGTGATCCGCATGCTCGTTTGCCCCCTCTTCTATAAAAAAAAAGAATTACAGCGGAGCTTCTAAAATCAGATGGAAAACCAATTCTTAAAGTCCTTTAGAAGTTTTTCAATCCCATCCTTCATGGTGGCACTACTTCGGAGGCGTACAGTAGAAGTGCGGTGGATTTGTCTAAACCCATAAAAATTGTACAGAAGTCCGAAGAATACACTCTCCTACTTTGTCCTGCGTATGTGGACTATTACAAATCCTTTGATTCCGTCCAAATTTGGGCGGTGCTGTAGTCCCTTCAGCAGTACCAAGTTAACTGTAGGTATATCGAAATGCTGAAGTGTTTGTACAGTAGGGTTATGGTAGCTATCCGAGTACAGAACCAGAGTACGAAACCTATCCCATTGCACGCAGGTGTAAGATAGGGTAACGTAATATATCCGAAATTCTTCACCGCTGCATTGGAAGACGTTTTCAAACTACTGGACTGGAAAGGATGCGGTATTACCGAGACATATAAAGACAATATACTTATAAACTTATGTTGCGGAAAATTTTGTAAAATTAAATCTTTATTAAACTAATGTTCATGTACTTATATATTTAAATTTAAATTGTAAGCCTTGAATGCCTTATTTAAAAAGTATTTTTAATATGGATTTTTTGAAATTGTTTACTTTATTATTAAAAATGTCTACATTTTTACTATTAATCAATAATTAATTGTACAGGCAACATATTCTTACAATAGGATTGTTATAAATAGGAAGTATATTTCTATAAACTTGCAAAGCAAAAGTGTTTAAGAAAGTATACTGACGTAGGGGCTTAGTATTAATCTTGACAAATGAATGGAGGGTGGGGGAATCAATAAGGGAATGTATAATTTAGAAAAGGCAAGTCATATCCTGAAATTTCCATTGAGTTTGAAGTAATATAATGTTAAACTTTGTAAGTTTCTCTTCATGGGAGGGCAGACTTCTATTTATACTATACCAATAGTAGAATATTGATAGATTTTAGATATTATTTATTTAGATAAGTAATTTAATTAAAAATATCAATCGAAGTCGTCGGCTAAATAATCGACGGATTCAGCTCGGCTCGGTAGCGATCAAGAGATTACCACACATCTTCTCGTCAGGCATTCCTAAAAACCTTAAAACTAGATTGTACAACCTAGCGTGTTGTCAGTGATGACCTACGAATCTGAGATGTTGTATTTCACTGCAGGCTGAATGATGAAGCCCAAAGTCGCTAAGTGAAATATGGACAGGGCTTTGCTCGGGGTTTCACTGCGTGATAAACTTAGGTATGAGGATATCCGCCTGAGAATCAGAGTGACCGATATAGCCTAATGGATTAATAAGCTGAAGTGGCAATGTGTCGGCCGTAAAGCTCAAAGAACCGATGACTGATGGGGAAGAAAGGTTCTCGAGTGGCAGCATGATACCGATAAGCGAAATGTGGGGCGTGCCCCCACTAGATGGAGAAGACCAGGTAAGACATGCAGGAAATAGATGAATGCAAGTGGCTCAGGACTGTGATTTGTGGCATTCCTAGGGGAGGCCTATGTTTAGCAGTGGACTTGTAAAGTGCTGTAATGATGATGAATGATGGTTTATTAATACAATATTCATGTTTTAAATTGAAGATATGCATTACTGCTACTTACTATTACATAGTATGATTTATAGTTTACTCTTAAAATGCTTAATATTATTTCAATCTTTTACAGCATCCGGTAGATTTTTATATAAAAGTACACCTTAACACATTATATTGGGTCCTTAAATATAAAATAAGCGTTTTGTCGTACTGACCAATTTGATCTGAAATATCTCCTGTTGAATTTTTTAGAATTCCAAATTTAAATTTATAAATTCATTTAGCTGGTACATTTGAGTTTTGTTTTTTCCTCGTTATAATTTTCTTTGGCGTCAGACCAGGAACGTCAACAGCGGCCTCGGAAGGAGCCCCACCCGGTAAGTGCATTTTTTCTCTTTTTCCCTTCATTTCTTTAGTTTTTTTTCTCTTCTCTTTCTCGTCTTTGTTTTCCAGTCACATCTCTCCTACCGGCTCAAGTGAACTTCCCCCTGACACTGGTGGAGTGGTAGATTAGGAAGAGCGAGTGCATCGTCCAAGGCTGTCGCGTGCCACGTCAGCCATCTTGTTTTGTGGTATTAGGAAACCGCACATACAGTCCACCTAGTAACATCTCTCATAATAGGGTCATGGCCCGACCTGGGAATCGAACTCAAGAACCCCTAGGCTCGTCGCCCAACCACCTTCTATGGTAATGCTTTTGAATCATAGACCTTATTTAATAAGACATATAATTATGACTTTAATATACCACCTCCACCCATAACTCTAGTATCATAATGTTTATGCATCAAGGAGATTTTCTATAATAATTCTTTGGTATAATACGTACTGGGTGTAATTTATCCATAATATTTATATTTATGTATTTAGAAATATATAAGCATGTTTTTCAGTTGTCTAGTACCCATAACACAACCTCTGCTTAGCTTGGGACTAGATGGCGTTGTGTGATAGTTGTGGAATATTATTATATATTATTATATTATTATTATAATAGACCTTACTATCATAAGTTAATGTATGGTAGTGAAGGTTAGGTGTAGCAGAAGAAGCATGAAAATAGAATAAATGCTGCAGAAATGCGGTTTTTAAGGAGTATGCTGGGACTGAATCTGAATGACAGAGTGAAAAATTGCGTGATAAGAGAAAAACGTGGTGTGCAAGATGATGTTGTGACCAGGATTAAGAAAGGAATGCTTCGATGGTTCGGTCATGTAGAAAGAATGTACGAGGAGAGAGTGACAAAGCAAATTTATAATGCAGATGTTAAAGGCAGAGTCGAGAAAGGGCGCCCTAGACAAAGGTTTATCGACCAAATTGGCGATATTTTGAAAATGGGCTACATTAAGGTACCCTTAACCGACGAGCGTGTATGCGTAGACATATAGATGTAAAGGAGGCGAAAAGGTGTGTCAGGATCGTGCCAAATGAAAGTCCGTAGTCTCTGCCTATACCTCTGTGTGACACGCGTGCCACGGAGCTATCAAATGCCCGTCTGCCCAGCGTTGTCATTTATTTTTCATTCTTTCATTTATTACAGCCCACAAAAGTCCGCTACCGAACATAGACCTCTGCCATAGATCGCTTCATTTGTCTAAGTTGCCCATCTTGCGGATTAGTAACGGCAGTGTTTTGAATAGTTATCAGAGAGAAGCTACTGCCCAACTTTTACTTCCGTTTCCCTCTGTCATCTCTTAAGACGTGTGATGATGAATTGTTATTAATAATAAATAATAATTAATTTCTATGTATAATCATCTAAAAATATCTTCAAAGTAATAGTTTGAGCAAATAAAATTTGTCAATAAGCATAAAGTTAAAATACATTCATTTCGAACATTAGGTATTTATAGTAAAGTAAAGGTTTAATATTGTCATTAAAAATTCATTAAATTTACTAAAAGTATACTATATGCTATATTCAAAATGTATTAAATAAAAGAAATACACATTGTACAAAATTTATGTAATTATATGGGACCATTTGGAGGAATTAGAGACACCTACGGCGATTCTCCGTTACGCCACCTTTCACAACTAGTGTAGTGCGTTATAGATGTTATGCGGAAAGACTGTTAACTAATTGGAAGATCATTTTGCTTCTTAGATATTCATTTTATATACATAAAACAACTTCTTGTAAATAAATGCGAAATGTTATTTTATTGATGGACATTGTTTTGGTCCTTAAAACCAATTCGGAAGATAGCAAAGAATCCCCAAATTTTAATCATACATTGCTGGCAGAATGTAAAAGACGTTAAAAACTTGTGTTTGAATAGAACTAATTAAATACGGGTTTAATCAAAATGTCATCCTGCGCAAACACAAAAAAAAACTAACATTTATGGATTCTGCTAAAAATAAACGCGATAAGTTCCGTAAAAGAAATTGCTTTATTCAATAGACAATTAAAGTAAACTCATTTTAAAAATGCGTAGTATTCGCGTAAGCAAAAATAATTACGAATCAGGTATTTTTTTTATTTGGTCAAAACTTCATTTGACAGTTTAATCACTACCAGTACCCTATAATAATTTATATTCTTTCTAACTGAGCATAAACCAGCTGCTCTTAGAATAAGTTGCGGTAGCATCTTCCGGCAGGTTATTTACTTTCCTTTAAAATTATCAAGGAGAGCAATGACTGCCATGCATTATCATCGTCACTTTAGGGAATATGTAAAAAAATATTCAAAAATAGTGAAAAGAATGTGCTCAATAGCCAAGTCTTTGTATTTGAGTAACAAAATAAAGACGGCTTCTAATAAAATTAAAATGACGTGGCGTAAAATTTTTGAATCGTGAAAACTGATAAGATCAATTCTCACGATTCAAACTACCAGTTAAGTTTTAATAATAAATTTACTAAATCAGATCAGGACGTAGCAGTGGTTTTTGGAAAATATTTTACTGACATTCCGATCTTAACCACTAAGTCACGGAATTCTGAAATAAAATATAAATGCGTGTACAAAGAATTTTACATTTCGTAACGTATCATCAAAATATATTTTAAATCTATTGATATTAAGAAAAGGGAATTTTCTTTAAGTTATTGTGTCTATGATACATGCAATCGCAACTCAACTATCTATTACTTCAATTACTAGTATCGAATCTAGTGTGTTTCCTTATTAATGAAGCATAGTAAAGTAATACCTTTATTTAAATCTGGTAATACATTGGACCACAGCCAATTTTAGACCTTAAATAGTAGTAGAGGATAACCATGATATAGTGTTATTTGCTGATGACACTTCATTAATTTTCAAATTAAAACGACACTTACCAAATTATGACGAAGTAATAATACTATATCTAAATTCGTAAATTTTAATTTTAATAATTTGTATTTAAATGGCACCAAAACAAAAAGTATAAAACTCTTAACTCCGAATGTTAAACATGTTAACAATAATGTAATTTTAAATAGGGAGGAACTGAGTCTTGTCGATACTAAAATTTTTCTTGGAATCACACTAGATGCAAAGCTTCAAGAGGGTCTCTCTAGGGCCATTAGATCAATCTATGATTTAAAACCTTAAGAGTCGCTCAGATAAAACTTTAAGAAATTAATATATGAACTTTGTCCTCTCAATACATTTATGAAAATGTAATGTACGTACAGAAAAATAAAAGTTGTTTTACAAAAATAAGTGATATTCATTCTATAAATACTAGGAACGGACACAATCTAGTACTAATTACTCGACACCACCTTGTCCTTAATTCATTCTTGCGGCGATGTATACGCTTTTACAACAAAATCCCAGAAAACATACAAAATTGACCTGCACAAAATTCAGAAACTTTATTCAACTAAGTTTGTATAAAAATATAAGGGTTATTACAATTTTAAGAAATTTATGAATGATAATTACTCCTGAGAGGTGTGATCGGTACCAAGCTATTTCTAATTTGTTATATGTTGTTAATTGTAACATACATGATTGTAAACCGTCATTTTTTGAAAGTACTACTGGGTTTCTTGCTGATTCTTCCCAGGACCGAGGTTTTTTTCTGAACTAGTCGTAAATTAAAAAAGTGACTTTCAATAAGTAATACTTATAATCTACATTGAATAAAAAAGTTTCTGTCTCAGTTTCTATTATCATCAATACAGCTTGTATTAAGTGCATTGTTGTTCTTTGAATAGAACTATTGAATGCCACCACGACCTTAAGACACCTGCATTAATCGACTTCCTGCATGTTTTAACAGGTCCTCATTCCATCTACCGGAGAACTGCCCTTCTTACCTTTAGTTGGCCACACGCATACGCACACACATACATAGTGTATAGAGAACTTTGCTAATTACTATATAGCATGCATATATATATATATATATATATATATATATATATATATATATAAATATATATATATATATATATATATATATATATATATATATATATATATATATATATATATATATATATCATCAGTTTTCTTCGACTAAAGTGTTATGAATACACGTTAATTTAAAAAAAAAAAACAGGCGCAACTTACCTTATTTTCATTATCCTATAAGCAGTGCAAGGGCACATACCTTTTCTCATTTCTGTGAGGAAAATATCAGAGAAAAAAATAATCAAACGTCTCCGAAATAATTTTGTTTCTTTGACAGCTCGCTAGCACTTAAAAAGTTAGTGTAGTAATTTTACTACATACCTAAGAAAAGTAATTTTTTCTCCTTTTTACAATTTCTGTACCTAAAATATATAGTCTTTTGTACACTCGCGCTGAACTTTATCTAATTTATATTCATTAGACCTCAGAAGTTCGCCCAAACTTACTTTGAAAGTTAGCGAAACTTTTCAAGTACCTCGTTAGATTTTAACTGACTGACGAGTTTTTGGTGAAAGTTTGTTCGGTGTTTTAAATGTTTGTTTTATGCAGTATTATAATATTCTCTTCTTTACTGAAGGTTACAGCTGTCTTCAATTATGATGATATCTTCTTAACTTCTTAACGACTCCGTGACGATCAATCGGAACAATACGACGTCAACGACAGCGCAAAAAATATTAAAATGCACAGGGACCACCTATTTGAGAACAACTACGCCTCCTTCCTATCTTAATGCCTAAATAAGATAGGAATCTTAATGCCTAAATAAGATAGGAAGATTGATAGGTTGATGATGACAGGACCACGTTCTAATAGAATACCATGGCAAAGTAGCACTATAATCTTGCTCTTGAAAGGGCTTGCCATAAATTTCACTGTAGGAATTTACCCCTTGGTTTCTGCTCCTGCCATCACAAATAAAATTATTAATCGTGGTTGTACAGATAGTTTAACACGTTTCCGCTTAAAAAAACATCTAGGAGAAACGTAGATGTCTATGGGCCACAGCATTTATTTACCAACAGTTGGACTGTGTGCTCGTTTTTACACTTATGTTAGTAAATGAGAACACAACCATTTGTATTTCTTTGTTGGCTTTACTGCTAATTTAATTGCCTTATGTTGGCAACATTTTACATTCTCATCTTTTATAGTTTGTGGCACAGTAATCTATGTTTTCTGTGGTTGTTACTAATAAAAACGTTGTTGCATATTTCCGTGTTCTACAGTTATTTTAATGATTTCATCCCAAAACATCAACATGGCAGCAGAGCGTGGTTGATAAAAATCATTAAAAGTAAAAACGCAGAAAGAACAAAATCCGGCAGCGGCGTAATTGTTCCGTCACGCCACCGTCATACATTTTGAGGTTACCGCATAACCTAGACCTACCTTGGAGCGGCCTGCTCGATCAGTGACATCGTTGAAAAATTGTTATACATAAGTAGAAGATGACCAGTACCGGCCACAATCCTCCATCAAAACTAAACTCCTGCAGGAAGTTCAATGCTCAGAAAGCACAGCATTCTTCACTAAGAGGACAGCCGTTCTCAGGAATCACAGTACAGGAAAGGCTTGTAATCAGAAAGGACCCCGATGTTATAATTGTAATAAGTACGGACACTTCGCCAAGAACTGCCGTGCTCCGAAGAAGAAGAATATTGAAAAAGTAGAAGAAAATAAAAGTTATATTGCAGCTTTTTCAGCATGTTCTCAGACAATGAATCCGGACCTTTGGTATGTGGACTCAGGTGCCTCTATGCACATGACCAATAGATGTGACTGGATGTATGATGTAACAAGTCCACCGATACACACCGTAACTGTTGTCAGTAGGACACCACTACCCGTGGAAAATATGGGAAAGGTTAATTTATTAATGAATAATAATAAACAAAGTAAAATTCAGGTAAGAGATGTTCTGTATATACCTAAACTTGCTGCCAATCTCTTATCAGTAAGCGCTATCGTGAAAAGTAGCTGTAAGGTAAATTTTAGAGATAAATGTTGTGATATTTTTGATCATAATAATAAATTCCTCTGTTCAGCCACATTAGTAAACAATTTGTATCAGTTAAACACTCACAGAGAAATGTTCTCTAATCTAACATGCTCAAATAACTTAAATGATGTTGTCCTATGGCATAGACGCATGGGACACCTGAATTTTTCAGATGTTAACAAGTTACCGGAGTGTGCAGAGGGAGTCGATCTGTTTCCTGACAATAGTATAGGTCCTTACACATGTACCACCTGCTTCGAATGTAAACAAAGCAGATTACCCTTCAACAACATTGGCTCCAGAGCTTCACATCCATTGCAGCTTATCCATACTGACTTGTGTGGACCGATAGAGCAGATGTCGCTGGGAGGTATGAAGTATTTTATTACCTTTATAGATGACTTTACTCGAAAAGTTAATGTCTATTTTTTGAAAGACAAATTGAGTATACTAGAAGTGTTCAAAGATTATAAAAGTAAAGTAGAGAATGAACTTGATACTAAAATAAAAATTGTTCGGTCAGATAACGGGAAGGAGTACTGTAATAAGTTATTTGATAGTTTTTTGAATAGGCATGGAATTGAACATCAAACAAGTACTCCATACTCACCCCAACAGAACGGCCTAGCTCAAAGGATGAACAGTACGCTGGCAGAAAAGGCCAAATGTATGTTGTTTGATGCTCATTTGCCAAAGTTTTGGGTAGAGGCGCTAGCAACAGCGACCTATATAGTTAATAGGTCACCCACTAGATCACTTGATGGCAAAACTCCTATAGAGATGTGGTCAGGCAAGAAACCCAACTTATCAAATATAAAAATTTTTGGCTCTGAAGTAATGGCTCAAGTACCTAAAGAAAAACGTCAAAAATGGGATTCTAAATCTAAAAAAAATTTATTTCTTGGTTACTGTGAATCTAGTAAGGGATATCGGCTACTTGATCCTGACACAAATAAAATTGTCAAAAGTAGAGATGTAGTGTTTTTAGAAAATGTTCAAAGATTTGAGCATAATGTGTACTTACCTTGCTTACCTAACAGTAATCCTAAAATACAGTTAACTGAAGAACCCTGCAAAGAAGAATCACGAATCAGCTCAGATCGGTCTACGAGTGATGAGTACCTGTCAGGCGACAGTGATAATCCATCCTACATACCAGAGGAATCAGTTGACCTTCCGACACCAGCGCGTAATATAAACTTACGGCCACGCAGAGCTGTCCAGTATGCAGAAAGGGATGACCATGATGTGAGTTACTTTTGTCCAATTCTTAATTTATGTGATCCTCTCACTGTTAATGAAGCTCTTTCATCTCCACATACTGGTCAGTGGAAGAAGGCCATGAAGGAGGAATATGATTCTTTAGTAAAGAATAAAACTTGGTCACTGGTAGATTTGCCGTCAGGTAAGAGAGCCTTGCCATGTAAATGGGTGTTTAAAAGTAAGACAAATGAGAAAGGTGAGATTGTTCGTTTTAAAGCAAGATTAGTCATTAAGGGATGTGCTCAAAGAAAAGGAAATGACTACGATGAAGTCTATGCTCCAGTAGTAAGATACACCTCAGTCCGATTCTTGCTTGCTCTAGCTGTTAAATATGACCTAGAAATGTTTCAGATGGATGCTATAAGTGCATTTCTTCAGGGTGACATAGACGTTGAAATTTATATGGCACAACCAGAATGCTATGAAGAGAATGATCAGGTGTGTCACCTACATAAATCAATCTATGGGCTCAAGCAGGCTAGTCGTCAGTGGAACCTGAAATTAAACAATATTCTACTTAAAATTGAATTGGAAAGATCAAAAATAGACCCATGCATCTATTATTCTGTAAATGAATCAAAAATGATTTTTATTGCTGTTTGGGTGGACGATTTCATGATTTTTGCAAATGAAAGAAATCAAAGAAAAACTCAAAGAGAAATTCTTTATGAAAGATCTGGGTGATATACAGCAGTGTATTGGCATAAACATAAATAGAAATCGTGAGGCAGGTGGGATCATGTTCGACCAAGAAAAATATATAAACCAAGTGTTAGAACGCTTTGGCATGTCTGAATGCAAACCAGTTTGCACTCCGATTGAGGTAAATATGAAATTTGATAAGAAACCTGAGAATGAAGATGGTAATTTCCCATATAGGGAAGCGGTGGGCTGTCTGATATATCTGGCACAAGTTACACGACCTGACATCACATATGCGGTGAACAAGTTGAGTCAGTACTGTAAAGACCCAGGGATTCAACACTGGCTTGGAGTAAAAAGGGTCATGAAATATCTTCAAGAAACCAAGAACCTAAAGTTATAATAATAATAATAATAATAATAATAATAATATTCCACAACTATCACACAACGCCATCTAGTCCCAAGCTAAGCGGAGCTTGTGTTATGGGTACTAGAGACAACTGATACACATACTTATATATTTCTAAATACATAAATATTATAGATAAATTACACCCAGACACAGAACAAATGATCGTGCTCATCACACAAACATTTGTCTTGGGTGGGAATCGAACCCACGACCTCCGGCATAGCAGTCAGGGTCACTAACTACTAGACCAACAGGCCAGTCAATATAATATAGTTATGTTATGTCAAAGATGAGTCTAAGGATATAACTGGGTATTGTGATGCAGACTGGGCTAGTGACCCACAAGATAGAAGATCATGCAGCGGTTACACTTTTATTTTTCAAAATGCTTGCATATCTTGGAATTCGTGTAAACAACAGACTGTGGAACTCTCGACAGCAGAGGCTGAATATATGGCGATAGCTATGGCGACCCAGGAGGCGTTGTGGCTTCGGCAACTGCAAGATGAGCTCGGGCAAGGCTTGGACAGTGCATTACTCATTTATAGTGATAACCAAAGTGCAATAAGGCTGGCATTAACTGATTGTTATAAATCTAAGACTAAACATATAGATATAAGGTTGCATTTTATTAGGGAAAGTGTTGTTAAATGTAAAGTTAAATTTTTATTTGTAAGTGGTTGTAACATGATAGCTGACAATTTGACAAAATGTGTTACACTTGAAAAACATTTATATTGTATTAGTAAAATGGGATTGTGTTCTAGAGGGAGTGTTAGTAAATGAGAACACAACCATTTGTATTTCTTTGTTGGCTTTACTGCTAATTTAATTGCCTTATGTTGGCAACATTTTTACATTCTCATCTTTTATAGTTTGTGGCACAGTAATCTATGTTCTCTGTGGTTATTACTAATAAAAACGTTGTTGCATATTTCCGTGTTCTACAGTTATTTTAATGATTTCATCCCAAAACATCAACAACTTATTCTATAAAAATAAAAAAAAAACATCGTGAGGAAACCTCCATGTCTTATGAATAAAATATTTGCAAAGCATGTAAAATCCACCATGTCATACTGGAGCAGCATGGTATGTTGAATTTTGTTCCAAATGTTCCATGAACGTCTCGGAGACGAGAGGAAGCCTACGTCCAGCTGTGGAATGTATGTTGACTGCGTTCTTTATTTTAATTGATATTTTTACTTTCTATCAACTTCATCTTACATTTTTTCAATGAATGTATATGAATATTTGTTAATGATATAACATCGTCACCAGTAACGTTAGGTACATTAATCTTACACAGCTAATTACCTCGCGCCATGTCAGTTGTTTGACATATCATATATGTTATAGTAAATAAACAATACTTGTGATAATATAAGAATGTTTTTAAATGCTATTTCTAGTTATTCTGTTAGAATAAGATGTAAATAATGTATTATAATTTTACCGAAATAATTTCGGTGGCTATAACATTTGTTACCAGGCGGTCCGATATTTAGACCAATCCAGTTTAACCAAAACTTGTCTGTCCTAGTCTCTATAATATTTGTTACTAGCCGGTCCGGTATTTGGACCGATCCAGTTTAACCACAGCTAGTTTGTCATAGGCTCTAAAATATTTGTTACCAGCCGGTCCGGTATTTGGACCAATTCAGTTTTACCACAGCTTGTTTGTCCTAGGCTCTAAAATATTTGTTACCAACCGGTCCGGTATTTGAACCAATCCAGTTTAACCACAGCTTGTTTGTCATGGACTCTATAATATTTGTTACCAGCCGGTCCGGTATTTGGACACCGACCCAGTTAAATGACAGCTTGTTTATCCTAGGCTCTATAATATTTATTACCCGCCGGTCCGGCATTTGGACCGATACAGTTTAACCACAGCTTGTTTGTTTACATACATTAGTATTTCCTAAGCATGCTAGGATCAACTAGACGATTTTTAAATAGTACAAAGAAATTTATAAAATATAATGTTATCCTGTTTAAACAGTATGGTGAACATGGTTTTCTTCAATCAAAACTTGGCCTTATTTGAATAGACTTATTTCACGTGCAGATCGTTGTTTTACCAGAGCACCGGTAAACATGTTCATGAATAGCCTCCATTTTACTAATTTCTGTTTGAGAAAATCTACCTTGGTTGGTCTGAAACTTAATGACATCCCAAGTTTACACCATAATTAAAACAGCCTTTTGGATTAATTTATAAGTTGGGTAATTACTAGTAAACTAGTAAGGGTAGAAATTGGATACTGACATACATCTACAAATAATTAGTTTGTAATTAGTATCTAATATTTTAAGAAAATATACTAATCTCTACACATTTCTCTTTATTCCGCGGACTTTTGGATAGCCTTCGTAGGAATCGTAAAGTTATTATCGATTTTGTGGCATATTTACAAATATTACAAATGTATATCGTAAAAGTTAGTAAATTTAAATAAATACTGTTTTGTAACTATACACACAATATTAATTTGAAAAAGGTAATTAAAAGGAAAATTAAAGAAGTAAGCTCAAAATAATTGGAAGAATAATTGTTCAAAGATAAATAATAAACAAAGGAACTTCCCACGGTAACAAAAATAACAACTTCGGGTGTCGAAATTTATATTTAAAAGAAAATCAATGACTGAATCTAACACGACATACTGACAAAAAATTATTAGAGGGGGTTGATCGATCAGCTAAAATAAGAACCGATGTAAAAGAATGACATACACTCACTCTTTTTATATTAAAAACTATTCGATATCTACGAACACGGAATATTAAGAAATCTCTGTCTGTCAGTTTCAGGCTTATATTGTAACGAGGCCGTAATATGCAAGATTAGTATTTAAAAATGAATATATATGAATTACGTGGGTATTAAGAGTTTTGGGGGCGTGGCTTATTCCTTGTCGGTGAAGCTAACGGACGACTGCGGGAGTGTCAAAATGAAAGTGATGGAATGACTTCATGGTACGCAAATTGTGAGATAGCCATACCGAGCAAGCGAGGAAAAAAACTAAGTAAGCGTCAAACAACATTTTTATTTATTTTAACAAAACTTCGTTATGGCTTAAAAACTGGTTTATAAGAACTTAGATATGATTATTTACTAAACCTTAAAAATAATTTCATGAAATTATTTGAAAGAATATTGTGGTATCATCGAGAAATGTACCCAATTTTCAAGATATCACCTTAATAGTAATTAGTCATACAATTTCCAATAAATTGTTGTTATTAAATTTATTTCCATACTTTAATAACGATAAAACTTCAATAAGTTATTTTTGTGTATTATTACGTGTTTCTGTAGTTGTTCAAATATCAGGTAACAACGACATCCCTATTCACTGGTTCCGTTTGGTCTGAAAACGATACCGTGACTAAAACAGAAACTTTTTTATTCAATACATATTATAAATAATACTTATTGAAAGTCACTTTTTTAATTTTCCACTGGTTCGGAAAAAAGCCTCTGTTCTGGTAATAACTAACAAGACACTCAGCAGGACATTAAAAAAAAACAGTAATCATGTATGTCACAATTAACAAGACATAACAAAATAGAAATAACTTGGAAGCGATCACCAAACTTGGGCCATCGCATGAAAACACAACGTATCTCACAAGTAACATATATTATATTAAATTCGATTGATTAGTGCGATTGCCAAGTCAATCTATTTATTTCAAACATAAAAAATGCAATATTGATATGGTCACAATAAGATGATATTATGTTAGTTAACTACGCAATAACTTAAGATAGAAGGACCTATAAGTAGGGACTGAATAAATTAACCGACTTGGTATTACATGGATGTCACAACTTTTTACGATAGAAGAACTGACTTGCGAGACTTGTTTCTTTTTACAAGTTATGTTTTTGATGGCATCTCATTTCCTTTTGCAGATATTCCCACTTTTTCCTTCCGGTATCTTCTCCTTCTTGATTATCAACAAAGTACCTAGACTACTACTAGACCGAAATTGAAAAATTTTTTAGTTTGTCCTTCATTTATACACTAAACACTAATTGTGTTCTAAGTTTGAAGCTTCTATGTCTGCTAGAAGTGCCTTAGAGTTTTGATGATTAGTCAGTTAGTGAGCGACAAAATTAAGAAACTTTGACTAATTATAATTCCTAAACTACTGGTTCAAATTGAATGAAATTTGAAATATACCGTGTTTATGTATTGTTTGCTTCATTTCTGAAATTCATGTCTCTAGTACTATCCACAAATGGCCTGAATTGCTTCGAGAAAAGTATGGTACATCCGTGCCGCTTTTTGCTCGACTTGACGGGTGCACGGCTATGCGACCAGAATTAAAAATATTGTTGCTATTTAAGAACAATTCAATTTCTTGCTCTTTGCCTATCATGCCTTGTATATTTTGATCCAACACCAGTAAAAATTTTTATTATCATTTTGTGGAGTAATACAACTGTAATTATTAGGAGTATGTAAGCTACATTTTAAATTATTATAACTGCCAGAGATTACCTCTATTGTCTTATTTTCTAATTTAAATGACTTGGAGCTGATTCCAAATTGCATATCAAATCATTATGCTGCTCAATGGAGGATGATATGGAGCAGATGTCTGTGCAGCCAAGTGCACTATATAGTAATATATAGTGCACTATATAGTAAGTGTGTCTGAGTTAATATATAAATAATAAAATAGCACTCTGTCTTAAATTATATTTGGATAGGTATTACCTATCTGTAGTCAAAGATTTCTTAAATAAATAATTAATATCTATTAAATTTATTTTATTATAAGTGCTACAGTTAAATGTCTAATTTAAGTTATTGTTACATGAAAAATTAATCATTAATAAATTTAAATCATATCATATTTTATTTTCCTGCGGCCAACCCTATATGTAAGGCAACATAAACAAGATAATTTTATGAGCATTCAAAGTAATTGGATAATCAATACATTTTAATAATTGATTTTTTGTTTAAATTACCTTTTCTCATAACGAAAATTATGATGTGCTATTAGGACAAAACTTACTAGTTAAAACTTTATTCATTTTATGACTATGGAATGCTCCAGACATACAATAGTTACTAATCCTTTTAAATGGTTATTTAAAGTCATGTCCAAATTTTTGCATATGTCATCACCATACATAATAACTTTAGGTATTCCATATAAAATGTGGAGTCATTACTATTTATATCATTATTTACTCATTAATTTACTTAGTTAATTTACTTTTTATTAATAAAACAGCTTACAATCATTTATGTTACACAATTAACGATACAAACAAATTAGAAATAACATGGTAGTGAACACCTCATTCCCGAGGGTTATCATCATCCATAAATTTCTTAATATTATAATAACCCTTTTTTATTAACAAACTTAGTTTAATAAAGATTTTGAACTTACTTACTTAATAAACTACATTTAGGTACGTAAAAATATCTTAAACTTAGGTAATAACTTAAATATAACCTTTTTTACAGAATTTAAAATCAATGAATAAAAAATAAAACCATCTTCTTTTAAATATCTAGATTGTGGCGGCGCTGTCATCGCGCCGCAAGCGAAAACACACGGAAGCGTAAATCACGCTATCAACATTCCGAATCGTAAACAGCATATATAGAACATCTCCAAACTATCACATGGAGCGTTGGCCGCTCCCAGGGCACAACACCTTGTCCGGCGGGAGATCTCCCCTTTTCCTACTACGGCCACAGTGGTGACCCCAACGTGATCTGAACACGCAACCAAACACTCTCGGAAACTACAACTTCAAGCCTTCGTCATTATCCTCAAGAACCCCTACCATTCACTACTGAGAATCGACTTCTGCAGTCTTCAGTTCCTGCAAGTCAGTCCAACTTGTCTTCATCTCGACTCACCGCAGATTTATAAGACAGACTTCTGGCACTTGCTCCGGCACATCGTTCTCACCGGCATCACTTGCCAGTGCGTAGTAGGGCATGCATTACACATCGGCATATTATTCGCACCGGTGTCACTTGCCCTTACGCACACAGCATGCATTCCCCACCGGCATTAAAAGGACACACCGGCAATCGGACTGCACTATCGACCTCCGGTCTGAGCAGGGGGGTGATGTGGCGGCGCTGTCAGCGCGCCGCAAGCGATAACACACCGAAGCCTAAATCACGCTATCAACATTCCGAATCATAAACAGCATATATAGAACATCTCCGAACTATCACACGGAGTGTCGGCCGCTCCCCGGGCAGAATACCTTGCCCGGCCTTACTCTAATTACCTCTCCCCTTTTCCTTCCACGGCCACATAGATTATAATTTATTCATAGAAATTTTCAGTAATTGTACTTCTCAGTAGGAACCCAGAGCTGGTACTAGGTATCAGAGTACTTGGTTCATCTTCCTGTACACTTTGGTCTACTCCATCGGAAATATCAAATTTAGCATTTAAAATCAATGATAAATTGTGCAACACTACACATGCGATTATTATATTAGACAATGTTAAAAGTTTTTTACCTAAATATCTTGAACGACAAGGGAACCTACGTCTTCAAAATTCTAAAAGTTCTCTTAACAATATTTCTTCTTTTTATTTGTGATTTTTTATAACGAATCGAAGGGGGATCTTCAGGAGATGGTTTAATAGGCGAAAGTAAAAATGGTAGTGCAAGATATCCACTATCACCTACAAGTCTTCCTTCCAAGACACCCTGGGAATATTTCATGTACACTGAAGATATTTGAGATATTCTTGATCTTGCATGCTACCAACTCATCTAGCAACTATATCCAAAATTTTCGTTTGTGAACCAACAATAACCTGAAAAAATATAGAACATGTACTTTTTATTTTAAATTTATAAGAGATTTTGTTGACTATAATGTTTTGATATGTGACTGTCAACAATCTTTTACAGCTAAAATATAATACGCGCATAACTGCACATTAATTGAAAAATATGACTGTTCCTATATACTTCATTATGTCTGCATTCTGGAGCATTTACAATTTTTACGTTGTGTGTACCTCAACGCAAAACTAGGCACAAGAGAAAGCGGTGAGCTGAAGGTAGGGAAATTTGGAGTAGGGCAACGGAACCGTAGGGGCCAGCAGCTGGCCGACTTTATGGAGAAAGAGGGACTCTTTATGATGAACTCTTTCTTCCAGAAGCGGCCCCACAGGAAGTGGACCTGGTCGAGCCCCAACGTTTCGACAAAAAATGAGATTGACTTCATTATGACGACCAGACGCCAACTGTTCAGTGATGTCTCAGTGATCGCAAGGGTGAAAACTGGCAGCGATCACCGAATGGTTAGAGGCACACTGAACCTAAACGTTAAGTTGGAGAGGTCCCATCTAATGAAGTCAACGCTCCGTCCCCCTCGTGCTCTAATCCAGAATCCCGAAACCTTTCAGCTCGAGTTACGTAACCGCTTTCAGTGCCTAGAAGATTGCAATGCGGTGGACGATATGTATGACAAGCTCGTGGAAACTGTCCATGCGGTCGGAGCTAAGTTCTGCAAGACCGGCCGCAGAAGAACACAAAAGCTCTCCGATCACACTCTTAATATCATGGCTGTTAGACGGGAGATGAGCCTGCAATCGTCGACAGATTTGACAGCATACAGGCAACTGAACAGACAGATCTCCAAATGCATGCGGCGAGACTTACGCAAATTTAATACTGCTCATATTGAGATCTGTCTGCCAGTAAGAGCCAACTGTCAAAGCTGAAGACTGAGTGTAGCAGCATCGTTTCCGGGACACCTGAGATTCTGAGTGAGATTGAGAGGTTCTATGGGCAGCTGTACACATCATCGTTGAAGCCACACGCAAGTGTGAGTAACGATCCAAGAGTGGGTCTTATCCGACACTATTCCGATGATATTCCGGACGTCAGTCTGAGCGAGATTAGAATGGCTCTCCAGCACCTTAAAAACGGCAAGTCCCCAGGCAAGGATGGAATTACAGCAGAGCTTCTGAAAGCGGGTGGAAAACCGGTACTTGAAGTCCTTCAGAGGCTCTTTAATTCCGTCCTCCATTGTGGCAATACTCCGGAGGCGTGGAGCAGAAGTGCGGTGGTCTTGTTCTTCAAGAAAGGTGACAACGCCCTCTTGAAGAACTACAGACCAATATCCCTTCTGAGCCGCGTCTACGTGCTGTATTCGAGAGTTATTACGAATCGTCTCACACGCAGACTCGACGACTTCCAGCCTCCCGAACGAGCCGGTTTCCGAAAAGGCTTTAGTACCATAGACCACATACATACCCTTCGGCAAATTGTACAGAAGTCCGAAGAGTACAATCTGCCACTTTGCCTGGCGTATGTGGACTATGCCAGCCTGCTATGAAAGCCTTTGATTCCGTCGAAATTTGGGCGGTGGTACAGTCTCTTCGGCGGTGCCAAGTTGACTGTCGGTATATCGAAGTGCTGAAGTGTTTGTACAGTAGGGCTACGATGGCTATCCGAGTACAGAACCAGAGTACGAAACCTATCCAACTGCAGAGAGGTGTAAGACAGGGTGACGTTATTTCCCCGAAACTCTTCACCGCTGCATTGGAAGACGTTTTCAAGCTACTGGACTGGAAAGGATACGGTATTAACATCAATAGCGAGTACATCACTCACCTTCGATTTGCCGACGATGTAGTTCTTATGGCAGAATCGCTGGAGGACTTAAGCACTATGCTCAATGACCTCAATAGTGTCTCCCAACGGATAGGTTTTAAGATGAACATGGACAAAACAAAGATCATGTTTAATGTCCATGTCACACCTATGCCGGTAGTTGTTGGGAGCACTAAGCTCGAAGTTGTTGACAAGTACGTTTACCTGGGACAAATAGTACGGCTAGGTAAGTCCAACTTCGACCGAGAGGTCAATCGACGGATTCAACTCGGATGGGCAGCGTTCGGGAAATTACAACGCATCTTCTCGTCAGCTATACCTCAAAACCTGAAAACTAAGTTGTACAACCAGTGCGTGTTGCCAGTGATGACATATGGAACTGAGACGTGGTCCTTCACTGCTGGCCGTATGAGGACGCTCAAAGTCGCTCAGCGAGCTATGAAGAGGGCTATGCTCGGAGTTTCCCTGCGTGATAAACTTAGAAATGAGGATATCCGCAGTAGAACCAGAGTGACCGACATAGCCCAACGGATTAGTAAGCTGAAGTGGCAATGGGCCGGCCATATAGCTCGAAGAACCGACAACCGTTGGGGAAAAAAGGTTCTCGAGTGGCAGCCTCGTACCGGTAGACGAAGTGTAGGGCGACCCCCCACTAGATGGAGTGACGACCTGGTAAGATATGCAGCAAGTCGATGGATGCAGGTGGCTCAGGACCGTGCTTTGTGGCGTACCTTGGGGGAGGCCTATGTTCAGCAGTGGACTTGTAAAGGGCTGTAATGATGATGATGATGATATAAATGCCGTCACCATTGAGTTATACAACACTAGAGGAGCAAACCACATTACCACGCGTCGAAAAAAGTGTAACCATGACGACGTAGCTTTGAAACTAATAACAATTTTAAATAAACATATATCTATAAGTTGCAAAAACAACATCGTCGCTAAGATTAGATAAAGATAGACACAAAAACATGCAATGGCGGGTTGGTGTGGCTTACTATATGAAATTTTACTTAAAATACGCAATAAAAATTGAGCTTCAGTTAATAGTTTTTATATTAAAAAAGTATATTTTATTTTAAAATCTTTATTGCGTCCCATTAGAAATAAAGGATACAAAGCTTATCAGATGAATAGAAGTAAACATAATGATGAAATAAAACATATTCTTATAAGTATTTTTATTGTACTAATAAATCAAACAATATAAAATATGTAATAAAATATAAATAATATATAATTTATATTAAATTATAATTAATATAAGATTATTATTATTAATAGGTAATAAAATATATTTAACAGATAATTCATGAATAAACTAAAAAACTAAAATAGTGGTGTGGTAATTTAGGTTGTGATAAATGTATTAGATCTCTATAAACAAGCTGAAATATAAATTTATTAGATTATATTTTCATATCAATATATTGTTAATGTTCATTAATGAGGGGTAGTTTTAAATAAAATTTTATAAGTTTCTAAAGTATTATATTAATAGGCAAAATAATGTCTCAGTGGTTTGCTCTTTAATTTTTTTCAAAATTTTAAATCTCATTGAATTTTTCTACTTTTATGAATATATGATTCTAATTAAATACAATATAACTAAAAGTATAGGAAAAGAAAAAGATCAACTTATAATTTTTTTAACAAATTGACTTCTCCATTATGAAATCTGTCAAATATTACACCTCATTTTTAAGGGGAGCCGTCTTGGTGGCAGAAAAAGTCGTGGTTGCACTCATCACATACTTTGAAATTTAATACATTATATTAATTTCAATAATGTATTAAATAATATCTACTTAAATTAAGATACAATATGTACATACATGAAATTATGCTGTGTGCATAAAACCCTAAAGTTAATAAGACGGCTATTTCTGGGGAAATAGCAGAACCTGTGTTATTTACTTTGAGCAATGAGTATATATATATATATATATATATATATATATATATATATATTACTGACTCTTGACCAAATGTGTATCGTTTTTTAAATTGTTCACTTGGTAACTTAAAAGGATCGGAGTCTTTATATAAATTTTTGGTAAACGATTATTTTCCATCTTCATGTCAACAGTAATGATCTCAAGTCACGGACTGCCCGCACTCACATTTTAACATCTCAAGTACACGAAGTTAAGAGACGAGTTTCGTGTATTAATCAGTACGTCACTCAGCTGATATCGTAAACCTACGCCTTACCTTTAGATATGTTTATTAAGTTCATAAACTGAACATCAACATTGTACTCAAGTGCGTGTACATGAGCTGAGTAACGATTATTAATACGATCCGAAGAACATAGTATGAAGCGCTGATATTCACTATGATGTTTTATTAAGGAGTAAAAGCGCCCCTTATTATATTTATATGACTTTACCAGATCATTCTTTAGCATTTTAATTATCCCGAAATTAGTGGAGAGAGAGAATCACTAAATTTTAATTAAAATGAGACGTAAGGTTATATTTATTTTAGACAAACAAAATAGTTAATTGTTAACAATATGTTACTTAGGATACTTATGAGAAAATTAGTAACAACTCTTATGTAAACTAATATATCACAGATAGCTAATATTCCCTAAACGTAATTCAACAGAATCAAATTTAACGCTGAAAAAACAATAGGCAAAACGTGTTCTTTACCATTTCGCATTAAAACGGCCAAGGCAGATAAATGTTTAGGATAAATTTATTTCTCGTTCATAGAGTGTGCCGTATATATAGATTATAGGGCACAATTCACGTCTTCACGAATCAGTTGTTAGTTTTTTTTAAACAAAAATAAATAACATTTTCTTGTTTAATTGATGGACGTATTCCATAAGCGTTCAGGCTATAATATTAACCTAAATTAAAGCTTAACTTACTTAAATTACTTAAATAGATTAAGGAATGTTTCAAAAAAAATTGACCCATAAAACTAGGTCAACTCGCATATTCTTTATCCCGCAGATATAAAACTCGGCAACTGACTCACGAATAATATAAAAGAACAATGGACTATAGTAATCGATATATCACAGCGTCAATTGTTCTCAATTTTAAATTTATTATTAATAGTAGATTTCTGCAAGTTTTTAATTTATAACACAATTCAGTCAAAATATTCAGTGAATAATTTTACAGCACATAATATAATTATTTAATTATAATGAAAACATTTGTCATATTTTAAAAAAATAATTAAATCACAATTTAATGTCAAAAAGTGGAAGTCATAATATCAGTCCACTTGCGTTGTAGAAATTATATAACTTGATTAACTTTCATTTGGTCTAAAATATACAACATTAATAACATATACAGGATCACCAAACCAGCATTTTATCCACATTGTTAACAAAAAACAAATATTTATATTCGTTTCTAACCAATAACAGCCTAAATTTTTCATATTATACAACGACATTTTTAGTTGATTTACTAGCGACCAAAGCTGGTGATTCTGGCGGTAAGAATGATGAGATTGAAAGAAAAAAGGCAGAGTTTAAACGTTTAAATAAGCGAGTAAAAGAATTAGTTGAAAGGAAAAAGCAAGAAAGAACGGATAAGAATGATAGAAGAATATCGGATAACTTCTAGGCAAATATTAAAATGTTCTGGCAACTCGTAAGAAATACCAGGAGACATTCAAAACAGTCTAGATTGAATGCGATACGAGACGAGAATGGCTGTATTCTGAATGATGAAGTGTTGAGTCTAAAAAGATGGAAGGAATATTAGTTTTGAAAGCGTATTTTTGAGTAAGGAGACGTGTGAACTAAATGAAATAGAAATTCCGAAAGAAGATGAAAGAGATAAGTAAAGGTGAAATAATGAAAGCAATGAAAAGCATGAAAGTAGGTAAGGCAGCCGGATATGATAGAGTTTCACTCGAAATGCTAAGGGCTGGAGAGGACGTGGTGGCAGGCTTGCTGTACACCTTGTTTAATTTATGTTGGGAACTAAAGCGGGTACCGGGAGACTGGTGCATAGCCGTGATAGTCCATAAGGGAAAAGGGTCACAGCAGGACTGTAAAAACTACCGTAGTATCAGCCTTCTTAGCATTGTGGGAAAACTGTATGCTAAGGTACTAATTGAAAAAGTTATGAAAGAAACTGATGAAAAAATTTGGGATGTGCAAGCGGGATTTAGAAAGGGAATGGGGTGTACAGATCAAGTCTTTTCCATGCGCATGATTGCGAAGAAGTTTTAGGCGAAAAACCAAAAAGTTTTTTGTGTGTTCATGGACTTGGAAAAGGCTTATGACAGAGTGGACACGGATGTGTCATGGCAAACGCTGAACGCATTTAGGTTGAGCGCTGGCTTAATACAGCATTAAAGTCTCTGTATAGGGACTCGAGTGCTTGTGTTAGAATCAACGGGGTCTACTCGGACTGGTTTGGCATCCATAAAGGTGTCAGACAGGGCTGTGGCTGTTCAACCTATTTATGGAAATTGGTTTGGAAAATTTGAAAGTTGAAGAATTCGGGTTAAGAATGGGTGAGTTAACTATCAAATGCCTTTTGTACGCCGATTATTAAGTCATACTTGCGTCGTTGGCGGCCGAGTTTCAAATGATGGTTACATTAATGAACAGGTCATTAAAAGAAAGGGGAATGAAAGTGAACGCAAGTAAGACGAAAGTGATGGTTTTTGAAAGAGAAGAAAGCAAAACGGTATGTGAAATAAGAACAGAAGGAGAGTTAATTGAGCAAGTGGATGAGTTCGTACATTTGGGATGTGTATTCAGCAGGGATGGGAGATATGATAAGGATATTGAACGACGAGTGAATGGAGGAAATAAAGTAAATTGGGCTCTACACTCTATTGTGAAAAGTCAGAATGTGTCAAAAAAGGCACGTATGACAATTCACAATCCTGTATTAGTCCCTACTTTAACATATGGTAGTGAAAGTTGAACGAGAGTAGAATAAATGCAGTATGCAGAAATACGGTCGCTAAGGAGTATTTTAGGGCTGAATCTGAGTGACAGGGTGAGAAACTGTGTGATAAAAGAAGAGTGTGGTTTGTAAGATGATGCAGTGACCAGGATTAAGAAAGGAATGCTTCGGTGGTTTGGTCATGTAGAAAGAATGAATGCGGAAAGACTGACAAAGCAAATATATGTTGCAGAAATGAATGGAAGAGTTGGAAAGGGACGTCCTAGGCGGAAGTTTGTCGACCAAATTGGCGATATACTAAAAATGGGCCAAATTAAGTGTACCTTTAACCGACGAGCATGTATGCGTAGGTATATGGATGTGGAAGAGGCGAGAGAGGTATGTCAGGATCATGCTAAATGGAAGTATGTAGTCTCTGCCTACCCCTCTGCGTGACAGGCGTGAGTGTTTATTATATGTGTTTATTTTTAGTTGTAATATATTATACAAAAAAGTTCGTAAAGTTAAAAACGTCTATAAGATTTAATGAATTATTGCTGTAATATGTTTTTCGTATGGTGCGTGACGGGAGCTGGTGAGCTTTGTAAAGGCCAATTTCGAATAAGTATTTTGACATTGTCTAGTAAATGATACGGGTCTTCATTTTGATTCATAACCGATCAAAGATTTATGTGTTTATGGACCACATCATCAACTTATAATCAGGTGGACTGTGTTACTTTTGCCACCCTTACTTGTAACCAAAAAACCGAACGAGTATTTTTCTTTGCACATCGTGAAAGCAAATTTCACTTTACATGCACAATCGAGATCTTCTATAGCCGCCAGGAATACGTAATATATTTGTCCATTAAAATTTTAAGCGCTATCTTTTGATATGCTACGTGCTCGATAGCGAGGAATAACATCGCGAGAAAGTCTGCGTGACGGGAAATAAAATACTTCGTGTGTAAAGTCTGCCAACGCCCACGGAAATAGCATGGCGGACTTATTACTCCATTATCATTTCAGAAATGTGCCCAGTATTGTGGACGTATAGATGCAGTAACCATACTCTTTTCTTTAATTTATAAGTATAAAATTCTTATACATATTTTATATAATACATTCGCCATCTTTACACTCATCACCATCGTCATGACAGCCCACCACAAGTCCACCGTTAAACACAGGAAATGACAGAAAACACGTGCCTGAGTCACCTGCATCCATTGACGTCTTGCATCTTACTAGGTCCTTACTGCAGTACAGGAACGCCATTCTCCTCGCGAAATTTAACATTATCAACTGTCAAACTCCATACTCGTACTTTATAATTTAGTTCATATATTTTCTCAGGACTTCTATCGAAAAACAAATTCTAGTTTAAGCCTGGGAGTAATTTTAAACTTCTTTTCGTAATATTTTTAAATGTGAGTTTGTTGTTTCAGCCGCATCTAGAAAAAGATCTAGTTTTTCCAACCAAAATGATATATATGGAGCAGTGGTAGCCGGGTTCGATGCCCACTGAACCAATAAAATTATTAATTGCAATTTTAAGTGCCGATTTGCCACATGCTGGGTGAAGTAAAACATCAATATACTGTATTTAGTTTAATATATACATTTGACAGACAATATTTCGCAGACATGTGAAGTTCCCCAACACGCAGTGCTGTGAGGCGGACGTTGCCTTTCCGTAAATCTCTCTCAGAAATGACAGGAAGATTATGCCCAGCCGTGGGACGTATATAGGCTGTAACTTTAACTTTGTTATACATAAATACACGTCATTTTGCTTGGACGTAAAGGCTAGACATTTAATAGAATGCTGGCTTTAAAATTACGGATAATCCAATCAGTTAACCGCCGGTTTCAACCATTGGGCTGTGACATAATATACATTACACTTCACATTCACAATATGCGATCAGTCTTGGCACCAACGCCGCAATGGCGACACGTGATATCAAAGAGGTATATATATACCAAAAGCCGCAAATAAACTTACGTACGTTACAGTTACATCGCTTTCACCAAACATTAAAGTCGATAATGACGGTCAAGAATACTGATAGTACAAGAAGACGTAATATCAAAACAATATTTATTCATATTTAAGAAAAACTAAAAAAATTAAGACTCGCAACGAATATAGCTTTCGTTTGTTGAATTAGCTCAGAAATGATGGGACTGCGAATCTGATTATCACTTTTGATAAAAAAATGGATACTTTATAATACATGGAAATGTTCGTAACAATAATTAGACTAAGAAGAGGCAGTCAAGCCTTGACCGGGATACAAATTAAATGAAAATTATCTGCTTGTAACTCTAAAGTGGTGCTGTGCCGGCAACATCTGATTGTTTATTCTAGTCAAAAATATTTCACTCCTAATTACAGTATATGTACAAATAGTGGATATACTTAAAGGCATGTAGATATATACTACGTATGTATAACAGATGTTTTGGCAACAGAGCCAATAATAATTTGACTAAGCTTAGACTAACAGACACCGCTTGAGGAACTGCTACTTTCAATACTCTTGCCAAACATACCCGTTATGTCATAGATTAGGGTGAAAGATATGTAAATTGTATTCAAAGTAATTAATATAAAAAAATGTATTTTAATCTGTCACAATTTGATTAGTTTCGTACTTTTGTGTGGTTATGGAAAACGCAAATACGTTAATGTTGTATATTTTTTATTATATAGAGGATCCATAAGTTGAAAGTGTTCAAGTAAATGTATTGATTTGCATGATATTTCAATCTTTAATAACAAAATAGATAGTATCTTTTTAACGTAGTAGAGCCACGCTGTAGCTATATTATAGTTGCAGTTTTAATGGATCGATTCGATCGAGGAAAGACGTGCTCACATAATACCAGCATAAAATAGCAGCTTTTTGCTGGAAATTTTAGTCTTCATCTAAATGAAATAGAACGAATACACTCTTCATGCAAACTGTAATCTTCATCTAAATGAAGAAGAAGAAGAGGAAGTATTTGAAATGTTGACTTATAATACAATTTAGTATAATAATAGTGACCGCGTTACAATGCCCGACCGATTATAAATTGGAGCTCTAGCACACCAAACGCACGCACGGTACGATTTGTGTGCCTAGTGTGAGTTAGCGATAAAGTTAACTACGATTTGTATAGAATAAAAAAGCTTCAATAAGTGGCAATAATTTGAAACAAAATTCCTGAGTGCGAGTTCACTACGTGGTCGATTTCGACCATCAAACATTGACTCACATTCGATAGTGAGAACGTTAACGCTCGTGATTGATTGTTTGAAGTATTTTGCGAGTGCGAGCGACAATTTTGATCTTTCGCGAAGTAACTTATGTAAACTTTACGCCGTCGCTATCGAAAAAGTTTTCACACAGTGTGCCTAGTGCGAGTTCCACAAAATTAATCGAATGACTTCACGATCGCGTTAACCGAGTTATCATCGTCGGTATCGACAAGCGAAGACGAGCGAGTGTGAGTTACAATCAAAGCTAACCTTTCGATTCGCGTTTGCTCACCGTGAATGTCGTTTATTCCTCCTCTTATGTTGGTAGAATGTTCGTTTCGTGAGATATGCTAACGAAATTCAGAACGACATATTTATTTAGTAGTCTTAATATTAGCATCTGTCTATCAAATTTGTGGTTATTATAATATCTTTAATTACCTATTTGTTTATGTTTCGTAATTTGATCAAGGTTTCGACACTCGACAGTTTGTGTTAGTATAATGAGATTGTGAATTAGATATTTAATTGTTAACATTGAAGAGTAACTCGTCCGTGGTTGTTATTAATATAACGTTTAAATTTTAAGCAAAAAACATAAAGATGTGTTCATTCTAATATGCTTTTATGGTCAAATTTTTGGAGCTGTAAATGGAATTTGAGTAGGTTTCGACACTCGACAGTTTGTGTTAGTATAATGAGATTGTGAATTATATATTTAATTGTTAACATTGACGAGTAACTCTTCCGTGGTTGTTATTAATATAACTTTTTAATTTTAAGCAAAAAACATAAAGTTGTGTTCATTCTAATATGCTTTTATGGTCAAATTTTTGGAGCTGTAATTGGAATTTAAGTTAATTACTGTAAAGTGAAGTTTGATACGTTTGTTTTGTAACTAGGTAACGCGGACTAGAATTTATTGGATTTTCGGCATAAAGCCCTCGGCAAAGCATCGTCTAATGCAAGCGATCAAATGGCCTGTATAAAAATTTAGAAGGAATTGATTTAATTATTGAATAAAGGTAGACCTAAGGTTTATCAAACGCTATTGACACAAAACTTGAACACTTTAGTGAAAAATGCTATAGCTATATCTATCTTAAATTGCCTGTCGTCGGGATGTAACAACGGACGAAAATAAGCACAAGCTCTTGCGTCAACACTGGCATTATAATAGCAGTCATCTATAATTATTACCTATTTATGCCTTAACGGCTGCAAACATCCTCCAAGCGAAAAAAAATGTCATGCCATAATTATACATCGTTAAAATAAATTTGGCGCGCCAATAACATGAGTTTTTTTCGATCTATTAAAAAAGGACATCAAGGAAAGCAATAGCCTTCATGCGGTCGCGGTTGTTGTTCTGTCATTACTAAACTGCCGCCGCGCGGCGCTTGAGTCGCGGTACGTGCACGTAGGAAGGATTGCGAAAAGGTGAGGTTAAAGGTATATACTGAATATTTTATTTTATTTATAAATTAAATTGTTAACTGATGTTACAGCAGGTTGTCTGCCAAGTTTCGAAAACAAAAAGCAAGTCGGCAGTTTATATATCTTCATGAACCATTTAGAGCTATATTAAAAATATTAAACTTTATAATATTTTCATTCCTATAATATATCAGTCCATAAAATACCTACGCATGAGAAATGCAAAATTTCCACTTACTGACTTATTCACTCATCTAAAACGTGAACAAATTCTAGGTGGCTTGGAAACTCGAAATTTGGCATCATATTAGAACATTAGGCGTATACAAAGAAAATGAATGTGAAATACATGTACGAATTACCGATATTGGATGTCGATAGCACATCTACATACTAATTGTATGTTTAAGATTAATAAAGGACATAACTTGGCAACAATTATTGGAACATCCAATAACACAAATGTGAAAAGGATACAAGTGACTGTCGGGTATGTCTCCTTTGTTGATAAAGAAACTTGGGAACTGAATGGGTGCCAAACAGTTCAGTATATCGTTCTTCAATTAATTTAAAATATAACTTGTTACGTTGTTTGAAATTTAATTCATCACTGAGCAAGTTATAATAGTTATAAATTACATTTAAAGTGATGTTAAGTTTTCAATTAATTTTAACTTAAAATATTACCTTTTTAGTTGTTTTTTTTAAATACTGTTATAAAGGTGGATGTAAAACTTACCAAGTCACCATTTCAAAGTCACAATGTTCTCAGTTTCTTTCATCCCACATTTATAATAACTAACGCATATTAACTATTCTAATATTGTGTATTTAAATGTATTCAAAGACTTTTTTGGATGTTTGTTACGCAATCCCACATAAAACGGATATGTGGTATTTGAATAAAATGGTTCACGGCAAGGCGATATCTTGATAATAGGATATGTGCCGGACGGGTGAAACTCTTCGGATTAAATGTTGTCAAAGATACTTCGCGAGTCGCTCACGTCCTACACCTATAGGTTCCGCAGGATACTTTCACTGCCGTCTTTGTGAGTGGCGCTGAGATATTGTAGACTGAGGTTCAAATCAAAATGCACGAATTATAAATACAAATAGCAAGGTATTGGCCAGCAGTTCGACTGATTGATTAGTCGCGAAATTTTATAACTATTGTTTATTGGCCACCGTTGTTCAACTACGGTTGTTCACTATTGGTTGGACACTGTATATTTTTAAAAGATTTCTTTAAATTGTACGGTAGTATCAAATATCTATTGGTAGTAGCTGGTTTTCTAACACTACTGACTAGCAGCTATTATCAACTAAACTAGCTGATTTTATCACTTGTGTAACTGCGGATATCAGTTACCACTTTCACTATATGTAATTGCGAATATCAGTTACGACCTTTTTCGGCTAGCTAACACTCTCACTATTCAATATATACTGCTACTAGTCACTTCAGTTACTATCGGATACTACTGCTTGTCACTGGTAGTTCTTCACACTACTACTCTACTTCGTATTGTCGTCTACAAGGGACTACTCTTGTTTATCTGAAGCAGGTTTTGGGCCTCGAGGAGTTCCCCATTACCCGGGTAATCCTCACAGCCCATTTTTATGGGCCGGTATTGGGAGCCGTACATTGTACGACATTGCAGGAAATCTTCTTTGGCATATTGCGCGCCACCAGGTAGGTGCTACTGGAGGGTCAGCAGTCTCGAAGCCCCGCGGAGTCCCGCGGACAGGGAGTCGACGCAGAGCCAATTCTGCCGACAGGTGTGCGCTTCAGATAGCAGCACTCCGGGCCTCCAGTGCTCCTTCCTGGCTCTAGGTAAAGACCTGGTGGATCCCTAGGCAGAAGTTGGCGTATCTCGCGCCTCTGGGAAGGGATTTGCCGAATGGTCAGCAACCTCAAGGTCCCGCGGAGACGCATCTCGACGCGGAGCTAAAGTCACCAACGGGCGCGCGCTCCCAGCAGCACGCCGGGCCTTCGGAGTTCGCTTCCCAGCATGTAGGTTATGCGCAGCGTTGGTTATGTAACATCCAGGGCGGGGTCAGGGGCGTCCTCGAGGCTTGACGCAAGCCGAGTTGGCCCCACAGCATGTGCACCCACTGCGAAGCGACGCGCTGTACTTCTCCGGCCCGGACGGGAGCCGACGACCGCCGGACGTGACCGCTTGCTAGCGCGGTCCGGACGCGACTCAACTACTACTCTACTGGTTCCCGAGCCCCTAAGGTAGACTTTGGCTAAACCTTACAGTGAGCCGTTTGCCATTTTCCTTTTGGCGTCTTTATTGCATAAACTTTTCACTATGCAAATGGCATAAATTACAATATTTTCTATACAAAACTAATTGCTACATTAACATGCTATACATCATCAAATCGGTAGTCTGGTACTTTATTAGTATATCATAAAGGTTACTCAAAACATTAACATTGTAAAAAGTTATTAAACGAAATGTTCCAAATTTTCATAATATATGGGTAGGTGCATTAATTCTTTGATTTTTCTATAACTACCAAATGCGTTTAATTATACAAAATATTCCTACACTTCCTTAATCTATAAGCCATATGCTAATTCAATGTCATACTTACAACTCTTTTAGAATATAATATTATTTTCATTATTTTTAGTATGAACTATTACGCAGTTAGTTAAAAACTTCTAGAGAGTTCTACGATAAGAGGCACTACGATTTTTCTTAATACAATAAAAGTTGTTTACTTCACCTGTTATCAAAACGACATTCTATACAAATACACTAAGAGTTATAAACATGCTACACAACTATATTATCAATACACGTTTTCACCCAGTTTTGTCGGTAATTTCACTATAATTACAAAAAACAATATTCTTTATCACTTTGTTTCTTAGCGTTGTTAGGCCGTCGCGAACAGGATACAACAATTTTGAGCTGAGGGAATATGATCATGAGGAGTTTCTGTTTCATCACAAACGTAGTCGCGGGTTCAAGTTAGTGGAATGGCTGTATTACGTAAGTAATTTTAATTTGAGCTCAATGACTTGTTTGAAACATATCCACTGAGATCGATGAGCAAATAAGTAGAAATTAGGTCAGTTCGTGACTTCTTTAAGCCACGAAAATAAAACTCGCGTTACTACAATCGGCTTACGAATAATGTGAAAGGACGGCAGCGGCAGGCTAGAAATCGATACATTTCTGTTTCAATGCTTTTTATTGCAACTTTGCTTTATTTTTGTTCAAAAGAAACTTTAGATCCAGTTCTCGTCAAAACATTTATTGCCAGTTGATTTTGTGCTTACTCTGAAAGATTGCTATGTAATTCTATAATATTAATTTTTACTGTTTGGATTTAATGCTAATAAAACCAAGAATTTGTTTAGTATCATCATTTACATAATCAGAAATTTAAAAAAAACATTACCTTCTTTACGTTTTTTTTTGGGGTAGAGCCATGCTACAGTTATATTAGTAGTACATTTTTAGCACGAATGGGTTTGCTCGACCGGGGAAGGACCACGCTTTCATAGAATACCAGCATGAAATAGTAGCTTAATGCTGCTGTGTTTTGTATGGCGAGTGTAGAGAACCGGAGACCCTTTTTACTGGAAGCGAGGCATTCCATCTTAGTCCTCACGAGTAACAACGCATCTGTATTTTGATTCGTAATCGAGGTTAGATGTAGATGTCTATGGGCTGCAGCAACCACTTACCATCAGGTGGACTGTGTGTTCGTTCGTCACCCTATCCTATAAAAAAAAGGAAAATTTTTCGGTATCGTGGAAGCACGGATCCGTCTACGTCTAATTAATAATTGAAAAAGTAAAAGAAAAAGTATTTGGTGCACATTGTATATATAATTGTTTTTGAGTTGTTTTACTGGAAACGGGGTATTCCATCTTAGTCCTCGTTGACATCTGCATTTAGTTTCTTATGTGAGGATAGATGTAGATGTTCATGAGCCACAGCATCCACTTACCTTCAGGTGGATTATGTATTCCCCCTGGTTTTATAAAAAGTCGGAATTATTTTTTTCTTTTTATTATTCTTTCTCTTTAACAGACTGTCAAATTCTACTGCTGGACATGCTTCTAGCAGTAGAATGTTCATTTAATAGAAATGCTTCATTATACTTCTTTATGTATTTAACCTCTGACGTATTATATACCGCCACCTACTGGAGGCCCATGAAAAATTTCTAGCAAATTATACACACAAATTATTTTTATGTTTTGTAACAAAACATTATACATACAAAGAAAATCACATTCAGATTACGTGGAAGCCATCGAGTAACAAGAACAATGCCAAGTAACACTGAACACTACAATTTTTTTTAGATGCTGAAGCGTGTTCCATTAAAGTTGTTCTTGTATGTTCAGAATTGGCGGTATAGTTTCTGTGTCACAATTTATATCGTTAACATATAAATACCTACATGACTGAAATTATTTTTTTAATGATTTTTAAGGAGCTGATAATGATGATGAAGTATAAGATCAAAAAATGAGTAACGATGAAGGAATATGACGTTTGCTATTGCAATCTGCTCTCCAAGCGTGTTTATAATGACGAATCTCTCCTACTGTGAAAGAAGCCCAGACATCGGAACGAGATGAAAAAGATAGTTGGAAAATTGTATGCTCATGTTCTATGAAAATATTTTAATGAGGAAACTCAAAGTTGCTGAGCGAGCTATGGAGAAGACTACGCTCGGCAGTTTTTCTGCGCGATAGAACCATGGTAACTGGTCTAGCTCAACGGCTAAGTAAGCTGAAGTGTTATGGGCATATCCTATAGCTCAAATTACCAATAACCGATGGACTATAAAGGCTCTCGAATGACAACCTTGTACCGATAAGCGAAGTGTAGGGTGGCCCCTTACTTAATAGCGTGACAACCTGGTAAGATATGCAGCCATACCAGGTTACAGGTGACTCAGAACTGTGTTTAGTAACATTCCTTGGGGGAGGCCTATGTTCAGCAGTGTACCTGTGAAGTACTGTAATAATGATGATGAGGATGAACAAAAGAAAAATTGAAGTCAATTAATTTGAAAAAAAAAAAACAAAGAAAAAACAAACATACATGTAGTTTGCAAAAATACTGTTACCAATCTTCGTTGAATTTCGTCACAATAATTCTAAAAAGTCTCGGCGTTCTCAAAATTTGCTGATGTTATAATGCAAATGAAAAAGGGCGACAAGTCCTAAATGGAAACGCTCAAGAATCTAATTGAATAATTTCGTAAACGTTCTAAGCTGCCGTAGGGGTAGAGTGGAGGGTCGCGACAAAATCCTTTTAAAGAATTAAAATAGAGACGAGTTATATCAGTAAATATTTAACATTTTACTACTGCTTAATATTCCTGTGTAGGGTACACTATTATATACCCGCTACCGGCGTAAGGAATAATATAAGAACTTTTTTCCAGCTGTCAACATTACCTTTTTTACTCATCATAAGCCAATCCTTGACTAGAATCTCGCCTGATGATAAGTGATTATGAAGCTTTAAATGGTAAATCGCACTATTTTAGCGAAACTAAAACCTATTTACTTTTGCCTTGAAGACACCCAGATTGTAATCGGACGGAAAAACAGACGCTGGCAAATTATTTCACTCTTTTGCTGTAATAATAATAATAATAATAAATACTCTTTATTGCACACACAATAATACAAAGAACAACAAACTATAGATAAATTTATGTACAATTAGGTGGCCTTATCGCTAAACAGCGATCTCTTCCAGGCAAACCTTGGTGAAGGAGATATTTTACATACAAAAATATAGAAGTGTGCATAAATAGTAGATAAAAAATCATGCATAACACACATATATATATATATATATATATATATATATATATATACATACATACATACATATACATATATATATATATATATATATATATATACATACATACATATACATATATACATACATAATCATACACATATATACATATTTATACACATACATATTTATACATATACATATTTGTAAATATTTTTATAACACATTATAGCTACACATTATATACATACCATATATACACAAACCTTATCAAGTATAGTAGATATGATAATGAAATATATTAAGTAGAACACATATTTAAATAATAATTTTTAACCATTTTTTTGAAAGACTCAATGTTTTGGGCTTTCTTAATTGTTAAAGGCAGCGAGTTCCATAATTTAATTGCTTTGACACAAAAGGAAGAATTAAAAAATTTTGAATTGTGAGCAGGCATTCGCAAAATAAGTTTATCAGATAATCTGGAATGATCTTTATCTGCACCCGCAAACTCAAATTTTTCCTTTAAATACTTCGGTGTTTTAGGATCAAATAGTACACAGTACAGTTGAGATAGAATGTGAGTATTCCGACGAAGTCTGATAGGAAGCCACTTGAGCTTAGTACGAAACTCAGAAACATGATCATATTTGCGGAGGCCAAATATGAACCTAATAGCGAAATTCTGAAGACGCTCAAGTTTATTTAATTGATCCTCAGTAAGATTAGAATAGCATACATCAGCATAATCAAGGATAGGGAGTAACAAGGACTGTGCCAGTAAAATTCTAATAGGAATCGGTAATGAGTTACGCAAACGTCGTAAGGAAGATGATGCCGCGAACATCTTTCTACTGGACTCTTTAATATGTAGGGACCAAGAAAGATTTTGATCAATGTGTAATCCTAGGTCTTTTACAGATTTGCTAAAAGGTATCACAACACCATCAATAACAATAGGTGGTAGGTTATCCCAACAAATTCTGGAAATTACAGTACTATTTCCAACAATAATGGCTTGGGTCTTATTGGGATTTAAATTGAGCCCGAACGACCTGCTCCAATCATGTATTGCAGCAAGATTCATATTAGTGTCATTGATGGCATTGGGAAGGTTCTGGAGTGATGTATGGGAGTAAACTTGAAGATCATCTGCATACAAATGGTAGAGAGAAGAAATTCGTGAAGTAACAGAATTAATAAACACAGAAAAAAGGAGAGGAGACAACACGCCACCTTGTGGTACACCAGCAGTTAGTTCACACCACGAAGATGTGGCACCCCCTACCATAACCCGCTGCCGGCGGCCACGCAAATAGCTTTGAAACCATTCAATTGCCGCTGGAGATATGTTAATAGAGCGTAGCAGACTCAGCAATACATCAAAATCGACGGTGTTAAAAGCATTACTGAATCCAGTAGCGTAAGTAATGTGAGCTGCTTTTGGTCCATACCCCAACGAATATCATCTGTGATTTTAAGTAACGCTGTAACCGTACTATGACCAAGTCTGAACCCCGATTGAAAGGAGTCAAGAAGGGAGTTTTTATTTAGGAAGAGGTTAAGTTGTGCAAAGACTAATCGTTCAAGGACTTTTGAAAGGAATGGAAGGATAGATATAGGTCGATAATCTGAGGGAGAACAGGGGTTCTTCTTTTTAGGAAAAGGAATGATATTTGCTTCCTTCCAAATTCGAGGAAAGGATTCAGAGGATATGGAGTAATTGAAAATATGAGTTAAGATAGGGAGAATAATGTCAATCAGGGGGACGATCATTTTACGGCTAATTTCATCACATCCGATGGCACTTGACGATATGGACAAAACGCTCTTTTTAACATCACAGTCGGAAAATTGATTGAAGGTGAACGGCGAGAAATTAGGAGTTGATGCTTTGGACAGATTGTTTAAAGTATATGATTTTATATTATCGTTTGAAAACGAAGAGGTAGATGAGAAATGTTGATTTAATGATTCAATGTCAACGTCTTCATTCGAAATAGTAGATTCTTTAGATTTTCCGACTCCTATAGATCTGAGAAACTTCCAAATTTTTGCAGGGTCTCCGTTCTCGACTGATCTCTGAACATGGCGTTGTTGTGCGTCTCTACAAATTGTATTGCAGCGATTCCGTATGCTCCTATACTTGTCTCTATTGTGGTCCGATTTATCACTGTTATAAATAAGCCTAGCTTTATTTTTCTTATTTAACAGTGATTTAATATCGTCTGTTAGCCAAGGTGCAGGGGAGTGTTTAACTTTAACTGGTCTGATTGGTGCATGGGTGTCATAAAGGTCAATCAAAATGTAATTAAATGTTTCCACTTTTAAGTCTGTAGAATCTGCAGAGTATACAGCAGACCAGTTAGCATTTCGGGAATCGTCTTGTAAACGTTCTATATTCATCCCACTAAAATTCCGTAGCATCAGTACCTTGCCTCGAAGTTTAGGAGTACGTGTTTTATATGAAAGAAAGATGAGGTCATGATGAGAGAATGCCACAGCTGCACATTGACCATGCTTTGACACGTGATCAGGAGATGAAACTATGATAAGATCTAACAGGGATGAAATACAGTTAGGCAAGGTGTGTGTAGCATTAAGTGGCAGAATATGTAAATTACACGAATCAGTAATAGAGCGCAGCTTTTTAGTGCGGTGATTATTCTTTAACATACAAGTGTTAAAATCGCCCATAAAAATAATATGATTGTATAGAGGAGTCAGATCTTCAAGTGTTTTCTCAAATGAAGGGAAATAATTTACATGGAGGGATGGGCTATAAAAGACGCCTAGTAAGATTTTGGTGTTAGATAATATAATTTCCAACAAGAGATGTTCAGCTTCATTAGGCAAGGGTGCATGAGTAGACAATTTAATAATCTTAAAAGGAATATCATATCTAAGGTAAATTGCTACCCCACCACCACTCTGGCCTACTCGGTCATTTCGAATAAGATTGAATCCTGGTAGTGAATAGCAGGTAGATGGTAAACATGGTTTGAGCCACGTTTCGGATACAAGAATAGCGCTGAGGAAGCTAGTGTTAAATGATGCAAGCATGTCTGGAAAATGTGCCGGAATACTTTGGGCATTAATATGAATAACATTGAAATTTTTCAGAACATCTGAGAATTGAGAAGATATGACTTCGTTTAGAGGAGTGAGATCTGTACTGTGAAAACTATCGTCACTACTGCCGCTTTCTGAGTAAGGTGTCACAAAGGAATCATTACTTGAATCAATATAATTGAACGACTCAAAACTCATAATAAGCCTTTCTTTTTATGAACAATATATGATATGGTAATGCGTATATATATATAGCGATATAAAATGATAAAAATAATATATAAATATATACTCGTAAATAAATAATAAAAATAAGCAAAAACGAACTAGTTCTTCTTCACCAACCAGCGTTACCAGAAGATCGATCGATCAAAAACGCAACTAAACTATCAGTAGTACATAGTTACACTTCATACGTACACAAGTTACTGCAAAAAGTAGTATAGGCTAATAATATTACAAACAGTAGCACAAATCGATATTACAAACAAATAGAAAAATTAACAGTAGGTCTTAAAAGTAAACAAATTAATTTTATTGAAAAATTTTTGTAAGCCAATAAGTTAATGTAAAACTTTGAGTATGAGTTGGCTGTATGGTCATTCGATCTTTGCCTATATTGATATCAACAAGATTTACTTTGACAGACTTACGTCAATGTGGAAATTAATAATTTTACCCTTTTTAATTACATTTTTATCAAACAATTGAAATCATTTTAACCTAAAACTACAATTTGCAATAACTATGTAGTATCGGTAGAACGCAGTAAACAAATGCATATACTGAAGTAATGATCCGACTTAAAGTACCTATGCTAATGAACCAAACACTTTAATAAACGATTACAGAGAAATATTTATCTATCCAAAGTACCTAGCATTAGTAGTAAGGATATCGCATATGAGAAGGCCGTGACCTACCTTAAATGTCGGATTGACAGGATGTTGCGCATAACTGCACACGTCAACTTTGTTGTCCGCAAAGCTCGATGTACGCGGGCGATGCTGTCCTGACATCCAAGTTACCGACAAAGTCGAAGTTGACCATCTACAAAATGTATATAAGACCCCTGCTAACATACGCTGCTCCGGCCTGGTATGCGCTCCTGAGCTATCAACAGAAGCGGCGACTACAGGCCCAGCAGAACTTGTCATTACGAACCATAGTCGGTGCGGGTGGCTACGTCCGGAATGACGTCATAGTGGCCAACCTAAAGATTGAGAGCCTGCAAGAATTCGTGGCCCGGCTGGCGCGCGGTCTGTTCGACCGCGCCGTCAACGGGCCGCATGAACACCTCGACGGCTTCACGCCGTTGCACTCACGGCCTATCCAACAGAACTCCTCCCTATATAGATTAGGGAGTTGAGTAAATCCCACAATGCCGCAGAAAGGCCAACCTAGACATAATATTTGTGCGACAAAAAGTCGCTTTTTACATACTAAACGCCTTTTACCATCAAGACGCCCAGGACCGGCACACTGTAGTGTGCCGTGAGGAATGTCCGGGTAAAGGGGGTACACCCCGAGGACCGATACCTGCTGGGCAGAAAGCCCATCCAGAAGACAACAGCATAGGGGAATTGCAGATGCGTTGCCGGCCTTTTAGAAAAGAGTAAGCTCTTGTAAGAAATTGTAAGAAACACATTAAAAACCGTTCCTAAAATCCTCAAAATAATGATGAGCTTTATTAATGTGAGAGTAGCAGCTAAGTGTTCATCAACCTGCTAGTCCATCGAATAGTTTAATTTGCCTAAAATAGAAGATGTTAAAAATTTTATGTCAGCTGGGGTATTCTTAAAAAGTACCATATCTATTAGTTTTTTATTACATTTCGTCAAATGTTATTATTTTTTATGTGTAGTATAAGTGAGGTGAAAATGATCACACAGTCCACCTGATAGTAAGTGGATGTTGTGGCCCACATATTGTATAGGTATCTACATCTATTTTTGTTTATAAATCAAAATGCAGATGTGGTTTACACTTTACTGAGGATTAAGATGGAATGTCTTATATCTAGTAAAAAAGTCTTCGGTTCTCTACTCTCAACATACGAAACATAGCCGCATTACGCTGCTATTATTCCCAGGTATTTTGTGAGAGCGTGGTCTTCTTCCGACCGACCTGCAACGTGGCTCTACAACATGATTCACGAAAGCATTATACAGTACGATTTAGAAGGATTAGGAAATGATGTGCATAGCCTCTACAGTTTACAATATAAGGTGTTGCTACTAAAATTTTACATTCATTGTAAGTAAATATAACAAAAAACAATGTGTACGTCTTCGAATCAAGAATGAATAAGCTTTTGTTAAGTCAGTGCGCTTTACCCAATGATGTATAAACTTATAGATACGTTGTCCGCACTCTAAAATGGCAAGATGAAATGAAGCCAATTGGCCATATCGCGCTTATGGCGGCCACATACGTAGCGGTATACCTGAACGGTATACCGGTACTGAAGGCTTGTGCAAGTATACCTAACGTCTATAGTGACCACACACGATTCAAGTATGCCTGTGCACTCTCAGTTCTGCGCCTGTGACAAACCAAAGAAGTCGAGTTGTGCAGTAAGTATTTTGTGAAATATGCCACCGGCACCCACAAATGATGACGTTTTGGCTATTGTTGGTTTGGTGCTAGCTATTAAGAAAAAAGAGAAGTGTAAGAAGAAACGTTCTGTATGGTGTAAAGAATGGTTACTGAAAAGAAATAAGTATTCCCACATCAACCTTTTAAATGAATCGAAATTCGCTCCGAAGGACTGGCACAACTATTTGCGTATGGATGGAAAAACATATTTGGAACTCTTGTCCTTAGTAACGCTATTGATACAAAAGAATAACACGATAATGCGCCCAGCGATAATACCGCATGAGAGGTTAACAGCAACTTTGAGATTCCTGGCAACTGATAGAAGTTACGAAGATCTTAAGTTTTCTACAATAATATCACCTCAAGCTCTAGGCGACTGAAGCGTTCCGACACACACGCTCATGCATGCTTGCACAAACTAGTTTGCGCAGGTATACAGATCGTAGTTTTGATCTGCCTACCAGACTTGTGTAAGTCAGGAAACTTGTGCATGTTTTGTCACACACACGCTCCGGTATACTTGCACAAGCCTTCAGCTCCGGTATACCGTCCAGGTATACCGCTACGTATGTGGCCGCCATTAGTCACGCACCAACCTGTCGCGCGACGCTACGTTTGTTTTTAATTTATTATATTGTGATTCGTGTGTGTAAACCTGTGCAAAACATAAAGAAAACATGCCGTCGTGTGTTTTCAGACGATGTACAAATTATACCCCAAAAGTTAAAGACAAAAATGTGTCATTTCATGCGTAAGTTCACAAGACTACCTATTTTCATTTCATTTTATTCGACGACGCCGTCTAATGGCGGCCGGCGCATGCAGCTAGTTGGTAGTCAAGCAACAGATATCCCGCCGTACGTTGTCATTTTGTCTTTCTCTTTCTTCACGCGTATAAGTAGTTCTAGTATTTTCGCCGTTTTTAAGCGCCGCGATGTTCGTTCATGACGGGTCTATATATAATACGTCATTGGCTTTACCTTACATTTACCATGCAAAAGGATAATAGTCAAGGTTAGAATATTAAGAAAAGAGGCGCACAACTGCTATGTAATATTGTTATTTAAAATTATCTTTAAAGTATAATTTTACACACGTCTTAATGTCCGACAGGACAAAAATCGGAAGAATGATCATAACTTAAATGTTAGGAACCTTAATTTATTGCAAGAATCTTAATTGTGAATGTACTATGATTTACGAAAACCCACTCAAAAGTACATCATATTAATATTTAAGTGACGTGAAATTCGAAACGTACTATATGACATTTAATAAAACACATTCTTTTAAAATGAACACCAATTTCATCAAGTAATAATTTCCTGAGGCTGCTCTAATTAAAAGAAATATTAATTTCCTTAGAGAAGATAGATAAAATATCACGGGTAATCCGGGTTGGGTTACCTAAGATATCAAGTCATTAAACTCCTCAGAAAACCCTTGCCTGTGCTTTGAAACTGAACTGCATTTGAAACTGAGTAAAATTAAACGCGATAAAATTTGTAAAATATGTTTCATTTATATTCCATTATCGCTCGAAATTAATACACTCCGATTTATTTCACAAATTTCATTGAATACTTAAAAGTCAGTGAGGTAATTTGCATCACTAATTTAATCTGATTTAATTTATTCTTTACCACAGAATTGCTCAGTTACAGTTGATGTCCGCACAAGTTTTCGCCTATTCAGCTGACCCGAATTTTTTGTCCCATAAGCAATTCCAAGTTTATGACGTAATAAAGAAGTTCCATATTTATAACGAAAATGTTTCACTGCCCATTTTAACTCGACAACCAGGACTGGCAAACAGTTATTTTTTACAAAAGCGGACATATTTTTAAGTTAGTCACTATATGCGTAACAATGTATTGACGGCTCCGTGGCGCAGTAGCTTAGCAATGAGTTATAGCGCTAAGGGCCTCGCGATCGAATCCCACACGGAAGAAGTATTTGTATTGCCTACAAGTAATTGTTCCGGGTCTGAATGTTTGTCCTTGTGCAATTTATGGATGTAAGCTTCCTCCACGATACAGGAGAAAATTCTAGTGTGTAACCTTTTAAAAAATGTGTTAGAGCCACGTGGCAGCTTTATTATAGTTGTAGCACGGATGGGTTGGCTCGACCTGGGAAGCACCACGCTTTCACAGAATACCAACGTAAAATAGCAGCTCAATGCTGCTGTGTTTTGTATGGTTAGTGTAGAGAAACGAATACCTTTTTACTGGAAATTCCATCATTCCATTCCATTCTATTCATTCTTACATTCCATTCCATCTTATTCCTTACGGAATTCTATCTTAGTCCTCACGGGTGACAGCGCATCTGCATGTTAATTCTTAATCGAGGATAAATGTAAATGTCTATGGGGCACAGCATCTACTCACCATGTACTTGGACTGTGTGCTCATTATTCATCCTATTCTATTAAAAACAGTTATCACTGAAATTATAAAAAAATAACAACAAATCCTTTTAAGAAAAGTTCATCAAAGGTTTTTTTTTCCGGCGCTATTATGATCATCATAAATACAGCACAAAACTATTTATTTTACATGCATTGTTTTCTATTCCGACGTCTATCATGACGAATACTTTTGAATATTGTAGAAATTTAACTATTTTATTCATATTAATTTCCTTAGAAACTAAAAGTAACATTTTCGTCTCATTTATTAAACACGAATGAAAGCATTACGTAAAATCTAAACCCACAGAACAAGCTTATGTATTTTATAAGCTATTTCATTTAAAATGTTAACAAAAATTAGATGTTCAATTGACTTGTAATGGCCATTAATATATTGTGACGGCGTTAGATATTACAAACATAAACTTTGAGCCTGTTACCCAGAGGTAGGCAGCGACTATAATGGCAGTCCACCATTTGGCATAATCTTGGCACACTTCCGTCGCTTCATTCACATATATACTCGTATATCTATATATTATCAGTTGACCCATTTGGTCGATAGTTCCAAACCTCATTCTAACTCACTAAAAATACAAACATTTCACAGTACACTATTTCATTTACTTTATACTATACTAGATTTTAATACTTACTATACTTTTAAATTATTATTCATTCAAATGCATATTGTTAATATTTCCTTTTTACAGAAAAAGCTTAAGTTCCCTTAAATAACATATTATCTAACTAAGGGAAGACAGCTTCAATTCGAGTGTATAATGCCATCAAGTGTGGTTGGATTAATATCACTCCTTTAGAAGTACTTTCAGTTACCGAGCTATTAAATATTCTATGCATATTCTATACGTCTTAATCGACAATCTTCCATAGCTACAATACGTTAACAGTATAAGTCACATGCTTTAAAGTGACAGACAAGCGAACAACCTACATGATGATATGAGGCTACTGTAGTTAATGAGCATCTGCAAATAACTTACTAAAGGCAGAAAATGTTGCAAAACATCTTTAAAATTAAAAAAAAGAACAAAAATGAAGAAAGAATACTTTACAGCAAGCAATTGTACAGGATCTTCATACTCTAAACACAATTTACGCTACATAGCTGCTTGGTGGTAGAAACTATATAATGTACGACTTGGTAGAAAACGTTTAAATACAATGAATAAAAGGCAAGAACGAGATTTCGACATTCTGAGCAATATTTAAAATGAGAAACTATATTGATTTGCTAACATCTACATAGGTTTTATATATGGTAAATATGAGCCTCGTTTTTATGAGAATTTAAAATGAGTAAGTTACATAATATATCGGCAGAGATATAAAGCTCTTTTGCTATATCCAAAAATAAACAATAAAGTCAAATGTTATGTTAAGAGTAATATTTAATCAAACAACCGTCCATCCAGATTTATTTAGGCAGTTAATTAATATCAGCAGCTACCCTGGTATTATTAATAGCAAATTTTCATGAATATTGATTACACCTTTTCTAACCTTCTTTGCTATTTTCGATCAACAATACCAACTAGATGTCGGGTCGGTGCAAGAAATCCAACTCAGTAAATAAGAGCGCACATGAGACGTGAGCTCTTGCACGTGAGAGTGTAGCGCGCAAGGCAATAACGGGAAAAAGAACTTTATTTGTTACAAGTTAGGGTTGATTTCACACTAAATGTTATTTAACTTATGTCTTTTTCATAGTTTATATTCATGCGGACAATATTTAGCTATGATTTTGTACGTGACCCATTATCTAGTTCGTATTGTTGATCGAAGTTTGCTATACATAAGTCTCTCACATAGATTGCCTCATGGGGGGTATCCCCCAATATCCCCCATATTTGCTATAATTACCAAGCTTGGCGGGCGAGGTGTGGTAACCTAGGTATCTATTTATATTTTGAGTTGTTATCAGAAGGATAGTGCTACGCATCTCTTGTTTCATTCCGTCGTATCGGTCCGGAAAACCGCTGGTGGTAGTCAATTCCACGAGGAGGTTGTGCAAATTGAATAACTAACTCAGTAATTATCTATATTATAATAGATTACTTACAATAAATTACTGTCGGGAATATTGAAATAAAATGGCTTCTATTAAGCTCGGGGAGTCAAAGCCGATATGATAAAACTTCACGCACACACAAAGCAATGCTAAAAGTGCGTTTATTTTATCCAAAAAGCATGAAAGTTTTTTTTGTGTAATAATATTATGAACTGATAAAATTAATTATGGTCTTTGATGATTATATCATAAAGTTTAATGGATATAAAAATATTTCAAACAAAGCCGTATATGTACGTAATGTAAAATGTAAAAAAACGTATATGTATACAAAAAAACTAACACTCCTTTCTGCTTTATTATTTATATTTATTTTTTTAGATTTATTTATTTTATATTTATTTATTTAGATTATTTTTATATATTTTTTTGCTTCAACACCATTTTATAACAGGTGGGATAAGGTGATAAGACATTTTACGTGAAATTCATAGTTTTTATTTTTTTTATTTTCACCTTTTGACCATATTCCATTTAGGTTTCGAGATAATAGCAAAAAAACCCGTGTAGAGATAGGTTTTTGAAAATTTAAATTCTTGCTCAAAGCCTACATATAGTAGACATGCAAGTTGTCTAAGCAAACGAAAGCTAGTTAAGTAATAAAATTACTCATTCACCAAAATGTGTTTCAAGCAAGTACCTGATTTTATTACAATAATGTAGCCTGCGGGGATAAAGGGAAACATCTAACACATTTCAAAATCCGTCAAGATGTTTACACTACAGAAGGTCGTAAAGGAACAGGCGAACATACATGCTTACCAGCGTGAGAACAATATACACGGCCCTCTATATATAAATTTCAATAGACAGTGCTCTCTTGCTATAATTTCTTTTCGTCTTTTCATCTTCTTTGTAAAAAAAAAATCATAAATGGAATACTTTACTATCCCCACCAGAAATGTTATGATGTAGCCCAAGATGGTAAAGCGCGCTGACTCGGCTTAAGAAAAGCATATTCACTCTCGCCTTGAAGACGCCCACATTATTATCAGATAGAAAGACAAATGCTGGCAGATAATGAACGCATTATGAACGACGAAGCAAAACCGTTTTGTTTGAATGTGTGGTAGGTCGGTAACAAATGGGTAGAAAGCCGATCGTCTGTTGGTACAATGATGGAAAATGATAAATTATAATAAAACAAATTAAAAAAAAACAATACATATTATTTACAAAGTTACGTCAAGTTATTTAACCATGATAGCACCACGAGCAGCTATATTATGGTTGCAACATAAGTAGATGGGTCGGCTCGACCGGGGGAGGACCATTATCTCACAGTATGCCAGCGTAAAACAAAAAACGTAATATTGCTGTTTTATTTTATATTATTTAATTATATATTATACAATTAAGTGTGGAGAATCGGAGAGCCTTTTTAATAGTAACGAAACAATCTATCCATAGTCTTTGGAGATAACACATCGCAATGTTTTGATTAAAAACAGTCTATGGATTTAAGTTTATGGGTCACAATATCCACTTACCATCAGATAAAATGTGTGTTCGTTTCTCACACTTGTTAAAAAATTATTCAAATTGAGTACTGGTGACTAAATGCAGTTCCTAAAAAACTCGGACGTAAGGTGACGTCACAATGTAAAAAATATGGCGCGTTTTGTAGTCACGTGATTTTTATCAATTTTTCAAAGTAATTTTTAATTACAGTCAAAATATTATTATATTTATTAAACAATTATATTTATTATAAAAAAACACTAAAACTAAAATATCTATATTCCGCGCGGTGTCCTATAAAAAACGGTGGTTGTGTTTTCTCGCTGAGTTTTGCTTAGTTTTGGCTATACTAATCTTTTAGCGAGAAATAGATCTGCCCACTTTTTAACAGCAACCTTATTTTTGAGAGTCGTTACGAGAGACTCGATGATTTCTAGCCCCTGAATAAGCCGGACCATAGACCACATACATACCCTTCGGAAAATTGTACAAAAGTCCGAAGAACACAATCTGCCACTTTGTCTTGCGTATGTGGACTATGAGAAAGCCTTTCATTCCATCAAAATTTGGGCGGTCTTGCAGTCCCTTCAGCGGTGCCAAGTTAACTGTCGGTATATCGAAGTGCAAAAGTGTTTGTACAGTAGAGCTACGATGGTTATCCGAGTACAGAACCAGAGTACGAAACCTATCCAACCGCAGAGAGGTGTGAGACAGGGTGACGTCATATCCCCAAAACTCTTCACCACTGCATTGGGAGACGTTTTCAAGCTACTGTACTGAAAAGGATACGGTACTAACGTCAATGGCGAGTACACTCACCTTCGATTTGCCGACGCTATAGTCCTTATGGCAGAATCGCTGGAGGACCTAAGCACTATGCTCAATGACCTCAATAGTTTCTTAATGTATATATAAGATGAACATGGACAAAACGAAAGTCATATGTAATGTTCATGTCACACTTATGCCCGGTGGTTGTTGATAGGACTAAGTTTTTGTTCACACTTAAAAGAAACTTGTTCACGAGTATGTTTACCTGGAACAAGTAGTCTGACTAGGGAAGTCCAAATTCGACCGAGAGGTCAATCGACGGATTCAACTCTGCTGGGCAGCGTTCCGGAAATTGCGACACATCTTCTCATCAGGCATAGCTCAAAACCTCAAAACTAAATTGTAAAACCAGTGCGTGTTGCCAGTGATGACCTATGGATCTGAGACGTGATCTTTCACTGCTGGTCGTATGAGGAAGCTCAAAGTCGCTCAACGAGCTATGGAGAGGTCTATGCTCGGAGTTTATCTGCGTGATAAACTTAGGAATGAGGAGTGACCGACGTAGCACAACGGAATAGTAAGCTGAAGTGGTAATAGCTGGCCAGCCATGTAGCTCGAAGAATCGATAACCTATGGTGAAAAAAGGTTCTTGAATGACAGCCTCGTACCGGCAGGCGAAGTGTAGGGCGTCCCCCCAGTAGATAGACGACTTGGTAAGACATGCAGGTTGTCGATGGATTCAGATGGCTCAGGACAGTACTTTCTAGCATTTCTTGGGGTAGGCCTATGTTAAGCAGTGGACTTGTGAAGGGCTGTAATGATGATGATATTTGAACTTAAGTTTAAAATTTGGCTACTCTTTGAAAAATGATCCTGTATATGTTTTACTTACCTAATATTATATCATAATCTATTTTGTTACATATTACGCGTATTTATTTTCTTCTCTTTTTCCTTTTCTTTCTTTTAATTGCTACGTCAAACTCACAACATTCTCTACCACATAGCTCCATGGGTTGACTGGTAGAGAATGTCGTTAGGCATAGCCCACCCTTTGTATCTTTTTATTTCTAAGGGAAAGCGATAAAGATTTAAAATAAAAAAATAAAAATAATAACAAATTAAATAGCCGAAAAGTTATTAAAATTTAATTTAAATTAACATTTTAATAATAATATGATCTCGTGTGATGTACTAACGGCTGTTACGCGCTCTAAATATTGTCAAATTACGTTTAATTCTATTCCGTCATTAAATTTAGTACAATTAATTTTGTTATAACGGTGCATTTTTAAATAAATTCATGTTGCTATTTTCTGTATTCTATGCACATTTTTGCATTGTAATTCGGTACAATAAAAATTTATTAGGCCATTCCATATTTACTCATAAGTGCAATAAATGACTGTAGTTTTCTACGAGCGAAATTAATATGTCTATGGAGCATGCAGAAGTTATTAAAATATCATCTCAAAAACAATATCAAAAAAAGTTAAGCATCATAAAAGACATGTTAAAAAATTGTTTCGTAGCCGGTTTGTAACGAGATAGTCTAGCCTGTCCGAAATGCTAACAATATTCAGTAAATTGAGATTGTGCCTTTCTAAGCCTTTGGTTGATTTAGCGTTCGGTATAAATCCAGGTTACTTATTCACTGAACAGGAATATGATGTGCTAACAGATCTAGAACAAATATAACCTGTGAAACTAATTGAATTACTGATGAAAATACTTTGCCTTACATTATTTCTGCAAATCAAAAAAATTGACTAAGCCTATAAATAGTTTGAAAGTATTTCATTATGATCATTTATGTTTCATATCGGATATAGGTGTTTAATCTCTTATAAAAATAATATACAAACACAATAATATACAAAGCACTCACATCAATACGAGGGAATAGGCTTACAGCTTGTACACAACCGACCAAGCCCAGCCTAGTTACACAGTGTTACTATTTTACGACAATTTAAATAAACGTATACTTAGCTTCCTTTAGCCCTTTTGCTGTGCTATATATAGTTCATTGTAATTATCTTACTATTGTATCTGAAAATCGGACAGTAAAAGTGTTGAAATTGCCAATTAGAATTTTGACATATTGGAAAATAGCTACAAAGCGAATGAAGCGTTTTGTCTTGGTTAGTTTTTTGCCGCCCAATATATTAGTCCTATTTGTGCTGTACGAAAAATACAGTTCGTAATAACAATGGTGGATCAAGCTTCCAGACAACCACTTCAAAACTGAGTGAGATTCATACATTGACATCGTAGTTACAATTTTACCATAAGCAAGATGCATTTCAATTTCGACACCCTAATATATAAAACAGTATCTTATATATAAATATTAAATAAATGATTTTTCCATGACCCATTGACAAAGGACAAACGATAAAGGGTCACACTATTAAAAATCGAACATTTAAAGCGACAAAAATTCACAGCTCATTCAGTCAATATGTTAGTAACTATTGGTTATCAGTGTTTTCAATTTTGGCAAACATCTGTATTCAGTGCGAACAGACTATTGTTTGACATTAGTCGAAATTTGGGCGGCGCTACAGTCTCTTCAGCGGTGCCAAGTTGACTGTCGGTATATCGAAGTGCTGAAGTGTTTGTACAGTAGGGCTACGATGGCTATCCGAGTACAGAACCAGAGTACGAAACCTATCCAACTGCAGAAAGATGTAAGACAGGGTGACGATATTTCCCTGAAACTCTTCAGCGCTGCATTGGAAGACGTTTCCAAGCTACTGGACTGGAAAGGATACGGCATTAACATCAATGGCGAGTACATCACTCACCTTCGATTTGCCGACGATACAGTCCTTATGGCAGAATCGCTGGAGGACTTAAGCACTATGCTCAATGACCTCAATAGTGCCTCCCGATGGATAGGTATTAAGATGAACATGGACAAAATAAAGATCATGTTAACGTCCATGTCACACCTATGCCGGTAGTTGTTGGGAGCACTAAGCTCGAAGTTGTTGACGAGTACGTTTACCTGGGACAAATAGTCCGGCTAGGTAAGTCCAACTTCGACCGAGAGGTTAATCGACGGATTCAACTCGGCTGGGCAGCGTTCGGGAAATTACGACATATCTTCTCGTCAGGTATACCTCAATCTCTAAAAACTAGATTGTACAACCAGTGCGTGTTGCCAGTGATGACTTACGGATCTGAGACGTGGTCCTTCACTGCTGGCCGTATGAGGACGTTCAAGGTCGCTCAGCGAGCTATGGAGAGGACTATGCTCGGAGTTTATCTGCATGATAAACTTAGAAATGAGGATATTCGCAGTAGAACCAGAGTGACCGACATAGCCCAACGGATTTGTAAGCTGAAGTGGCAATGGGCCGGCCATATATCTCGAAGAATCGACAACTGTAGGGGAAGAAGGGTTCTCGAGTGGCAGCCTCGTACCGGTAGGCGAAGTGTAGGGCAACCCTCCACTAGATGGAGTGACGACTTGTTAAGACATGCAGGAAGTCGATGGATGCAGATGGCTCAGGACCGTGCTTTGTGGCATACTTTGGGGGAGGTCTATGTTCAGCAGTGGACTTGTGAAGGGCTGTAATGATGATATATATATATATATATATATATATATATATATATATATAATATGCGCGATACTAATCCTCCTGCCTACCCATCGCAATCCGGTCCCGACTCAAAAAACTCGTCCCAACTGTTACAAGTATAGCTAATCCATTTAAAACGACGTGGAAACTTCCGTTAGGAAAGTAAGCTTACACAAAAACACCAAAGTATAATTGAATAATTTGGTTAAGAAATAAAAGTTAAAGAATGAAAATTCTGGAAAATCTTACTTCAGTGCAAAATAATTTTTATGGGGAATACCTTAAAAGATGTTTAACTATACTTTATTTTAATACATAGCAAATCATTTTTGTTTACTTATTTATAAAGCTTACGAGTTTTTACTTATGACTTTTGTAAATTGATTATTTAAAAAGTCATTTATTTAGCAATTTGATGCAATTATTTAAAACCATTGTATGTACTTATATTTCATTTAATATATTGGACTAGTATAAAGTTGTTTTGTTGTTACGTATTATGTCAATTTAAATATTTATTATCAAACCAGCCGTGACCATTCAGGGGATCCCGATAGTATGCGAATAAACCTAGTTCGATCGTAGTTTGTAAGAAAGTGGTAGTTACAATTTTGAAGTGATGCACTACGTGCCTGGCGACGAAGGAAATCATCATGAGGAAATTTGCATTTCTTAAAAACTGAAAATATTTCGAGAACATGTCGTGCAGTATGGCGGTAATTTCATACCGTGAAACTCCCTCAGAAAGAAGAGAAGTAATGTGCCCAGTAATGGTGCCTACGTAAGCAGGTAAAACATATACTTCACATAATCAACTTCTAATAGCGATAGCAATAAGTCATGTTTATAATAAAGTGGACATTTATTATTTTTTACGTTTTCATATTCTCATTACCTTTAAAACATAAAGCATTTTGTCTAACTATCAACAATACAAAACAAGTAAGCCACTTAAATTAAAGTTTCTTATAGTTCTGAATTATTTCTTATATTTACGCGAAAAAATGTGTTTTGTTTTTCCCCTTTTTAAATTTCCAACGTTCCTTGCGCTTTACATCGCCCAAAAACACGCGGAGGATTGCGATAAATGATAACCCTATGTCGTAGTTAACGATTACTACATTCACTCTTTAAATACTTTTTTTTTCTTATTATTAATTTAAAAAAAGAAAAACCAAATAAATCCGTAAAACATTCTTAGAATTCACGGAGCGTTTGTCACTCGTACCCGCCATAGTAGAGAAAGTTGGGCTGACGCAAAGCGGATTATTTTGCGATGCTATCAAATATCATTAAAGTGTCCAGAATGTGAACGCGACACACATCAGAAGCGATCTATAGCGTTATATCTGCTTTACAGAAAAATGAAAAGAAAAAGAGCTAAAAGTGTCTGGATACATCCACTGATACCCGCCTACTGTACACCGGAAACATCCACACGCACCGCGAGCATGAAACTCATCGTCAAATTTACTATGTGTGGTCATTATCATGAAAATTAAATAGCATGTTAAATATATTAAATGTATAAATTGCATATTCGCATAAAATGACTCATCTTATAGACAACAACTATTTTTTTTGGCATCCCATATTTATCATAAGCAAAATTCGCGATATACCTGTAACTTAAAAACAACCACAATAAAATGGGTTAAAAATACTACGTAGTTTATGACGAGATATTATTTAAGTAAGACCTACATGAGTTAATTGTCATTATAAACATCAACCTCTCAGAGCATATGAATTACTCCTGTTCTGTATACAATATCATTCAGCTTTATACGATAAAATTTTAAGTAATATATTTCAAGAAATATATTTTTTAAAAATTAATATTCCCCAACTTTTATGTATTAGTTCTAATTTTTTCTCAAATCTAAATAAATAGGGTCTCTGCGCAACGCATTAATCACTATAATGATGATGCTTCATTAGCTAATTTCCAACACGGTCACGGAATACCACCCTCCCTCCGTTCCGACTTACCTCACTCCGCCCCGATTTAAATAGACCGTTAATGTGCTCGAATTGGAGGACCATATTGTATATTAAATGACACATTCAGCAATGTAGTGACAGTTTAAAAATATCTATTACCATATAAGCAGGAGATGTACAGCAGCATTTTCCCGATAACAGCTGAATGAAAATTTGAAATTACGTGTGCCTACCCATTTGTCAAGCATGGTAACTATGGCAAATGTGTACTCTGTGAAGCAATATGGGTACATAAATACGTACACAACCTTAATATGCACGTGCTTTTGGTAGATTATTACAACGCCTTTATTCCTTCATTTTATCAGAGCCGTGGCAGCTCAGACGGTTAGCGCTCGCTGTAAATTTCACAATACGCGAGCAAACCGGGTTCAATCCCCGCCGGCACCGATGAAATTGTTAATTTAAATTTAAAGTGCTGATTTACCACGTGCTTGGCGGTGAAAGAAAACATCGTGAGGAAACCTGCATGTCTGAGTAAAAAAATTTCGAAGACATGTGAAGTTCGCCAACACGCATTGGGGCAGCGTGGCGGACTATTCCTTGCCCTAAAGCCCTCTCAGAAATGAGAGGAGGCCTGTGCCTAGCGGTGGGACGTATATATGCTGTAACTTTACTTTTTTACTTTGCTTTTTATCATAACTGGCCAGGCCATAGTGATAACTTTCAAATGGTAAAATAAATTATAAACTTGGAATTATGGAGTGTAGAAGTAATACCAACTCCCATAGTAGAATGTAAGCAGTAAATAACAGTTCAAAAACTCTCCACAACAACGCTGGAGTAGCTACAGGGATGAAATGAACTTAGCAGTTGTCGACGGTTTGAAGTGTGCTGTTCAACTGCTCAGTAGCTCTAAAATCTAAAATAATTTTATTTAGTAAATATAACCACGAAAAAATCGTCTATCCCAATAATATTTTTGGCACTTTTTTAAATTTAGCCCGTAGCTATAGTGGCGCCACCCTTATTTAACGGTTTTCTATGGATACTTTTTATTACACAGTCTGTACTCCTTACTTTTACACTCCACACATACCTGGAATGTAATCTCTTGCTTTCAGTAACGCAGTAAATACTACGAGGGTAGGTTTGCGCTGTCGCTACTATTCACACGGCCTGATGTAAACCCACTTCGATAGGTTTTTAATTTTAATGCTCTTTATTATATATATATATATATATATAGATTAAAATTAGACTTGCGTAAATGTAATAGATTCAACTTTTTTGATAAGACTGTGACAAAAGTTTAGTAAGTTTATATGGCATATCATTAACATCTGCAGCCAACTTTAATGATCAACTTTTTTGTTAATATCTTAAACTACATCCGATTTCAAAAGAGGGCTTTCTGAAAGCAAAGCAGGCAGTTAACTCTGGAATTTATTATGCCATAAAAATATGCTTATGACAAACGAAATGCCTCGAAGACTGTTATTATTTTTGTAGAATAATTTCCTTCTTAAAAGTAAAACACAGTATCACTACTGCTAGGGCATAAAAATAGGTAAAACGAGCTAAGATGGTCATTAATAAACAGCAAGAGCCATCTTCAAAAAAACTAAAAAGAATAAAATAATTTCTACATTACAGCTCCTGAAGTAAGGACTTCTAAAAATTCTATATGTGTTTATGTCTAAGCAATGACTTTCGAAGCATAAAAGAAGCTTCTTTAATTATAAGTAAAGAATGTTGACTCTTTTGGGTGGACTACGGTATATTATACGCTCTAGGTAACAACTAGTATTTAGGCTCAATTGTTACATTAAAACAAAATTTACTGACGTTATCTAGTTCTCTTTTTAATCTTGTACTAAGTTTACATGGGGTCTACACTTTAGTATAACTTTTCTAATAAGTTGCAGCCAACATTCTACAAATAATGCTACAGATGCTCGTAACCATTGAATTATAACTCAATGCTCGTCACCTCTGAGGACTATGATGAATTTTTTAATATTTTGTTTTGTTTAGAATACTTATTAAATATCTCATAGTCTGTTATTGATCTGCCTTTTTATAACCTAAGCCTGCTTATAGTGCCTGGTACATACCCACGCAGACTGCTAAGCAGAAAAAAACCTACCACCTAGAAAAACTTTTATATATACCTTTCCATTGCTGTCATAAAACTCTCCTACGAAAAGCATTATTAAGTGAACAAAGGTAAATAAGTCGAGTGATATTATTTAGATGAATACTAATAATTTTGTTGTTATTTTAATAATGGTTCTTAAAGGTTTAAAATAACTTAATTTTACAAGGAGTATTGCTGATAATATTTTATAATTAGTCCTAAAATTTTAACTATTTACTAAGACCAAGCATGGTTACCTATCTTAAAAAAAATGCTTTCATAAAGTAAATTTTGATGATCGTAATGAACCAAGTAGATCGGCTAGTTAATTACAATACTTATAAAATGGAAATGAAATCCGCAGAGGTCTTATTAGATTGCTCACTGTTTTAGCGTAGCATGGCATCGTTGCTAACAAATTGCGTTTTAAAACAAATGATATATATTTTCATAAAATCTCTGATTTATTTATTAAATATACAAAATTTTATTTAATTACGTATTGTTATTATTATAATCACCAAGGTGTCAAGTAAAAAATCGTTAGGGGAGAATAATGTATTTAATTTGTCAAAACACTTTCATATTATCTTCCCTTTCTTATTGAGTCGTTGTGAAAGTCACAGAAGAAACATGAGAGTGGAACTAATGCTGTCTTTCGGGAGTATACAAAATTGGAGGAGAAACGTCTGGTTAGTAAGATATTGCGGCCATGGTTTAAAAGTGAGAGAAGTTTATCAGGATCTTGCCGAATAAAAGTCCAGCTCTACCTACTCCTCTGCCTTAATAAATTAATGAAAATCTTAATAGTTTATTAATTTTGTTACTTATTATTATATAATATAGTATTTGCATAAATAAAAATAATTTTATTTTCCGCAACTTTTATACATTTTCATAGCGGCTTCTCTATTGACACAAAACCTTGAGAAAAACACAGAGTGAACAACAAAACGCTACCGAAGCGTAATTGTATAATTTCGTTAACGAAATGAAACTGCTAAGGGTGAGAATTCTCAGAAAATTCCACTCCGGTAGATGCATAAAGAGTTTTATTGCGGGAAGCGAGTTCTTTCAAAGGTATTGCATTATTTCTGGCTGAGATACTTTTATTCAAAGTTGACGGAGATGTGGAAATTGCATTTGTTCTTGGTTAGAAAATACTTTATATTGATAAATTAAACTAGAGTGAATATAAAATTAAATTAAATGCGTTTTTAATGCGTATAAAGTCACTCAGCGTGCAATTGAAAGAGTAGTAGTAATTTCTCTGTGGGGAAAAACGAGGATAACTGAAGTGGCAATGGGTCAGCCATATACGTCAGAGATGGTTCTTTGAGTGAGAAGACAAGAGAATCAATGGGAAAGAAAATTTTCTGAGTGGCAGCCTCGTACTGACAAGCGCCGTGTTTTGCCACTCTGCACACTTCAAGTGATGACCTGATATAACAAGCTACCTACATGTTTCAATGAATGCAGGCTCAAGACTATACTTTGTAGCAATATATTCTGTATCTATAGGGGAGGCCTATATTTATCAAGTGACTTGCGAAAGGCTGTAGCGGTAATGATAGTAATAAGGTTTTAAATTTATTATTTCAAACTGGCACGTAAGAAATAATTAACTTTTACTCATTTACATTTCGTTGGACATATTTTCTTATTCTGATCAAGGTTGTGCTTCGAATAGAATAGTATAAAGAACCGGTGAAAGTACAGGCTATGTAAGAGGTACATTGTAAATTTCATTTCCAATTTGGTACACCCACCTCACTACGATTTAATAACTACCAACCAAATAAATTCTTCCATTTTCTTCGGTTTTTTTTTTGTACATAGTGGTAGTTAAAAGATGCTGCAGCTATAATATTCGTGTTTTAGCACGAATGTGTTAGCTCGACCGGAAAAGTACCATGCTCTCACAGAATACCAGCGTAATATATCAGTACAATACTGCTATGTTTCATATGGTGAGTGTAGAGAACCGGAGACCTTTTTTACTAGAAACGAAGCATTTCAACTTAGTTCTCGCGGTTGACAACGTATTTGCAATTTAATTCGTAATCGAGATATATGTAGATGTCTATGGGTCGAAGCAACCACTTACCATCAGGTGGACTATATGTTCGTTTGTCACCATATCCTATAAAATAATAATTAAATAGGTAGTAAGAATATTTTTTTGCTTAGAAGTCCGTCTGGTTAGATTCTGTGGCTATAGATAAGCATTTTGAAACGTAGATAAATTATTTGCCCTATCATGGCTACATAAGAAAAGTTATAAGCACCCTCTCTCGTCTTGTGTATGCGGTAAGACTAGAAGCGGTATAATCCAATGGCACCAATACCGAAAGTTCGAAACGTCTGTAACTACGATAGTAAATCTGCCTGCCACGCGTGGCTAGCACGGTGAATCCCTTTTACCACAAGAGAGGCACATGTCCAGCAGTGCACTATTTTGAGGGATATGAGAATGAGGGGCTTACATTTGTTGTACACACATATATACACACACACACACATATATATATATATATATATATATATATATATATATATATATATATATATATATATATATATATATATATATATATATATAATCTTAATAGAAAATTAGACTCTAATTCGTTGTAAAAGACACTACTTTTATATGATGAATAAATATATATGTTTTTCTTATGAATAAACAGATAAGTTTTTTTATCAAAAATCTTTATTTATGCAAGTACTATTATTTATGGTTGGCAAGAAAAAATTTGTGGCTCTTTAAACACTTTGAAATTTTGTTAATGTGTACTGTATTGTAAGTGTAGTTGTTAAATAAATAAATAAAAGTTAAACGCACTCCAGCATACACTGCTACAAGGGAAGTTGCGCAATTTAACGCCTGTGGATGTGAAATTTTTAAAGTCTCAAGTTTTTAAATGATACAAGTAGTTTAAATACATGAAAGCACATAGCTTGAAAAAACAAGTTCAGGAGAGTAAGTAAAAAGAAGTGTAGCCAAATTAGTGGGTTTCTTCATAAAAATGTAGTCTCTAATAATAAGTATTTATGGGTTGTGCTGTGGGTGGGTGCGGCCGAATTCGGTCGCTTGGTATTTGGCGGAATATCGCCGCGACCGAATTCGGCCGCTTGGGAGTGGAGAGTTACAAAACTTTAAACTTCTCAACCTTAAGCGCTCACGTTATATGTCAAGATTTCAAAGTATTTTAAATACACAGAAATTTTCATAAATAACCTTATTACTAAATTTTGTTTCTAATTTTCCGATAATTTTATGTCGAAATTCAATTAAAAAGTTTGGAAAATTTAAGAGTGCACGACTCATAATGCTCATATGATCGTGAAAAAATGTTAATTGAAATTTTTTTAACAGTATTATTTAAAAACGAACAGAAATCAACATTAATATTTTGTCTTTTTACCTTACTCGTTAATAATGTTTTTTTTTCTAATCAACTTTATTTTGTTTTCAAAAAGTTTTTCATCTAATCATAACCAGTATTTATATTCAACATTTAACAAAGTACACCTTTTGGTCGTATTTCTACAGCGATTGATATTTTTCATCAAGAGCCGCTTTAAACAAAACATAAAGCAACCAACTCACGACCGAGCCCGCAGTGAGTCAATGTATCTATATTTAGTAAAATATATTACCTACAAGGCAGATAAGACACCGAAAATTTCGGAATTTCTCAGTCGAAAAACATTATTTATAAGTAAACTAAATAAAATTAAACAGTCATTTATATGCCATGTCTTCCCACACAATAGATAATTAGATTAAAAAATAAAGCTATCGTGTTTACCCCGCCATGCGGACTTGATAAATCGACTCTTAAACCAATTTACAATGTAAAATAGTAATTAATCGGTCTTAAAATGATGATGACAAATTCAACAATCATTTATCTTTCTAACATTGTGCTTTTCATATCATTTATATGTTCAATATCATTTTTAGATACGATTTCATGCGACTAAACTTTGGATTCTTGATTTTTAGGCGCTAGTAGAACATACCTACGCGCTTTGGACAATTACTAGATCAAATTGTTTACGACGATGACTTTTGTAATATACTAGGTAGTACTACCTTGATCAAGTTCAGAAATTAAAATAGGATGGATTACGTTATATACAGCTTCTTTATGAATGTTAACTTACTTTTGTTCTTTTAAAAGCATATCTTTATTCAAATGGATGGTGTGTATATCGACTGCACAGTAATTTATATTAGACAAAGTGTGTAAAGTATAAGTCAAATAACTATTTTGTGAGTATTCGAACACGGATTGACAATGTTTATTAAAAGCTTAACTGATTTTTCCGCCCGTAGTTACAGTTTTGTTATTAACCATGTTTTGACATTATCTAATTATCGTCGTGAGTAATCATAAATCAATTTTGATAAGATGTAACTAATAAAAATATATCTTAAGGCATATATGGTTATGGAAAATTGCAGATATTTTTATTCAATATAAAAAGTCAAATTCTATAAATACGTTTGTATTATCTGTTTTAATCAACGTAAGTATTAAGATCTGTTGCTTCTTTCGATTACTCAGGAACTAAGAGTATTTCTGTAGATTCTTTTTTTTCTTTTGACGTTATTTTCTACAAAAACTTCGAGGCTCACTGAGCTTTAGTATGGGCTATAGAATAACTGCCATTGGACAAGCAAAATTTAATGATCAAACATTTAGTGGATTATTGTAATAATTTTTTTTTAAATAATCAAAAAATCATTTCCGTATGACATAAATAAAACTATATTATATAATATATATTATATAAACTAAAATTTAGAACATAAGGACCATTTGTGTTGTGTTTTTCACGTGCTAGTTGAAAGCTATTACGGCCTATTCATTTAGCTAAAAATCGTTTTTTCCTGTCCGCGGTATGCACCGTTTTTCCCTAATTTTTTTTAATCACTTGGCATTAACTGTGTTATGAATATCAAGCGGAATCGTGAAGATATGGCTTTTCTGAGAGCAAAAAACGCCATTTTTTTGCCCGCGCTTCCGAAAACTGTAACAATATCTCTATATTTCATCTCATGTCACATTGTCATACACAGCATTTGAATGTCCGTGATTATATTTTAACAACATTTTTTACTAAACAATTCAAACCCTTTTTTAAATTTTAATGTATTTTTTTGTATTTAAATTAAGTGAATATTTTAAATCATAAAAAAATATCGCCCTGATACCTTTTCATTATATCTACATGATAAAATAGTTGACACGTGACTTCCCAACATAAAATATTTTAATCGATATGTTATGAGTTTCTTATGTTTTAAAACATAGACATTTAAACTGAAATATTTATGCGCGGCCAGGAGCGCAGAATTTTCGGTGTGAAAATAAATATTATGGAAAATAAATATTTTTACAATAATTTTCATGGCAAGCGATTGAACGGTATAAAAGTTGACGTAATGCAGTGTCATCTAGTAGTGAGTTACACCTAAGTGGTGACCACAAAATCCTTTTCCACGAAAAATACATATGATGTGTGCCAGCTTTAATGGTGATTAGTTAAACGGTGTCGAAGTTAATTAAGCTCAAAATGATATTTAGGTACAACGGTTTTATTTGAATTTCATTCAGATTAGTTAAAGTTCTATCTTTCTATGATGAAGGATTATGTCCAGTAGTAAACTTAAACATTTGTAGGCTCCCAATAAGGCGACGTCGTAAGAGAATCCATTAACGCATCGCTCGAAAAATTTCATTGTTATCTTGTGAGCTATTAGTCTTCCATAAGTATAGAAAGAACATCCAGATCTACAGGAAACAGCGCCGTTGTGGTACGAATTGCTACCTACTGCAAGAGACTGTTGATTATTTATTTAAAACGTATTTTAAGATATTGATTGATCGATAATTGAATATATTGATTGTTAATTTAGGGAAGTTTTATTATTAATCTAAAACGTAATATAATAATCGGGTCGCATTTTGCAATTTATTGGAAATACGTTTACAATTCCATACGTGCAAACTATGTATATGTACCGAAAGCTGATACAAGCAATAGGCAAAATTCTTATTTAATAAGAGTGAGCAAGTGTGTCAACGACGAGGTGAAAATAAACAATGTCGACTTTCGATTGTCGATTTAACACTTGTAACAGGCGAATCAAACGTTTACCAAGTAATAAGTTCTTCGTTAACTGATGTGCATTACACATATTATGTATTGTTATTTACTTAATTTTACTTCTAAAATCATCAATTATTATGTAATTGTGTCTTAGTCTACGTTTCGTGTGATTTTTTTTCTAAGTACTTTATTTATCACTTAGTATTGATTTACCACGTGCTCGGCGGTGAAGGAAAACATCGTGAGGGAACCTGCATGTCAGAGAAATAAGAAAATTGGGCATTGGGGCAGCGCGGTGGACACTTCCTTGCCCTAAAACCCTCTCAGAAATGAGAGGAGGCCCGTGCTCAGCAGTGGGACGTATATAGGCTGTAACTAACTTATTTATAAGCAAGTAAGTAACTTTTAATTGACCTTTAGTACATTTATTTTCTTGTTATTAATAAATTTGTAGCTCTCCTAAAATCATAATTGATAAATAAATAAACTTTTAAGCTCGCTTGTCGCTGAAATATTACAAAAATAAACCCTTGTAGAAAACTATAAGTGCTCAAAAGATCTCCAGTCTGTATAGATTGATATCAACTTCGAACTTCGCCATCTGCATAAATACAGTAGACAAGAAAACTTTTAATTACTTAAAATTTAACTTTCTGTTTTTATCACGTTGACACTTTTTTAAATTATTGAAAAGAATTGCGTAAAAAATAATTTTGTAATTTATATTAAGTATCTTTACCTGATTACCGCAGAGCCAAAAGAAAGGTTGTCATGGCTTTCCCCAGACTAATTGCGGAACGTAAGTAGTACTAAAAACAAGGATGATTTTTTTAAATTTAAAGTCAAATTGATTCGATTTATACGCTCTTCTTAAATGACATGAGTGATAGGCTGTATAACTGGTATTAATCCCTTTCAAATTTAATTGAGTAGGTATATATTTATATACTAATTAAACAAATAAGTAATTAAATAAAACAATCACAATTTTTTCAAAAACTTTTTCATATTAGGCTTTATAACTCAAGACTATATAATCACTACGCTTTATATTATTTATTACGCACTTTATGTTTGTTTCGACATGCGCCTGTTTTATTTAATTTAATGAAACTATGTTGGCAAACGACTTCACAGTCGTCCAGCTGATGGTAAGTTTTCGGAAATTTTTGGGTTTAATGAACTAAAAACTAAACTTTACAAAAACCTTATCAAATCGCTATAAAGATTATCTGCTAATCAAAAAAAATATTTTACTACAGAATATCGGAGTTTTGTTCGAATTTTTTTAATGTAAATATAAATAAACTTTGCAGTTGTCCAAGAAAAAATAAGGTACTAAAAGATGAGCAGAATATTTTGTGGGACCAAAGACAGGATATAAACATCCAAATTGGTGGACACACCAAACAACAGGACTTGGTGTCACCTTCAAGAGATTCTGAACGTTATATTTCATCAACTAATAAGCTAAGCTTAATTTCCATCGTGACAAGCCCAGAAGAAAATAACAAAATCCTTCAAACGTGTATGTCTATGCTGGCAAAAACCTGCGACCATTACGGTATTCCTGATAGGGCAGCTGCTGCGATTGTTTCTTCGGTATTGCACGATATATCTTCGGGTGTTGAAGTCGTTGATAAATCGAAAATCTGCATAGAAAGAAAGCAGCAAAGAATTACATAAACAATAACCGCAGCAAGTTCACCTTATTCATGATAACAACCTCGTGTGTTTGAGGTACCACATGTTAATTTGGAAGCCAATAGCTATATGGATATCATAGATTGGCACCAAAACCTTAACGATCCGTCAATCCTACCATGTGTCATAGATGAAAAAATAAACACGATTACTAAGTCCCAAGCGATAAGAGCTTACTTTTTTTAAAGTTACCATATCACACGCAGGCAGTTGAATGTTCTGTGAAAACAATGTATACGTGGTAGAGCTAGGCTTCAACTTTATAACGGTTGCTCACGGAGAATCATGTTACTGGAATCGGGGCATTCAATCTTAGCCCTCAGAGGTAACAATGCATCTGCAATGTGATCCTTAATCGAGGATAAATGTAGTTGTTTATGGGCCACAGCATTTACTTACCATCGAGTGGACTATGTCCCCGTTTGTCACCCTGATAGTTTAAAAGAAATGACAGAAGCATCTATGACATTATCTGATAAAAAAACAGGGGACTTGCATCCAAGAAATTGATGCACTTTTGGCAGTAAACAAGATTTTGTGGCTAAAATATAATGTTATTTTTACAGTGCAATTAATAGTACTTACCTTTTTTTGGAATTTGTGTTATATTCATTTGCTGTTTAATTTTATGTAATATTAATTTCATTAATGCTAATGTATTATTCTTTGGTGTTTTCGACACTTCTTAAAATTTCAAATGACATGCGCGGGCTAAAGGTATGAATTTTTAAATTTTTTTAACTGATTATTATTTGTTTAGAACTAAGACTACTTAGTATTAAAAGACAATAAAATTATTTTGAAAAAATGCCATACATTTGTGACCCATCCCATTACCCCTATAATATAAGGAAATAGTCTGCTGCTAATTTAGCCGCAGATTCAGTATCATCGGCTTCCACAATCGCCCTTAATTCGTTATTTTCGACCAAAGTTCTCGAATAACCACGGGATTCATTTTTCAGGTCCAAATTTCCAGAACTGAAACGCGCAAACCAATAACAGGTGATGCGTTCATAGTATTCGCTCAATAAACGTTGTTGATGTAGGATACCGCTTGTGCCGCGTTTACGCCTCGAAATTATTAACGTATCCATGATGAGGAAAAATATTTAAAAGCTATGAAAACATAACACTAATCAGTAAACAAATGACTCATTTTGAAAAAAAAAACGTATTTTTAAAACAAAATTGATTTGAAATTAGAACTCGCCAAGCTTAGCCAAACAAAAATTGCTTCGGTTTGAAATAGCCAGTACTATAGAACAGAAATTTCATAGATAAAGACTTATTAGTTTAAATTTTCAGATAAACATTTCTGAAATTGGAGCTAAAACATAGGGTATCAAATAATTAAAGCCCTGACTCGGTTTTTGAAGTCGGTTTTACTTTTTATTATTCTCACTGTAAATAGAATTCCCCTTGACCGTACCAAATTCAAACCAAGAGCAAAGACAGCTAAGAGTTGTGTTAGGTGGCGGTATTCGTTTTTTTTACGAATACTAAACTCCCCAGAGGTACTCTGTTAACTAAAGTTCGAGGCTTTGGTGAGCAAATGGGGGTGTATTCATTCGAAAAAACCGAACTCAAATCCCTAAGAACCAGTCTTTTGTGAAGTATGTGACAACGCCAGATGTGGAATAGCAATACCAGTGCCAGGATATCTGCTTTATGCTAAACCGCCTCCGAGCACAGCGTAATGCATAAGACAAAATCCTTCAGAATATGCGTACCGGATAGCACATTCTTAAATAAGCTTATATCTAGTAATAACTTCATCATTACAGTCCACCTCAAGTACATTGACGAACGTAGGTCTCTCTCAACTAATACTACAAATTACTTAGAAAAAACAACAACTTATAATAAGTTAATTAGAAGATTTATACCAAGATTTGGTTGAATTGGTTCGTAATAATGATTATAGGTTCAAATCTATGGAGTAAAGTTTCACTAATTCATAATCGTTAATTAAACCAATTATTTTTCAAGTCAAACCTAGTAAGGTTTGGCTTGAAGACCCTTAATATCAATTAAGGGTCAAAAATTTAACAGTAGTGATCGGATCGATTTTTCGTCTACTTTCATAAACAACGCCTTTTTTAGATCTTAAGCCTAATTGGAGTAATAAATAAGATTGCGAGTAATTTTAATCAACCCAAAGTCGAGTCTTTGCTGAAAAAAGTCTCGGATTGGGGGCGACTAAATCTAGTCCAGTTTAATCTCACAAGGCATAATATTAAGACATAAGTTTGTGCGTTAACAGCTAAAAAATACCCTTTTGTCGTACCTGCTCAGTTTTAAGGCACTCTTCTTGCTGCCTCAGCTAGCATCGGAATCGAATAGTGTGCAGTTTCGTGGTCACTTTGAGGGTAAGTGTAAAATTAACCTTAAAAAAACTTGGCGTGCTCTACAGAGTGAGACAGTATTTCATGCCGGCAGATCGCTTGCAACTTTACAAAGCGCAAGTTCGGCCTCACATGGTATATTGTTCTCATCTCTGGGCCGGGGCACTCCAGTGCCAGCTCCTTCTACTTGACCGCATCCAGCGCAGAGCGGTTCCAATTGTCGGCGACCGAGTTCTTTCTGATCGGCTTGATTCACTAGCGCTACGCTACAACTGCTACGCAATTTATTATTTTCTATCGCATCTACCACGGGGCGTGAGTCTCTGAGGAATTTTTCGGATTAGTCCCAGCCGCCAAATTACATGAACGCACATCGCGTCAAAATTCGAGATACCAGCACACCAATTAACTAGGAGTTTTCATCCTCGTACAACTTCTCTGTGGAATTGTTTAAGAAAAGTGCTTACTCCTTTTTAAAAGGCCGGCAACGCACCTACAAATCCTCTGGTGTTGCGGTTGTTCATGGACGGCGGTAGTCACTTACCGTAAGGTTAGCCGCATGCTCGTTTGCCCTCCCCCTCTTCTATAAAAAAAACAATAACGCTACTGTTATTTCAGAAATAAAATTTTATAATATTTTAGATATATGCAACTTTTTCAGATTCCGTACCTAGAAAGAAAAAACGGACCTTTTGCAGGATCTTTTATTTATTAAATCTATGATCACTTGGAGCTTTTAATAAATCAGGTTTCTAAGTCAACACAATGAAAACACACGGCCATTTGTGACACTACTACTCTATTACTACTCGCAAAGTCACTTATCCAAACCTACAAGTAGGGTACTTACTACCAGTAGATCTAGAATTTGAAATTTGGCAAAACATAAGGCAATCTCAGCACGAATAAAGGAAAATGTCTGAAAAGTTCTAATATGTTGTTTTTAAAACTGCATTATGTCACAAAAATATTGTTGCATTTTTAAACCGTGGTTTAGACAAATCCATTGAAAAAGTTTTTTCCCATAAAGTAATATTCGATGCTTAGCTTACTTATAACTTATAAGTAAGTTAATTATTTTTATGAAAATAGGTACTTGTTTAACTGCTTACCCTACTATTCGTGCCTATTGTGTGTAATGTAAATGAATTTTATCTTTGTTAATTTACGTCATTCCTGTATCGGTTTCAAAAACAAACGAAAATGTCGAGACTTTCGATGTCCGGGACAAATAAACCATTATTTTCTTTATATGATAAAGAAAATACCATCATAGGATCTTCTCAGCTAGATATTTTTTCAAACTCCTTAACACAATTTAAAAATTTTGCAGCTCAAGTAATATAACAGAATAATTCGATTATTATGTAATTTTAAATTAAAATATGTGCGAGCGTTATTTTATTTTTTACATTCAATTTTTAATTTTGACTTATAATAAAAAAATTTATTTTAATGACATTTCGACATGTTTAAATTTTAATTGATGTTTTTATCTTTATTAGTTTTTAAATAATATGTTGTTCTTGACATAGTTAAATGTAATGCACTGATAAAATTTTATTAAGTTAATTAATTTTATAAAATAACTTCCTTATAATTAATGCATACATTTAATTATAAATAAATTAAATTGCTTCTCAATATAAGTTAATGTACGAGACTTTAAGAGAATGTTGTTTGCGCCTATAATTGAAGTAGCACTTTGTATGTTTTTTTTCTTTTTTGTTTTTCTGATATTTTTGCATGTAATAGTGTGTACTTTGTTGGTGCAATAAATAAATTAATTAAAAATTAAATTAAAATCTACATAAATAATTAGGTTTACTCGGAACCCTCAGTGCAAAAGTACTACTCGTTCTTATTTAGTTTTCTCTACGAAACTAATCATAAGAAAACTATGGTTTTTCATGTGTGTGAAAAGATATAACTTTTCACAAACTGTCAAACCCCTTTAATTGTTTGGATAACCATTGTGACATTCCAATAACCTCTGACTACGTCTTCAAGGTGGTTGTATCCGTATGTAATTGGAAACACGATAGTAATTTAAATCCCTTATCGCAGTAGACGATGCTATCGTACTTTCGGGGCTTATCCTTTATTGATACCAATTTCGAGAACAGATATGTTACATTTTCCCGCGCTAAGACGTCCATTAGACAAAGATTAGTTTTGGTGTAACTTATAATTATTATAATCAAGCGTCACAAAATTATTGTTACCTTTTTAATACAAATGTTTAAAAACAAAAATATTAAACATATTATTCTATTTTATTTTTAGGATCACCAACAATGTAGATATTGTAGACACAAGATGTTTATAAAATACATACCTACGATTATGGCAACCTTTTGTTGCCATAATCATAGGTATCCTCGATATGAACAAACGAAAACATTATTATTTAATTAGTTTCACATCGAGGAAATTAAATTTATAACATCATTTTATTATTATTATACGTGGTTATATGTATATTATACGTGGTATAACCATGCTGCAGTTATATTAGTAGTATAGATGTAGCACGAATGGGTCGGCTCAACCGGGGAAGGACCACGCTCTCACAGAATACCAGCGTCAAATAGTAGCTTGGTGCTGCTGTGTTTCGTATGGTGAGTGTAGAGAACCGGAGACCTTTTTTACTGGAAACGAGGCATTCCATCTTAGTCCTCACGGGTGACAACGCATCTACATTTTGATTCGTAATCGAGGATAGATGTTGTTGTAGACGTAATTGATGTCTATGGGCCGCAGCAACCACTTACCATCGGGTGGACTGTGTGCTCGTTTGTCACCCTATCCTATATTAAAAAAAATATTACAATTTTTTTTTATTTAACTCTCTACATAAAAACTTCAATATTTATCTTTTGAAACTTTGGTTATTTATTGTGCGCGCGCTCTAGGATATTTGTAACAAAAAGTTTGTATTTTTTGCAACTGCAATCACAACGCACGCCGAGCAGTTAGTTTTCATATAAAAAGCTAATACCTATCTTGTTAATATTTCGCGAAGTTTTTCATTAAGTAAATGTGTAAAGCCAAAAATCGGGCTAAACTAAATATTTCATAAGTCTAAATCTTTCACATTTTTAATTATTTTGACACTTTGTTTTGATTAAAGGAAAGACCCCTTTGCCCGCTTTTTATATTTTTAAAACTCCTAATGCAGTTGTAGTCTGGGGTTATACCTCAATGGGTTGGTAACATACAGTGATTACTCATATTTACGCGAACTTTACACACTGATTAAAACTACACCCATGGTCACGGGGGACTGAGGTGACTGACGTCATGATGTCAGTGTTTACCCGGAGTACCTTCAGCATTTTAATTATTATTTATGGTCCGATCTATCCAGAATGAGCTTACTGTGTCTTGAAGTCTTGCTGTGGTATGCTTGGGTTTAGTTTTAATTTTATTAATTACAGGGCCCCAAGCAGGTGAAAGTACCCAGCCTCCTTCTCCGTTGAAATTAGGATGTCTTTTAGTTTCAATAGCCTCACGTATCATTTTTGGTAGGAATCGATGTGTTTTCGCGAGGATTTGTGGTCTATCAAACCTTATGTAATGTTTGGGGCCGTTTACGACATGATCACAAACAGCAGACTTCCCGGAACGTTTATGCTTCACTTCAGCTATATATTTTTTCACGCGGGTTTTAATTGTTATTTTTGTTTGCCCTATATATGTAAGACCACATTCACAATCAAGCTTGTGCTCTCCTGCATCTTATAAAGAAACATGACACTTGACGGATGTTAAGAACTGACTAATCTTAAATAAATTTTATACGTGTTATGCATGGTAAGTGTAGAGAACCGGAGACCCTTTTTACTGGAAACGAGGCATTCCGTATTAGTCCTCACGAGTGACAACGCATCTGCATTTTTGATTCGTAATCGAGGATAGATGTTGAAGTCTATGGGCCACGGCAACTACTAACCATCAGGTGGACTGTGTGCTCGTTTGTCACCCTGTCCTATAAAAAAAACTTCTTCGGCGACTTGTAGAATATTTCAATAGAAGCTCGCTTCAAGATATAGCCAATCTTGTCTGTGACACTTCTGACATATGGTAGTACAGCAGGCACATGCTCGACTGTGGCCGGCTTCACTCAGTCACCGTGACGTAGCAAACAAGCCGCCGAAGAAGATTAGCCAAATATTGCCCAGCGTTGCTTGGGTGCAAAATCCATTTTGTCTGGTTGTGCCAATAAGAAGCCTTTATTTCAAAAAATATCATGGCTGCCTCAAACAGTTATAGATGAATATCAGTAACGATTAGTTTGTGAATTACCTTGTTTCTTGTTGAGAAATGTGAGAAAAGGGGAAAAATGGAAGAAAATACAGCGGTGGTGCCTTAGAACAATTATCATTATCATCACACTTGCCTTAGAAAGGTAAGTAATATTTTCGGTAGGTGGGTAGGCATGTATCTTTATTCAGTGAACATATTTTAAAGAAATTGAAAAAACAAGTTCAAGGTTTTTTTTGCAAAACTAATACAGTTTCTTTTTTTAAGTACGCAACAAAGATGCCACCGGTATTACCAAGATGCGGTCATTATAGTCAGCGATATCAACTTTGAATAAAAAATGAAGGCTTGATGGCAAACTTTGAGTCTTTTTTCGCACTAAAATCTAAACCAGTACAAGAGTATATATTAATATATTGCGGTATAAAATACGTTTGTTAGTGGTTCCCTAGAGGTGTACGCAAAAGACAACCTGTCAATGTTGTTCCTAAGAAAGCAAAGTAAAAACAAGCTAATACTTGAGTATGTAATAAAAATAAGCTAATAATGTATTTCATATCACAGTAAACTGAATTAAAGTATCTCTAAGACTTTTAAACCGACAGAGATCATTCTTTACGAAAACAGGGTTGGAGATCACGTTTTGCATAAGAATGTGGCTAAACTAGAAGCTGTTAAAGGTTTCGTACAATCTTTTAATTGTCTAGAATCGCACTATTGACACACAACTGTAGTGCGACAATATTTACCATCTACCCCACAGAACACTATTACTCCTATGTCTACCTTGAATATACGGAAAATGTCGCAAATGTTTCGTGACCAGTTTGAATTACAAGAAACTTCCTTCCATCGAATCTTCAATGCTTTCTAGAATATTAGATTTGGGAGCCCCAGAACCGACGTAAGTTCGAAATGTATTAAATTGACAGAAACAATTAACAAGTAAGCCGATGTTGATAAAAATAACATTTTGATCAGCAAAAAGGGAGTTAATAATTTAAAGGCGAAGGCATTCTACAAACTCTTAAGCAAAGAACAAAATGGCATGTTAACTTTTGAGCTTCGATTGCCAGAAGAATCAGCCTCTCTCCAGATCAGGGTGCCTACTACATTAGGCAGCTATATATTTATAATGGAATTATACTCTTGTACTATCTGGAATAATATAATAAACACGTAATTTTATTTATTTATTTTATTTATTTACACTTTTTTGTACTAAAGGTACAAACGGCGGACTTAATGCCATATGGCATTTTCTACCAGCCAACCGGAAAGTTAGTGGGAGATGTGTGTACTGCAGTGGGCTAAGATGAAACCTAAAATTGATAAATTTCACATACCCCCCCCCCACACACACACACACACATCACACACATATATATTCATAGCTCAAACTTAATCATATATACATATATATACATACATACACATACATATATACATATACATACATACACACACATATACACACGTATATACATACATATACAATAGATATAATAGATTAAATGCTATAGATTATTTATATATTTATGTGTCAGATGAACCCAAATAATGTTCCTTTATCTTTGTTTTAAAAATCCACTTGTTGGGGGATTTTCTTATTGCTAGGGGAAGCGCATTCCAGAGTCTTACAGCTGTAACAACGAAAGAGTTTGAGAGGAAACCAGTACGGTGAGAGGGAGTATGGAGCACGAGATTGTTACGAGAGCGAAGATTGCAATCATGGGAAGAACCCAGGTATTGAAACTTACATTTCAAATACTCTGGGGCCAATGGATCGTTAAGAATAGTGAACAGAGTGCTAAGAATTCTAAGGCTCCTGCGTTGTGGGATATTTAACCATTTAAGTTGAGAGCGATAGAAAGAGACGTGGTCATACTTTCGAAGACCGTAAATGAAACGGATACAGTTGTTGAGAAGCCGATCCAATTTATTGACCAAGTATTTGTCTGCATCTAAGTAACACACATCAGCATAGTCAAACATAGGAAGAATTAGCGATTGAATTAGAAGTTTCTTCGTACAAGGCGGTAAGATATTTTTATATCTGTACAATTTTCTCAAAGTAGTACAAACTTTACGGCTAAATTCCTCAACATGACTGCGCCAAGTAAGTGAACAATCCAAGGTTAATCCCAGGTCCCTAACATGGGAGCTGTAAGGAATTACCTCGCCATTATAAATCAGAGGATCGAACGATGTGTGATTAAGTTTACCTAATTGACGTGCACTGCCTAAGACTATAGCTTGGCATTTGCTTGGATTAACAGCAACCCCATACCTTCTTGACAAATTAAGAATCCAGTTAAGATCGGAGTTAATCACGGTTACAGCATTATTTATGGAAGTAGCATCGGCATGAGCATAGAGTTGCAAGTCGTCGGCATACATATGATAGGAAGAACGAAAATTACAAGTGATCATGTTAATAAATATAGAGAAAAGTAAAGGAGAAAGAATTCCACCTTGCGGAACACCAGTGGTTAATTCACCCCAATCGGACACCATACCATCGACCCGAATTGCCTGCTGGCGACCACGAAGATAGGAGGAGACCCAATTCCGTGCTGATAAGGAAAAACCTATGTAAGACAAGATGGCGATGAGAATATCATGGTCAACGGTATTAAAGGCGTTAGAAAAATCTATTAAAACTAACACCGTCAACTTTCCAAACTCCATGCCATCACGCACATCCTCTGTTATTTTTAAAAGCGCCGTTGTGGTGCTATGTCCAGGTCGAAACCCTGATTGGTGTTTATTCAATAAGTTGCTTTTGGTTAAGCGAGTTTGTATCTGTTTGAGCGCTACAGCTTCTAAGACTTTTGAATCAAGTTTCTCTATATAAAAAATATTTATTTAGGTATAATATAATATTTACAACATTTAACCAATTACATATCTGTTAAAGAATTTCATTCATCTGTAAAAACGAAAGAAACAACATTTAAATCCTTTATTTATTTGAAATAAAGGATAGACAAATATAGAAAATATTATCTATAAGAAAAGTGTCTTCTTCATAATAATTATTTATTCTTATATTTCGTTTAATTTGTATATTGCACGGAGAATACAAACTTAAGAAAAGCGCTCGTATATGTACGTAGCGGCTATCTTTGCATATTTATAATTTTGCAGTAGTGCAATCATCGTCGATTGAACAACTGTTTCATTGACACTGTTTATTTTTGTACGTATACTTGAACCGCGGATCAATATAAAAAGGGACAATTTTAATTTTGTCTGCTTTTTTTCACACTAAAATATGGAAAATATTAATGAAATACAACTAATCGCAGATGGGTGTGGAGCCCATAACAAAAATTCTATTATGATTGGTATGTGTGCATAGCTTGCCAATGCTAGCATATGAAATATATAGAACTTGTGTTATTCCCGGCCACTCATTTCTCCCCGCAAATAGTGTTCGGTATCATATAAAGAGAGCTTAAACAAAAAAGTTATCGTTACACCATAAGTGCATGTAAAGTATATAAATCTCGCAGCACGTTGATAAAGTTCAATACATTTTGTTTGGAGAAACGCTCTCGACAATCTGATTAAACCTCCGGCACTTTCAGTTTGCACATTGTAAAAGTTTCAATTTATTGCAAACTGCACAAAACAATTTTTATAATGGGAAAAGAGCATTATAATAGTGACCATGGTGTGTATTTTGAAAAATAATCAGACATTTCTGAATATCGAACCAAATCAGATTGAAAAGGACAAAGTACTTGTCAATACTGCTACTGCTAAACTAAAAATTGTTAAAAACATTTTTAAAAAGTACTATGAACATGTCATTGTCAATCTTGGATCATTAAAAATATTGGTAGATGACCCTATGCTCGGATGAAAATGTTTCAACAGAAATATGCGAGCTGGCAATACTAGATTCCGGTTTTCTGATTAAACTATTAAAATTAAGAACTACCTTTGCGATATATATTCTGTACTTAATTTATAACGTTAACAAACACTTATTTTTTATAGATTTTTATTTTGCAACTAATAAATAAAAAACATATTTTGTAAGACGTTTTTTAATTCATACAGCAGATCAACCTCTGTCCTGGCAGGTTAGATGTCTCTGTCCAAAGTTTAAAAATATTTGTTAAATTTTTGAATAAAAAAATACGTAGGCAAATTAATTACTAACTAAATAACACAACAATATTCTTTCTTTATTAATTTAAAAACGATTATCGGCCTGTTTACAGACTAATAATTATTATTCGATATCACTTCCCTCAAAAACAAATATCGCTTCTATCTCAGTTTAAGACGGACACAATCAACTTTGCTTTTAAACCTCTTATACTCACAAAAACATTATACAACGCTTACAAAAAACAAAAATATTTTTTCTTCAAACGACAGGATTATTAAAATAAAATACTTGCCCATGAGAGGTCCATTAACGTTTTTTTCACCTTTCATATCGAATAATTTGACAAGGAAAAATATTTTGGTGTTATAAAAGTCAACTTGATACTAAAAATAACATGGCATATGGTCTATATTTATGACTTTAAGTTGTTCATAAGTTAATAACTAGCTATAGACAAAACCAATTTTCAGGTAACAGGAACTGCTCAATATTAGTCAGCAGAAACGCGCGTTTCTAAATACTCATAATTCTAATTCAATAACAACAGAAGAGAAGAGAAATTTATTTTCGTAAAGTAATTCCCACTAACTCAAATATAATATTATTTTATATCCAGTCCTAAAACACCGACACATAAATTAACTTGGGATTTGCTAGTAATCTACGGCAACAAGAAGGTAGAATTTCATCGGTGAATTACGCAACCTTGGTCTCCTAGTATGTTATGTATTAGAAAATGTGGTGAGGGTTAGCTTTATTGAATACATAAAATCTCTTAAGCTCGACACGTTGATGTTTATTTCAACAATTACCCTTCTCTCTATCTGTAATAACAAATCTCCTGCGGTGTGTGATACTTAGATCAAAGCCTGAAGGCAATGCTGATATGTTGCGTCGTCGCACCGCTATGATTTCACGCATTGAGTACCATATGGCCATAAAGATATCGAAACTTATCGTCTCTTACTACTAATTCACTACGCCGAAACACAGTTGAAAAACTTTTGCGCACCTCACGAACATTGTGATACCGCTCCGGCCTTGCTGCCTAATCCGTTATGCGTGCATTGTGTCCTGTATTGCCGCACGACGATGCAACGCACCGTGTGGCATGTCACTGTAATTTATATTATGCAGACTCACAACGCACTGCCAACGCATCGTGTGGTTTCACCCTTATTCGACAATGGAGGGAATATTATAAATATAAATTTTCTTGTAAAAATACAGTCGAAATGCAGTACTAAGTAGTATTGATAAAATAACAGTAGTAGATCAAATATTTTTCAAAATCAATTCCTGATGGAAACAAACTAACATCCTTATAGTTTAGCTGACATTGAATTAAGTTTTTATATGACAATCACTCGTTAGTATTTATAATCCTATTGACATTTTGTATGTTACGGCCTTTTAGTGCAAAGTCATGACATGAGTCCCACCAAACTTGCTATAAAGCAGCAAGAGGAATTCTTCGCAAAGGTCTTTTTATTCTAATAATAATTATAAAATTATAATACATATTATAAATATAAAAAGCACTTATCAGATAAAAAAAAATGTAAAGAATTAAGATTCAAATATTATGTAACTGAAATGAATAATTATAGAAGAATCTGGGCACCGATTTTAGAAGCTATTACGTGGAAATTATTTGATTAATTTTAGTTCTTTTAAGTCGGTTTTTATTCTTATTTAGTTTAATATTTTAACTCCTTTGAGCGAACTTAGGAAAAGAGAATAAGCAAAAACGTAATCTAAACATTAAGTTACATTAGAAGCTTCATCACCCATTTATACAACCTTTGTGGTGGAAATTTTATCGTGATTTAAATTAAACCACTTATAAGCGTTAAAAAGTTAATAAAATAGAATCATAAAAATCGGTACACAACTAACGGGAATATCGCGTAACAAAACGTAGCTGGGTACATACCTCGTATAGTTTTTAAGTTGGTTAAAAAGAAACAGAGCATAGACAATTATCTTAAGAGGACTACTAATAAAGAGTCAATTTGTCAAATAATCACTTTTATACACAAAAAATGTAGTTCCCGTTCATCGTGTCGAATGTGGTAGTTATCTTTTTTTTATATAGCATAGGGTGACAAACGAGCACACGGTCCACCTGATGGTAAGTGGTTGCTGTGGCCCATAGACATCAACATCTATCCTCGATTACGAATCAAAATGTAGATGCGTTGTCACCCGTGGGGACTAAGATGGAATGCCTCGTTTCCAGTAAAAAGGGTATCCGGTTCTCTACACTCACCATACGAAACACAGCAGCATTAAGCTATTATTTGACGCTGGTATTCTGTGAGAGCGTGGTCCTTTCCCGGTCGAGCCGACCCATTCGTGCTACAACTATACTACTAATATAAATCTACCACGTATAGATATTACTTTCAATTTCTTCATTTGCGTGTCAGTTTTTGTTCTTGTCAACAACTGGCAAAACCTTAGATGTCCAGCTGGCTGTCGGCAACCGCAGATTTTATTATTATTGAGTTATTATCAAATGCCGACGACAGACTGAGACGTGGAAGTATATGTTTGGTAGTGCACTGGCAATGTGTTTTTATAGATGAATCAACGGAAATAATTTGTATTCTTATTTTAAATTTCGTAAAAAATTAATCAAAGTCAAACTTTTAGCAGGTTTTTGTCGATTATGTACGTTGCCTTGTTAACCAAGTTTGTGTCACGAACGACTTAACGTAAGCGACGAAAAGCCCATTATCGGTAGGTCCCATTTACCTTGTTAGCGAAAACACTTCTTTTAACCTAAATTTATTTTGGTTCCATTTTTACTCATAAAATAATATATTGGGACACTTAAGAGACACCTCTTAACGCAAGAAAAATTGTTAGGACTTAGAGAAAGAAAATAATATTTACATTCAACTTTTCACACTTAGTTAACGTAAGTATAATTTCATTTGAATTTGCGCCATTCTTGTGATCGGTTTTGGCGTTGGAAATATTTCTACAAATATAAAAAGAGTAATACAAACGTACTGGTGCTCAATGTATATGCTTAGAGAGGCGATCTGAAGAAACCGTAAATTAGCATTTCTTATTCAGTCTGTATAAATCCACTACTATACATATCGTAATAGCCTTTTCCCTGTACCACGTTGGGATCATTTACGGTAACCGTCACTTTTGGCGGATTGAACATCAGTAGTACCAGATGCTTCACGCCTTTGACGCTGAGGCCTGTCCCGAAATGGGTACCTTACGCCTAGTATAAACGATATGGTTATACCGCCATATAAAGAAGGCCATAAGATTTTTTGGGTGCTTCCCAGACGTCTCGTGAAATACTTAAATAGAGTAATAGATTCTCTCACACCCCCATCATACGGTAAATAAACACACAATTTTTAAAGAAGTTCAGGTTTGTTTTGCTTTATTTTAATACAGTATGGTATAAGAATTTCTTTAGACTAACTACATAGAATTAGTAACTTGTAAGTCCGCTAAAGTTGATCTTTAAATATAATAAACATGCATACTTAGTGTTAGTGCTTATTTATGTCCCAGAGCTCAAATACATCTACGCGTTAATATTTTATAACTAATTGCAACAAATCACACACGTAGCTGGCTGTTTCAGCTCTAAACGAACAATAAGTGAAAAGAAAGTACGTCAAATAAATCACACTTTACTGCATAAGGGTGGCATTAATTACTTTTAATATAAATTAATAGTTAACTTGATTTTACTGCTATGCACAATCCTAAAGAATTTTATAGTTGAAAATATAACGACTTTACATTTTCTCGAACTCGTTTAAGATTTTAATATGCAAGCCGCCCAACGATATTAATATTTGAGGCTGAGTGCACGATGAATCAGCTCTCAAAATCACATTTCACAATTTATATATTGCCAGCCTTTTGCTTCCAGAAACAGAAACAGAAACTTTTTTATTCAATATAGATTATAAGTATTACTTATTGAAAGTTATTTTTTTTAATTTACCACTGGTTCGAAAAACGCACTGTCCTGGGAAGGAGTTATTATCATCCATTAATTTATTAATATTATAATAACGCTTTTTATGCAAACTTAGTTGAATAATGTTTTTGAACTTTATGCACATCAAATTTTATATATTTTCTGGGATTTTATTGTAAAAACGTATAAATCGCCTCAAGAATGAATTACCTACTGACTCGGTTGAGCCGAGTAACTGGTACTACCAGCTTGTGTCTGTTCATAGTATTTACAGAATGAATATAACTTATTTTTGTAAAACTTCTTCTATTTTTGTGTACGTACTGCATTTTCATGAATTATGTATTGAGGGGTATAAGTTAATATATTAATTTCCTTAAATTTTTTGTCTGAGCGACTCTTTTTTTAAATTATAGATTGCTCTGATGGCCCTATTCTTTAAAACAAATATTACTTCAGTGTTAGTCGTGTCTCGCCATAGCAAAATACCATACGACATTACGCTATGGAAATAGCTAAAGTAAACTAGTCTAGCTGTTTCAACACTCTTAAGACTTCTAATCTTTTTACATCATTTGTTGCAGAACTAAGTCTGCTTGCTAGTTTTGATATATAGGGCTTTGCGTCTAGTGTGATTTCAAGAAAAATTTTAGTATCGACAAGACTCAGCTCCTCCGCGTACAAAATTACATTAGTATTAACATGTTTGACATTCGGAGTTACGAATTTCATACATTTAGTTTTAGTTCCATTTAAATGCAAATTATTAACAATAAACCAATTTACTAATTTAGATATCATTATTTACTTTGTAATATTTTGTAACTGTCATTTTATTATAAAATTAATGAAATGTCATCAGCAATAAAACTATTTCATGGTTATCTACAAGAAATACATACAAGAAACCGAAAAGGGCTGCGAAGTGAGCCCTAAGTCACCATTTGTACTTTTCTCTGAAAGAAGTCATACTATTAATGACAATTTTTTGCGTCCTGTTACTTAAATATGAAATAATTAATTTAAATGCATCACATTTTACACCTTAGTGTTGAAGTTTCATGATTAATGTTTCATGGTGAACACAATCAGAGACCTTGGATAGGTCACAGAATATACCCAAAGCATTTTGTAAATTCTCCCATGCATTGAACATATATTTAATTAGCTCAACACCAGCATCGGTTGTCAAGCGAACCCTTATAAAACCAAATTGATTTTAAAATAGTAAATTATTTAAATTAAAAAAATACATTTGAACTAGAATATTGTTTACATTTACTAAGCCAGTACATAAATAGGTCTAAATTTGGCGTGGTCCAAAGTAATACCAGATTTAAATAAAGGTATTACTTTATTATGCTTCATTAAATCACGAAACACGCCAGATTCGTTAATAGTATTAAAATAATAGATAGTTGAGGTGCAATTGTATTTATTATAGACGCAATTACTTTAACGGAAATCTCTTTCAGAGCTGCGGTTTTCTTAATATCAATAATTTTAAAATGTTTTACAATATCTTTTGATATACTTTATGAAATGTAAAATTTCGGCGACAGCAGGAGTAGAATTCAGAGACTTAGTGGTTAAAATTGGAATATCAATTGTTGTTAAAACTTAACTGGTAGTTTTTATTGCGAGAGTTGATCTTACTAATTTCGCTATTAATTATACTCCATGTCATCTGGGGCCACGGCAGTGACCCCGCCAATTCGAGCGAAATAGCGGCACGGCCGTACCATACTTATCTCGAAGCAATTCAGACCATTTTCGACCCCTATAACTTCGTAGTGGATAAAACTAAAGGCCTGATGAGCCTTAGTGCGATTGCCAAGTCAATCTATATATTTAAAACATAAAAGATTTTTAACATTGATGTGGTCACTATAAAATGTTGTTAGGTTAGCTAATTACTTAATAACTTAAAACAGAAGGACCCTTAAGTAGGGACTGAATAAATTAACCGACTTGGTATTACACGGATCTCACAACTTTTTACGGTGGAAGAAAAGAGTTGCGAGACTTGTTTTTTTTTACAAGTTATGTTTTTGATGGCATTTTAATTTTATTAGAAGCTGTACACCGTGGTTTCACCCGCATATATCACGTGCCCATACCGCGCGACGTGACATGACACTCATTTGAATTAGACTTAGATTAACATTTTAGTACTTTAATCTATCAGCATAATTACGTATGTTATAGAGCGAAGTTAATTTTTAGCCACTTTCCTTCCCCCTCTAGGGTAAACGTCACCCCCGCGTACCGCGAACAGTGTCCCGAAGCGGTTGTTTTTTTCAGTTTTTAGAATACTGTACACGATACAGGAAAAAGGTAAAGGTACGAAATAATTCTTGATAATTTCGTACTTACGTAATTTTTTTCTTTCATGTTTTTAAGCTGAAGTGGCAATGGGCTGGTCATGTCTATCGCAGAAGTGACAACCGGTGGAGTAGACGTGTTATGGAGTGGAGACTGCGTCTAGGCAAACGTAATGTGGGACGCCCCCTGACCAGATGAAGCGACGATCTGCGCAAGGTGGCTGGTAGATACTGGATGCGTGTAGCCGAGGATCGGACTAAAAGGCGCGCCTGTGGGGAGGCATTTGTCTTTGAAAAATAACTTTTCAATTCGGAGATGTAGTTCCAGAGATTAGTGTGCATAAACAAACGAAAAAGCAATAAACTCTTTTGCTTTATTATATTATTAGTAATTAGAATTAGTATTACGGTAAACGAATACACAGTCCATCTGATTAGTAACTTGCTGCTATGGCTCTTAGACAGACAACCATATCTATTTTAAATAAGGAACAAAATGCAAATGCGTTAAACAAAGAATGATGAATTGAAATGATGATTGAAAAGATGAATTGTCACCCCTGAGGACTAAAGTGAAATGCCTGTTAAGATTGTTGTCCACTTCCTTTCAATGTCGTTGAGGATAGCGATAGCTGTCACATGCGTCGTACTTATGAACAGATGCTGCTTAAGGGGACTGATTTGCTTGGGTACGTTATAAACTGGTATGGTTTACATTTTTAACTGTTTTTTTTAACTTATTATAAGCAAGAGTTTGACAAGAATCCCACCTAGTAGTAAGTGGTGATGAGGCCCTGGATGATAAACCGCATTGCCTTAGCGTTTACAAAAGCTTACTCTTGCCTTGAAGACGACCAGATTGTATTTTGACGAAAATTATTATGAAAGACGAAAGTAACCGTTTGGTTCTAATGCGTGGAATATCCACAACTAAGTGGTGAAGTCACCGACCGCCAAGTTGTCCGTCCGATGGTGGAAAGGCGGGGGAGGTATTAAAGCATGTAATACCTGCGCGAAATAAGTATATCATGGAACATAATTCAGTTACCATTGGATCCGTTACCATTTTCCATTCTGTACAAACTACGCAATATAATATTCATTCTCAAATTGAAAAATAAGAGGGTACATGTGAAGTTTTTTTTACTGTTTCATCTCCGGTGAAAGAAACCTCACTTCGAAACGGTAGTAATACATTTAGTAGGTTTAAAAAAATTCTATTTGACAAACGAAACTATTATTTTACGTCAAAGAAATAAATATATTTCACTTCATTTCCTCATAGCGTGTAATCATACCGGCTCTCTATATCTTTGAGACTGCATAACAGCAGTGCATGAACTGCTGCTTTGCGGCAGAAATACATTAGAGGGTGGAACTTAACAACATCGAGTCCTAGGTAAAAAAGGAATCATACCACCTAGTCCAACAAGAGAACGCGTCACTTACCATACAAAACACAGCAGAATTGTGAGGCTATTTCAAAGTGGTAAGTTGTGTCCTCCACTAAAGAAAAATAGCCGTAATGAATTTCTACCACGTAAAGTTTATAAAGTATATAATATAGTTATTCTGCCAACTATCGGAAGCTATGAGATATTCGTATTTTCCATGACTGATAATTGTCACTAATGAAATACATAAGGTGAAGGGTTAATTTCACACGAAAAAAAAATTATTTAATTATTCAATACATTCACTTGCAACTGAAAGAATGACATTAGTTGATTATGACTCGAAACAAAAAAACGCTCGACAAGCAACGAATCACCTTTGTCTCCGTAGTAAAAGAAATCTCTACCGTATTTCAAGTCGGTTTAATGACAACATTACACAGCGTTTTCCACGTGAAACATTAACTTTCAATAGGTTTAAGCCAACAATGGAGTTCTGTTGCAATGTATTAAATCGAACGAAAGTAATAAGCTGCTGTTAGTATAAATAAAGAGATATTCCATTCTTTCACCCAAAAAAGTTCTGAGATGTATACTACCGTATTGCGCTAATAATAAAAATATATTTAAGTTACTTTACCTTAAGATGGCTGTTTTAGGGTGTATAAAGTATTATATTATATGGCTGGCTCATTGCCACTTCAGCTTACTAATCAGTTGTGATATGTCGATCACTGTCGGTCACTCTGGTTCTACTGCAGATAGCCTCATTTCCAAGTTTATCACGCAGAGAAACCCCGAGCATAGCCCTCTCCATAGCTCACTGAGCGACCTTGAGTCATCACTAGCAACCCGCAGTGGTTGTACAATGTAGTTTTCAGGTTTCGAGGTAGACATGACGAAAAGATATATCGTAATTTCCCGACCGCTGCCCAACCGAGTTGAATTGGATATGATCCGGCCATATAGCTCGAAGAACCGACAACCGATGGAGAAAAAGTTTCTCGAGCTACATCCTCGTACCAGTAGACGTAGTGTTGGGCGATCCCCCACTAGATAGAGTGACGACCTGGTAAGACATGCAGTAAGTCGATGGATGCAGGGGGCTCAGGACCGTGCTTTGTGGAATTCTTTGAGGGAGGCATATGTTCAGCAGTGGACTTGTAAAGGGTTGTAATGATGATGATAATGAAAGATTACATTAAGCAAAGCTTAATATTAATAGAATGGTAGTAAATTATACAAATGCAAATATCACCATTACGAATTTTAACACGCAGAGGAACTCCGAGCATAGCCCTCAGCATCGGTCGCTAAGTGACCTTAAGTTTCTTCGTGTGTACAGCAGTCAAAGCCCACGTATCGTTGTGTAATACGGTCCTCCTTGATTCTGTCATATTAACTAGATCGTCGGCAAAGCGAGGGTAAGAAATACACACTTTATTAGCTTGCAATGTTCCCCAAATTAGAATTTTTTCTAACATTTTGTAACTATAACAAAATTCAATCATTTATACTATGTGAAACAGCTTCCAGTGAGAATGTTGTAATTGTTGGATCCTCTGAATTTATAATTGTTATAAAGAGACAATAATTCACTTTTAAAGCGTATTAAGTTACCTTTACACGGTTTAAGCAAACTTACTCATTATTATAAATATATATATATATATATATATATATATATATATATATATATATATATATATATATATATATATATATATATATACATAATATATATTTCTGTAATTTATTTATTTTTATTATTATTTTTTATTTATTATTGATGATTTTTTATTAAAATGTTTATCAATAAATAATATTATTCTAAGTTTTTAACTATAAATAAATTTACGTGGAATATATTTCGTCAAAAATTGTATAATAATATGTAATACTATGTATACTATATATTATGTCACCGGCCTAACCTGATTTTGAGACAAACTATTTTTTCCTAAGCCTGACAGGATCAACTATGTCCGTGTCTTTCCTAAAGCTGCACCTCAACCTATCTGCGCAGTCTGACCGGTAAAAAAGGTTGGTGAGTCACAAACAAATAATAACATTATTATGTTCTAGAATTATTAAGTGAAAATGTCATAATATAATAAAATTCGCGCAGTTGATCCTGATGGGCCTAGGCAAACCTAGTTAAGCCTATATAAATACTTTGTTCTTAAATCGGGTTTGGCGAATCGTGTATTCGTAATATTATACTCACGACTTACAATTCAATTTCGGACGCTGCGGTTATACGCACAAACTACATACAATAAAAGGATTTTAATGATCGATCAATTAATGAGCGATCGAGGAGGATTTTGCCACAGTTGTCAGGCCTAGCAGGATGGTTGTCATTCGAAGTTTTCAATAGTTTTGAGTTGTTATCAGGAAGATGCTGCGGTATAGGGCGTCTCCCCATAAGATTGCGTGACGAGGAACCAACGAACGTAGGAGCTTTGTAGCGTTCCATGAGGGAAGCCTATGTTCAATAGTAGACTTGTGATATGACCTTAGAATCTACGTAGTCTAGAGTAGAAATTAATCTTATATATAAAAATTTATGTTTATTTGTTCGTATTTTATGCGCTGCCAAATCTTTCATCGGATTGCGGTAACACTTTGTTAACTTATTGCTTGCACTTGCGCGAAAGTAATAGGCATAGTAAAATTCACTTACACAAGGTTTCGCGTGTGTCGTACCGAAAAATTTATTTGAAAGATATATATCGTTCAATTTCAGTGAATGCATTATCATTCATAATTAAACAATATAACTCTTCCAAATTAAAAACGGTATTTCCACAATTATTCTTTGGCAGCAACGCGCCGGGCACCAGCTAATAAACCATAAAAATTGTAAATGTAAGCTTTAATAAAATACTAAAAGTCCTTTATAAAATCTGCATTTACAATAAAAATTAAATTCTTTGTTAGAATATCTTTTTAAACGCAACATTTAGAATCAAATCTGTTTGTGTTTGTTATACTACCAATATGTTACAGCATAGCACATTTACGAGTAAAGTCTTGTTAGCTTTATCAGTACAACAATAAAACTCCAGGTCCATCATCGAGCTCACTCGCGCTCGTAATTAGGAGGCACGTTTGTAATTTAATTCTCTTATCGGCCGAAAAGGTCTAATCGCACACTAAACACTTATCTTTATTGCTATCACTTTTGTATTTTACATTTATTTACACAGTAATTAGTAATATTCATAATCCATTACAGACTATCAAAATAAAAAATGGCAAAATAGTAACTGAATACTACCGTGTTTCGTATGGTGAGTGCAGAGATCCGGAGACCCTTTTTTACTGAAAACAAGGCATTCCATCTTAGTCCTTAGGGGTGACAACGCATCTGCGTTTTAATTCCTAATCAAGGATAAATGTAGATGTCTATGGGCCACAGCTTCCACTTACCATTAGGCGGACTGTATGCTCGTTTGTCACCCTTATTCTATAAAAAATGTTCATTACGCCGATTTAACCTACTGAAAGTGGTCTCACAATTTTACGGCACGTATTTAGTTGAATTAAAAACGTCATGACTTTTGATTTAAAACGTCATGAGTTGACAATCATAAATATATTACCAAACAGTATTACACAAAACCTCCCGAGCCATCTGCTTCTTCTTCCGAGCCATACCTTCGTTAACCGGTACGAGACTATCACTAGAGAACCTTTCTTACACGTCGGTTGTCGATTCTTTGAGCTATGTGCTTCAGCTTATTGATCCATTGCTCTATGTCGAAACTCCAATCATAGTTAATTTTGTTTTTAACCTCAATACAATATATATATATATATATATATATATATATATATATATGTATATATATATATATATATATATATATATATATATATATATATATATATATATATATATATATATATATATATATTGTTTGTCACTGTATACTATGATATTCAGAGATAAACTCTGAAAGAATTCACCGAACACAGCAACGTTGCAATAACACTACGGAAAGTAAAATGATATAATATAATTTTTGCTTTTAAACATTAATTTTTATAGATTCTTTCCTAAGTAATTACCCACAAAAAACCAAATAAATACTAAATAGCATCAGAAACATTAAACATCTCAATAACGATAAATTCTCGAGGTAAAGACTTACGCGGTACCTTAAATATTCTAATCGTATTGAGTACATAAGCCCACTCAAGAACAAAGTCGTATTTATGTTTCAATAAGCGTATACATTTGACTAAATGGGTACAATCGTATTATACTCGACCCTCGAAAGACAAGACACAGTTTGATAACAATGTCATTTAAATGGTTTTAATAATACTAATCCTTAACAAATATATAATTACACTGTTAGTAACAAAGTCCTAAATACCTTCATGTTTCTGTGCGTATTAATACTTCATTCCTGATCAAAATACGTTAATTCGTCTTCTTTTTGAACTGAAGAACAAACTTTTCGATCTCACCTATTCATAAACCTGTTATGAAAATGCTTAAATTGTTCAAATATAAACCATAACTTCGTTCAATCAAGGAACCATCCTTTATCTGAAAAATTCCAAACTCTATAAATCATCGAAGATGAGCGAAAAGCAGAATCAAAAGTTAGGGGCTAGAGGGGAGTGGTCACAGCTAGTATAATCTGTACAATAAAATAGTGTTGGTACACCCGGAGGTGCACTTATTATTTTGTTTTTATTTTAGTATTTTTACTGTGCTTGTTAGATGAATGTTTTTCTTCTCTAAGAATAAAATAGAATACTAATTTATTTTATTCTTAGAAAAGTGTATAATGGCAAATACTCCTGTACACACGTACGTACCTTACACCTTTGACTATATGCGGCAAGTGTCAAAGTGGCGCGATACAGAGCCGACCGTATCTAAGCGAATAGACTATACCCAGTATATGAATCCACATCTTATAATTCGTCTTCTTAGAAGTGCATCTCCAGATAACTTTTTTTTTTCAACTTTGACTCCTCGCAGAAACATCACAATCATCTTCCCGCAACACGTTTTAAAATACTTAATTGTGCGTCTCCTTTACCAAATTATTCTCCCGTCACCATACATATTTATATCCCCAGTCGTTCAGTTTTTTGTCGTTATTTGTGTCTATCTTCTTTTATAAATTCGGTGTCTATTTTGGTATCACGGTATTTTCATCATCATCCGGTACCGTAACAATTTCATCTCGTGGTGATCCTTAGAGTCACTTTAAGATAATGACGAATTGTTTGATGCCATATTATGCCCCATATATAATATCCTCCAGACCGAATTCCGGCCACGAGGGCCTGCTTCAAAGGAGGCTAGCCATCGGCGCAGGACAGGATTATAGTGTCCAAGTGCGCAAGCACAGATGCACTCTCTATTCCCTTACTCTCATAATCCGATGGGAGGGTAAACCGACACGACCGGGGAGAGATCAGGCGCAGGACCAAAATTTACGTGCCTTGGGCACGGCGTGAGACACCGTGAACTTCCTGACTCCGGGCAACAACTAAGAATTTCTTGACGGAAAAACTCAATAATTAATTTTTTGGCCCGACCCGGGATTCGAACCCAGGACCTCATGATCAGCAGTCGCCCTACTACAACCACTAGACCAACGAGACAGTCATGTCCGGTCTCATGGTATATGGCTGCACATTTCGTACCTATATAAAATAGGTGTTTTGCCTACAAATGCCCATTATAATTTTTTATATAAATTCAAAAGATAAGAAAAGTTGCAAAACATATGAAAAATTATTTCCCATGTGTCGATACATACCACCAGTTGAAACACGATTAAAATATTTAGTAGCCATACAATATAATTATACCGACGAATATAAAGTACCTATACCTATTATAAACAGTTACAACACGCGTACGGTAAGGGGAAAAAACTGGAAGATCCAACTGCAAATAACTACTTTGGATAGCACTTGAATAAATACATTATACCCAGAATTTATAACAAAATAAATTGGTCCAAATAAAAATAAAATAAACAAATACTTATTACAATTCTCTCTAACAAGGACATTATAAAATGAGATATAATACACTATCGCATACATTTATTGATTGCTTTTGTTTTTCGTATTCGATTCGTTTGATTTGTGGATTGATTTTGTTGTTGTTATTATTATCATTTTTTGATATTGTAATTTAGTAGGTAACCTAAATATTTTATTACTATCTTTTATTTTCATTTTATTGTTGAAATTAATTGTATTTCTATAAGTATTTTTGCATAAAAATATATAGTTTTAAGAAAGTGTACTCGCCGGCAAACTGATTTGACGAGAGAATTGTAACAATAATGTACCTATATTTGTGTGAATAAATAAAAAAAAGTTACAACTTAGCATAAATTGTCCAATGGCTTGTCCAGGTCACAATTTTATTCAAAATATTTAAACACTTGTATTTGCTAATAGGCACGACTGCTTGATTCACGCTTTGTAATCATATATCAAGAAGAGGCTTATATATCATTATTATTTTTGGGATATTTTGTAGTATTCTCGTTTGGTTGGACTTAAAAAACTTCATATAAAAACAATAAATAGGATAAAATACATATGGTACACAAGTTTTGCGTAACTCATAAATAAATAATTATGTGTAAACTAATGTACATGCTTTTAAAAGTTCAAAGCACTTTTTCATTTGTTCGAACTATTTTTGGAAATAATCATTTCCATCATAAGATGCATTGTTCTAAGGGCATGTTTTTCACGTGCCGGATGAAAGCTCTTATAATCCGTCAATGTTAGGCCAATGCTACACGCGTGATATTTATCACGATCTGGGACGCGATCTGGAATGACGTATCGCGATCCATATCGACACACCCTACACGTTCATTACGGATCACGTCAGTATTCAGCACAAAACTGTTAAGTGCAGACATATCTAAAATGGACCGAAATGAAGAAAAGGCTTGTGTGGCTATCATTAAGGAGAGTGTCGATTTTAACGATTTTTGTCCTAACATCTATTGAAGCGTATTTTTTTATATTTTTTAAATTTGTAGCAACTTTTGAAGTGCCTCCATGCGCTTTCAATTGTTTTTAAAACCATCACACAATGTGTCCACGGGCGTTGTTTCCCAACGTAATATAAAATCCTGTAAAAAATTTTGATGGATTGTAGATGGTCCCGTCGAAACGGGATTCTAGATTCATCGCTTCTCCAGTGCAGACTGACGCAATCCGTATCGCAGGAGCACTACACGTGCAATCGATTTTCTGAAATCCTGATACTAAGCTTTCAATAAATATCATAATCCTGGATCGCGATCCAAGGATCATGATAAATATCACGCGTGTAGTATCGCCTTAAAACTATCATCAAATCTAGTATTTTGGGAAAATAAAGAAATTGCATGGTTTGAGATTTGAACTGTATGCGAGATGGGTCACAAATTCCATCTTTTCAGAAGTGGAATATTATTTTTGATCGCGGCGTGCGCCAAAAAATTATTGTTTTTATCCCCGGATCCCGAGTTTTTTTGCCTGCTTCAATTTTGTTGGTTTGCCTTCGAACATTATTTTTTGAAGTTATTATAAAATCTATATATAAAAATCAATTGCTCTCCGTTAGTCTCGCTAAAACTCGAAAATGACTTGTTTGATTGATTTTGTTAAGGTTGCGCTGTTGTGGAAATTCAGCAATTACCCGTGCGAAGCAAGGGCGGATCCCTAGAGATCGCTATTTTAATAAGAAAGTAAAACATTATCTAATAAATTTTACTACGATAAACAACTCCGCCCTAATTATAATTTAAAACCAATACAAATATTACAAAATAAAATAATTAAAATCTTACACAACTATGACTTCTTAACACCATCGAAAAAGATTTACAAAAACACAAAAATTTTAAATATTAAACAACTTTTTACGTATATATAATACATATAATATATAATACATAATATACATAAGTATACATATATATAATACATGTCTACTTATCTACAAGATAACTCACAAGCTTATTCACTCACACATAACATTCACAACAAAAAGTCAAATAAACAAATATATAACCCGCCGAGCCAACAATTTTGTATTACCTGCCGTAAGAACAAACTATGGAAAAAATAACATAACATTTGGGGGAGCACAGTTATACAATCAACTTCCAAAACATGTGAAAGAAGCGACTTCAATCAATATTTTTAAAAGAAGATTATTTGAATATATTTATAATGATGAAACTATGCATTAAAATTATACTTGGACCACCGCCTTATAGCTGATAAGAACACGATGAACTCGCTTCTTGGTTAACGATCGACCGGTATAATTTTTATTTATTTTTTACTACCCACACGCACTCGAATTATAATATAGATGTTATTGTTCTCATGTAAGTGACTTATTGTCTTAATGAGAAATAAAGTTCTTTAAACCGAATTATCTGTCAATAAAACTTAGTAAATAAGTAAACATCGCCGAATGGTGATGATATAAGTTATGCACTATGTTCATTATGCTACCTATCACATTCCACGAGTGTCGTAAGAAATGACATTGAAATGCGAGAAAACCCCCCAACTAGGAGAATATTTACAGACTGATGAAAATGAGAAATTAAAATACAAGTTCAATTTTTTAGTAAGTCTAAAAGAACAAAAGATATTTTGAAATAATTTGTCATTAAATCTACATCTTCTTTCTCTTCTTTCTCAATCTTTTTTTAAACGGCTACTAATGGCAAATAAGTCATTCATATAAGTCCATTGAAATTCATTATAAATTGTATCCGTTCTGGGTTGAATAAATTTGAAATTAATATAGAAAGAAAAGGCAACTTACTCTCAAAGGAGGTCACTTTTCTTAGAACTAACTGGTCTTGTTAATTGAATAAAAGTTATAAATACAAAGTTAAATTTACTTTCATTAATTACTAACAAAGTACAAAGACTTTTGATATCGTTGATAAAAAATGTCATCCGGCAATTTTATTATAAAATAAATAGTATAAGATTATACACATGCAACTTTTTACACTTAAGACTGGAAAAGAGATTCCTTAAAACAAACGGTTTTAAAACAAGCATGGCTTACAAAAAAAAATAAAACCTTAAATGATAATTAAATATAGCGTGTAGAGTCTAGAACAGGTAAATACCAGTGTGTTTTTAAATAAGGAGGAACTGAGTCCTATTAAATACATTATTTATCTCGTAATTACTATCACTATCATTGCCACCACAGCCCATATCGCAAATCCACGGCTGGATTTATGCCTCCCTCATAGATTCCCACAAAGTAAGGTTCAAAGCCACCTATATTCATCGACAGCCTGCTTGTTTCATTACTTCGTAACTCCAATTTTTGGTGGGTTCAGACATCTAAAGCTATCAGTATACCGCAATGCATGTTGTTCGATTTCACATGCCTATAAAATAATTTTATACTTCATACATGCAGGTTTCCTCACAATGTTTTCCTTTATTTGCAGATTACTTATTACGCAGTAAATCAATACTTAAAATTGCAATTAATATTTTGATTGGTGTCTGGGAAGATCGAGTCGCAATTTGAAATTACGGCGAACGCTTAGCCCCTCAGATATCACGGCCCATATACACATACATAATCAAAATATTAAAATTACACAACACACATACATAATTTTGTGGTGGTCTATCCACCTGCTAAGTGTGGCATCTATGGTTACTATTCCTTTATGAGACAATCTATAGGGAAGTTTTATGTTCTGGAATGGACTATTAATCGAATGAACACATATAATATATCAACTTGGGAAAGAAACATTCTTGTGAGTTGACAAATTGCAATTAATCGCCTGGCCAAAAGAACTTTCCGAAATACGAAAAAAAAATCATATCTTTTGTACCATCCGGGATAATGTCACCATTTCGCCAAAAAAATTTCTGAATTCGGGCCATACTTTATAGTTTCTTTATCAAAAGTATAATTTTGGCTACTTACAGTTTTCAAATCATTGATTCGAAATGTAGGTGTCGAAAGTAATGCAATAAAGTTACCGCCGGCAAAAATGACGGAAGGCGTAACATGATTTATCTTGATACCACAAACTGAGATATAACTGAATCATATTAATGTTAAGATCTAAAGATGCTGTAAATCAGTTGGCAACATAATGTAAGGGTGAAATAAATCATAAAAAGAACTACAAATACGAATTTATTTTATAAATGTAGATTCATTAAACTATTTTTTTTATTTGAAATTGTTAAAACTAATATAGCAAAACAAAAATAGAATTGTAGTTTATCAACTTGGGGGATAAGTTACTCGCTTCTGTAGGCTTCGACCACCTAATCTTAGGCCCACCCTACACGTATCCTCGGGTGGTGCTCGCCTCCTCGCCGTGTGGTAGCGGCGAAAAATGTACCACCACATAGTTTCGCAACATGAGGCAAGTAAGCAAAGAAATGACCCCGAGTTTTCGGCACCTCTTTAATGAGGCAGGGATGCGAAGAATCTCCGGGAGGAAAATAGGCAACGAGGTTTTCCTCCCGTCACATTCTGTCTTCCGGAGGGGTGAAAAGAGGATTTCGGAAGCCCGTCTAGTGACGCTGAATGTATGTGGAGCAATGAATGATAAAAGATGGATGAAGTTTGCGATATGATGTACGATAGAGGAATAGAGGAATAGGGGTCTACTACCCAGACATGACTAAGCCGTATCCGAGACCAGTTTTGGAAGATGGTACGGATGGTATTAATTAAATGTAAGGAATATGAAATTATTGTTATGTTAAGAGATTTTAGTGGAAGGTTTGGGGTGAAGAGGCTTGGTTATGAAAGGATATTGGGAACGTTTGGTGATGTAAGTATAAATGAGAATGGTGAAAGTATGTGTGAAAAATAATCTTTTTGTGACGAACACTTTCTTTCGTCATAAGAAGATTCACATGTATACATGGGAAAAAGGTGACGATAGAACGATAGAAACATGATAGATTTCATAATTGTGTATGAATGAATGAGGAGCGCCATGGTAGATGCTAAGACTTACCGGGGGTCCAATGTAGGGATGGATCATTACTTGGTCTTATGCCGAATCAATGGTCTATTCAGACGTTGGCGACATCGGACATCCGTATATGCTATTGCGTGACAGCATATAAGACTTTTTCATCACTGGATCCAATGATCAAAGTATAATTTTGAAGAGTTTTAGGTCTTGGTGTCCAAAGCATCAATTTAATAAATTTTGGCATACACCTAAACAAATAAAACATTTCAAAAAAAAACATCATACGTCAAGTGAAGCTCCGTAATACAATACCGGTTCAACACAACAAAAATAGCAATACCGGTTCATTAAACGGGCCATAAATCGTAAGCGGTAAGTTTTACAAAAAATTTTACTGGAAAAAAAGATGCGAAATTTTATTTTCTACAGTAATAAATTCTATAACTTTTGCCGTAAAGTGCAGTGGTTTCCGAATTATCAGCTGAAACCGTTTTTTCAAGATAGCGCTTGAAGCGCCACCTGGATCTGTCAGCATTTTGTGATTTTATGCTCAGTAAGTGATCCTAAACCTCATAAAAAATAAAAATTGGATCGGAAATTTAGTGTCAAGTTAAATTCTATTTTTACTTTACTATATATTCAATATATTATTGAAGAATACTGTGAATTAATTCTGCGGTTACTCAGGTTGTAGGCACTCGCTTTATAATTCTATAACACGCGTGAGAACTAGATTCAATAATCAACAACAATAATATAAAATAAGTTAAAATAAATCAAAAATAAAAACATAAGTTACTTAAAAATAATGATACAGTCAACTCTACAACACTACTCAGTATTGAAATAGACACAAAACAAAATTGTAAACCCCACATTTAAAAATTAAGAAGTAAATTGTCTTCATTTATATTTGCACTCATACATTTGAAAAAGTAAGCGACTTAAAAACAGTTCTTTCGGTGTATTATGCGTATGCTCATCATCTGTCAAATGGGGCGACTGTATTGACGTAGATAATATTATGAAATTGCAAAAATTAATTTATCAGAACATTGACAAGTGTAGAAAAACGGGGACTCATGAATACTACATTTTAGAAAACTTGGTATACTCACACTTACCATCTATTTAGTATATTTATTGTAAAAAGAAATAATAGAATTTAAAATAAACTGAATATTCAATTCTCAAAAATAAAATTATTTACAACAGGTCCAATACGATGGTAATTAAAATATATGGGTAATATGTTCCAAATAACCACAATATAGACAACCCTAAAACTTGTCTTTTATAAAAAATAAAAAATAAAGTCATTCTTAAATGATAAAAGTTATTATAATTTATCTGAATTGTTTACAGATGCGAATAAATAGAGAATTTGGGAATAAGAAAATTGGTAGAGCCACGCTGCAGGTATATTATAGTTGTAGTACGAATAGGTCGGCTTGACCGGGGCAGCAACACGCTCTCACAGAATACCAGCGTAAAATAGCAGCGTAATGCTGCTGTGTTTCGCTTGGTGAGTGTGGAGAACCGGTGACCCTCTTTAATTAATCGAGGCATTCCATCTTAGTCGTCAGTGGTGACAACGCATTTACATTTTGATTCTTAGTAAGGATAAATGTGGATGTCTATGGGCCACAGCATCCACTTACCATCAGGTGGAATGTGTACTCGTTTGTCACTCAGTGCTATATAAAATTTTACTAACTGATTTATTGCACCTTCAGATCTTAACTTTCTCTTCTTATCTTGACCTTTAACTGTTTAAGCGCCATAAAAATCCCATGCAGTCGCATGCGCTCGGCAAATCCCGAGCGGTCGCATGCAACCGCACCCACCCATAGCACTTAAAGCCATTAAAACTTATATTTAAAGACTACTTTTCTATGAAGAAATTTGGCATTATAAAATCTATACAAAATTCTATATCCTCCGGTCTAAACAAAAGTCACATTTTACTTCAATACAAAAAGATTTTATTGTATTATGATAACAAAAAAATACATATCAAGAGGATGTCGGCAGCGTGAAAATCACAATTATTACTATATATTACTCGAAATTATTTTCGTAAAAAGTTCAATTCTATTCACACAAAACTCATTAGAATTTTATAATGAAACAATATACTAAAACACTAGAAAAATGCAAAAATCAACACAATAACATTCACACGAAAATGACGTACAAAATGAACGTAGATTATAAATAAATATCTGCAGACTAAATGACTTTTTATTCCACTAGAGGATACAAAATTTAATATTGATTCTATAATACCAAACTTCTTCATAGAAATGTAGTCTCTAAACATAAGTATTTATGGGTTAAAGTGCTGTGGGTGGGTGCGGTCAAATTTGACCTCGTGAATTTTGACGGAATATCGTAGCGGTCAAATTTTGACGCTTGCCGTTTGGGAGACCTTATAAAAAATATAAATTATATTAGAAATTTAGTGCAAAAAGGACCAAAAAAAGTCTATTTTTACTGGCCTAATATATAATTCGCTAAAGTGTTCCCGACAACTTCCACTGAATGTTACATGGACGTTACACATGACTTTTATTTTGTCTATGTTCATCTTCAGACCTATCAGTTGGAAGACACCACTGAGGTCAATAGGCATAGTGCTAAGGTCCTCCAAAAAATCTACTATTATGACTGGTAGAATTTTGACCACTATTTTGTTGGCAAATTTTACACAGTGCACTGGTTGGTAAAAGAAACCATTTAAAAACATGTGAAAATGTAACCAAATTTGCGTTAGAACAGCTGGGCTAACACTTTTCAGAACCACAATCATCTTAGTGAGAATAGATATTAAAAAAATTATATATAAAAAAGATCTTACGACAGGTTTTGATAAATCATTTGCTTTAATAATGGTTACAAGGGTTTGGAAATTACAGTTTAGTCTTATTACAATTTTTTGAATGGATTCTCATCAATCTATTAATCTTGAAATAACACTTTCAATATTTTAATAGTGTTTTCTTATGATTATAAAAAATTACAATTAAAATTTATATTTATGCACTATTTTATTATTATATTACAAGAGTAAAATAATCCATTGAAAAGGCAGACGTGAATATTGTTTTATAAATTTTAAATATGAACACCATTTGTCCATAAAAGCTGTGGTCTGTTTCTATTCAGAGTTCATTTTACTATAAAACCTTTTGAAATGCCAATGAAACGTATAATCCGTAAATCTGTCACTTTACAATGTGTTTTAGCGAAACATACCATGAAACGTGCATTTATAGTATTATTTTTATAATTTAGCTATTGAAATATACTGATTTATCACGTTGAATAAAACTATTATTTACGGATTTTATCGCGTTTAATTACATTAATTTATTTTTATTATTATCCCGACGTTTCGGGTGCTTTACAGCGCCCATGGTCACGGGGGGGATAATAATAAAAATAAATTAATGTAATTAAACGCGATAAAATCCGTAAATAATAGTTTTATTCAATGTGTAGTGTTCGCGTAAATTTAAGAAATCATTATGATTTATCACGTTTAATTTAAAGTAATTTTTAATTTAGACCATTCACAGTAATGAAATTATTATTGGTGCTGCTTTGATTATTGGTTATACACTAGAACTGCGCTTGTGCTAATTATCAATTGTAGTGAGCAATTAAATTGTAAATCGTAATTTTAGTGCTGTATTACGTGTTTGGCGGTGCAAGAAAACATCGTTAGGAAATCGGGAGGTCTGAGAAATCAAAAAAAAGATTTACGAAGACATGTGAAGTCAGACATTTATCTGCTCAAAAACCCTCTCCGTAATGTTACATACATTACGGAGAGGGTTTTTGAGCAGATGTAATCTGTATTTTTAATTTATTATTTTAATAACAAATATGAATGTCGTTATATTAAGTTTTCAAGTCGAAGATAAATGTCATCTCATTAAAATGAATATTATTATTAATAATCGTTAAATACTTTATTTAATCATTGGTCTTTTTTCTTTTTTTTTATAGAATAGGGTGACAAACGAGCACACAGTCCACCTGATGGTAAGTGGTTGCTGCGGCCCATAGACATCTACATCTATCTTCCATTGCAAATCAAAATGCAGATGCGTTGTCACCCATGAGGACTGAGATGGAATGCCTCATTTCCAGTAAAAAGGGTCTCCGGTTCTCTACACTCACCATACGAAATACAGCAGCATTAAGCTACTATTTCACGCTGGTATTCTGTGAGAGCGTGGTCCTTCCCGGGTCGAGCCGACCCATTCGTGCTACAACTATACTACTAATATAACTGCAGTATGGCTCTACCACGTAAAAATGGTGCATTTCTTAGTGATCTTATAAATATAATAATAATATTTACGCAATATATTTGTGTAATTACGACGATGGTTAGTAGCTAAACCAGGATGCGACAGGTGGCGCTATGGTCAAGTTAATAACAAATGCTATATAATATCAAAGTATATATTGGATCAAAAACAGGAAAGGGTGAGGTAGTCAAAGTCCGCTTCAGCCGAGTCAGCTTGTTACTTAATAAAACTTCTTCTACTAGCTCCGCTTATTCTATATATGTATTTGTTGTAATTCCACTGTCGCAGATGTTTTTAGTTGTATTATAAAGAAGGTTACAAATTATCGTAGTAGGTCAGAAAACTTTAAATAATCAAAAATTTTTCCGAAGGTTATAATAAGTAATTTTCAAAATTCTTAAAAAATATGATATAAAAGCAAATTATTATTAAATTTTTATTCGCTAGAAATTTGTTCAAATGATTGAAATGTTGGATATTTAATCCTTACAAAAAGTGAAAGAGAACAGTGATTGGAATTCACAGCAATTTTGCTTCAGCGTGCGTGGAACGTGATTCACCTATATGAAAGCTACTATATCTAACAATGCATGCGTATTGCATAATCCGTTCTAAACTGCGAAAATATTTAAAATAAAGTAAGGAAGGCATAGTCAGTATTTTTACGAATTTATTAACAAGGAGGACACTTGTTACCCAATGTTGTGTGTTGTATTTTTACCTCAATCAGTGTGTTATTTTATTAACTTTACGCAAAGGATTTTTGTTGAAATTCAATTTAAATTAGATTCTGCATGTTTGAATATATAACGTTTCGAAACCGTTACAGTACCTTTACTGACAGGATGAGGTAAACATTCAACTTTAGTTTAATAATATATGATAATATGATTATGATTCTTAACCAAGTATGTGTTGCGGATTGTGTTACGCGACAGGAACGAAAATGGCGGACCATATGCCATTTTTTGGGAATGATAGCCTAGGATTAACTCGAAAACAAGAGACGCATTTATGTACCCGTTTGCGAATTAAGTTGGAAGCGGAAAGAATCCAGTAGTTCTGACGAAAAATAGACATAAAGAATTCAGTGACAGCTTGACAATTCAATTTGTGATAAAAATCGACTAATAAATTCAAAATATGATCCTTACGCGGTAAAACAATAGGACGTCGTTGAGCAAAACTTTAACGCGAATTAAATAAACGACCACCCACTCTAATAATCTCATTCTGTAAAAATGGTTTTAGGCGTTGAAAAGTGCGATTACAAACCTTGCATGATTGCAACCTTGCAAGGTCTTAAATCGGCAAATCTCATTCGCGCAGTGAGTCAGAGACTCAGGTGTCCTCTCCAGCTGATACTTCATTTCTCTCCTACGCGGGGTACAAATTAGAACATTCTTTTGTGTCCCGGGCTTGAGTTTGCGCATACGTAGAGAGGATATCTGTTTTCGATGCCTCGGCAGTCTTGAAGGTACGGACCTGTCCATTCTATGGCTGCGTGTAGACAGCGACGACCATCCCCACGTCCACGGGTGCCTCTATAGAGCCCATAGCAGTAATACCGAAGCAGACTGACTCCTTTACCACGTCAAAATTGCTACAGATTCCGTGCTTCAACAGATCCCATCCGCAGATATCGTGATCCCTGGCGATTTTAACGCCCAACACGTTTAACCGATCATGCGGGGAGATCTGTTTATGACTTTGCTTTGGCATATAGTCTAACACAACTGGTTACTGCGCCTACGTGGATTCCAGATGTGGAAGATCGTACACCTTCCCTGTTGGACCTTCTGCTGACCTCTCATCCCGACGGATATCAGGTTTTCGTCGACACTCCTTTAGGCTCGTCGGGCCGTTGTCTTGTCCAGGGTGTAAAGCCAGTCACAATAACGTCGCGGTTGCATTCTGCAGGATGCCGCCGTGTTTGGCACTATAGGTTGGCCAGTGGGATGCTGTCATTTTTTGCATCCTACCCTTGGGGGTGAGTTTGCTTCTCGCTGGACGATCCTAGCGTGTTCAGTCGCTGATGTGGTACTTCAGCGTATGGAACTGCGGCCGTGGAAAGCAAAAGGGGAGATTTCCAGCTGGGAAAGGTGTTCTGCCCGGGGAGCGGCCAACGCTCCATGTGATTGTTTGGAACTATTCTATATATATATATATATATATATATATATATATATATATATATATATATATATATATATACTATTTTTGATTCGGAACTTTGATAGCGTGATTTAGGCCTTTATGTATTTCGCGTGTGGCGTGACGATATCCCCGTCACCTCACCCCCCAGTCCAATCCACCAGTATAAAAGGTAAATTTATTTATTATTTTGTTAGAGAGTTATTATTTTGTTATAGCAAAAAAATTTATTTACAGAAATAATACCTAAGTACTTTATTACAACACCAAGTTGAAATTTACTTCACTATCCAAGTACCTACTTACATACCTATACCTTGTCTTTTATAATTAATATATTATAAGTTACTACACAAAAGACTGAAATTAAAACTTTGTTAATTAGCACTAAGTAGAATACGATCACATTTCTGTTAGGAATCGTATTTCTGGTTTAATTATCGTTTACACTATTTACCGATTTCTTCCGAGCCAAGCATTGCGATACCCGACGAATTGCCTTATAATTTGCGTGCGTTGGGCATGGCAGAACACACATAGGTGAAAAATATGCTCAGTCGATGATAGTTAGAATAGGTACTTCACCTAAGTAACTTAATTAACATTTCCTAATGTATTTTTTACTCTTCATTGACATCCCTTTGTAACCACGAAAAGTGTACCGTGACGTAGGAAGGGGAAAAGATGCAAAGTAATACGGACACTCGTGCGCAGCGATAAAGTTTTATTTCGTTTGCGTGCGCCATTTATCTAATTAATAACTATTATGTAGGCTATTGAACGTCGGCAAGCAGTAAACATTAAAGGAGTGCAAATACTGTACGTAGTACTAATATTTATTCCATGACCTAACCTATTTTACGCGCAGCGCGGAGGTGTAGTTCAGATTAATAAGCAAGCTCCGCATCTTTCCGCATCAATACTCTGACTTTGATACAATCTACTATAAAAGAAACGATTTGATCTACTTCAATGGGCTTTGTCTTAAATTTGCTGCAAAGGTGGATAAAATACTTTATAGATAAATTTAAAACGGGAGAATTAATTTCGGAATTAATTTCTTCCTAAATGTATTTTGTCAGATTAAGTTAAAATTTCTTTGATAATTTAATCTAAAAAAAATGAATATATTTCAAGCGTTGGTGTACAAAATTGTGATGTTTTCGATTAATATAATATTATAATCGTATGTATATAAATATGGTCAAATCTAGCATTATAAGTGTGGCTGTTCGGAACATCTCAAGAACAAAACAAGATCGGTCACATAGTATTCTAGTGCAGGTTCCGCTCTCTCACATTGACCTGTCATTAGTAAAATAAGTTTTTATTTCTTGAGCCATTGTTATAGGAAATAATCGATTTTTTATTTTATTTTATTTACGGTGAGGTATCTCCATTGTTTTCTCATCTGATTGGGATACATAAATACCTATATATATATATATATATATATATATATATATATATATATATATATATATATATATATATATATATATATATATATATATATATATATATATATAATTATTTGTACTAATAATGAATGAAAATGAATAAATAAAATAGAATGAAACATATTATACTTAATTGAAAATATTCAATAAAATGTAGTTAAATAAATAGATATTGCTCAACCAGTTGGAAGTGTCCAGCAGGGAGTACCAAACGGCTAAGAGTTAGTTGGAATGGGAAAGAAACTAGTGGGAGATGCGGGCGGTACGAGAAGCACCGCCTTCTGAATTTTAGCTGGGAGCGATCCGTCACGGAGTCCCAGCCGCTTCAGACGACTCAGGAAGCTGACTGACATTAGTGATAATGGCCCAGTGCACAGCTCGGTTATTTTTAAGCACAGTTTCCCGCGAGTATTATTTACTTCTAATTATTACTTTAGTACCCGGATAACCGAGCTTTGCTCGTTTTTTTTTTTTGAAATTACATTTAGATACAAATTACATACTGATGAATAATAGTTTTTGATCTTATTGACATAATAGAAAAAACTGAACTGGTTATTTGAATAAAAATCATGAGTGCAATAAGTTTAATTAAAATTTTCGTATTGCTAAAAATATTAAAAAAGGGCTTGAAATAATAGATTTTCTCACAAAAGAAGGGAACTTAAAAAATCGGAACGAAGACAGGACGCAAACTAAGGCATTACGATTTCGCGACCGTTCGATATCCACTTGAGCTATTACGATCATTAGTAAATTGTCAAAATTTACCTTCTTATATTGTAGTAGTTTTTCAATACCTGAAAACACGGACAAAACGACATTTTCTAAAAATAAATCCTTGCCCCCGAAACTCCCCGGACACTAAATTTTATGAAAATAATTGGAGCCGTTTCCGAGATTCCGATTATATATATACAAGAATTGCTCGTTTAAAGGTATAAGATTATTCAGTCCTTCAGCTACCGCACTGCCAGTGGAACAATTCACATGTTTTTGCTCTTAAGATACCAAATCATAAAACTAAAAAAGCATTATGCTGTAATTTTACACAAAGTAAATGAGTAAAAACTTTGAGAACCGAATGTTATGTGGAAATCAGTGCAAGAGCTAAAGTGGTGTTCGACTCTGCCAACGTGCCCAAGCAACCTATCTAGGGTGTCTTGGGCTTGGCTTTCTGGAAATACATGCATAAAGGCATGCATTGCATTTTTTAACTCTACCACAAGCCTCCTCATTGAATATATGTTACTTATCTAGAGGGTAGTACTCATTTTCTGTCCAGGAGTCCGTATGAGTAAGCACCACGCTCTTCACGTTGTTATGAACGTAGCAACGAACTCCCACGATAGTGAATAGGGCTGGATTTTGTTGGACCTGCAGTTACCTCTGCTATGCTTGGTTAGTCAGCACATAACATGCTGACGCTGCGTAGGTGATTCTTTAGCTAATATATGTCATATATATAATAAGCCATCAGCTTCGTCCTGTTTGGTAGGCGGGGCATACATAACATAATGTGACACAATGATGTATAAACTTATAGATACGTTGTCCGCACTCTAAAATGGCAACATGAAATGAAGCCAATTGGCCACATCGCGCTTAGTCACGCACCAACCAGTCGCGCGACGCTAAGTTTGTTTTTAATTTATTATATCGTGATTCGTGTGTGTAAACCTGTGCAAAACATAAAGAAAACATGCCGTCGTGTGTTTTCAGACGATGTACAAATTATACCCCAAAAGTTAAAGACAAAAATGTGTCATTTCATGCGTAATTTCACAAAACTACCTATTTTCATTTCATTTTATTCGACGACGTCATCTAATGGCGGCCGGCGCATGCAGCTAGTAGTCAAGCAACAAGCATCCCGCCGTACGGTGTCATATTTTCTTTCTCTTTCATCACGCGCATAAGTAGTTCTAGTATTTTCGCCGATTTTAAGCGCCGCGATGTTCGTTCATGACGTGTCTATATATAATACGTCATTGATGTGACAAGTCATAAGTGAATCAAAATCGACCGCACATGGCATGCTGCGTCTGATTTTGGTTTACTCGTCTGGCTAACTGACAGGTTTATCTGTGGAATCAGACGCAGCGAGTGATCGAACTGACTTTCCAGGTACCTTACTGTGATCTCCCAATTTATCTTCTGACGTCTAAAATAATGTCTAAGTAGGTTAGGCAGAAGGTTGCGAAGGCGACTAGTAAACAGAACAACAGTTCCTGATGTTGACAGCCATTCTCCACTCATCTAGCCATGGCAGCAGTGAAAAACGTGCCGTCGTCTGCGTAGAGGTGCGTCTTGGTTACTTTCCAGAGTAGGGTTGTCTTTGGTGTATGTTCATATAAATGAGGTAGTAGAATGTAAATGAAGAACACAATACAATACACAATAATACGCACAATAGTAGGTGGTAATGTAATTGGTAGTCAGAAGCTTGTGGATAAATCCCACTCATCATGTTATCATCTTCCTAATGTATAACTGCACTTGAAATTCGTTCAATCATCATTCTTCATCATCATTACAGCCCTTCACAAGTCCACTGTTGAACATAGGCCTCCCCCAAGTAATGCCACAAAGCACGGTCCTGAGCCACCTGCATCCATCGACTTCCTGCATATCTTACCAGGTCGTCACTCCATCTAGTGGGGGGTCGCCCTACACTACGCCTACCGGTACGAGGCTGCCACTCGAGAACCTTTCTTCCCCATCGGTTATCGGTTCTTCGAGCTATATGGCCGGCCCATTGCTACTTCAGCTTACTAATCCGTTGGGCTATGTCGGTCACTCTGGTTTTACTGCGGATATCCTCATTTCTGAGTCTATCACGCAGAGAAACTCCGAGCATAGCCCTTTCCATAGCTCGCTGAGCGACCTTGAGCGTCATCATACGGCCAGCAGTGAAGGACCACGTCTCAGATCCGTAAGTCATCACTGGCAACACGCACTGGTTGTACAATCTAGTTTTTAGATATTGAGGTATACCTGACGAGAAGATATGTCGTAATTTCCCGAACGCTGCCCAGCCGAGTTGAATCCGTCGATTGACCTCTCGGTCGAAGTTGGACTTACCTAGCCGGACTATTTGTCCCTGCTAAACGTACTCGTCAACAACTTCGAGCATAGTGCTCCCAACAACTACCGGCATAGGTGTGACATGGACATTAAACATGATCTTTGTTTTGTCCATGTTCATCTTAAGACCTATCCGTTGGGAGGTACTATTGAGGTCATTGAGCATATTTCTTAAGTCCTCCAGCGATTCTGCCATAAGGACTATATCGTCGGCAAATCGAAGGTGAGTGATGTACTCGCCATTGATGTTAATACCGTATCCTTTCCAGTCCAGTAGCTTGAAAACGTCTTCCAAAGCAGCGGTGAAGAGTTTCGGGGATATAACGTCACCCTGTCTTACACCTCTCTGCAGTTGGATAGGTTTCGAGCTCTGGTTCTGTACTCGGATAGCCATCGTAGCCCTACTGTACAAACACTTCAGCACTTCGATATACCGACAGTCAACTTGGCACCGCTGAAGGGACTGCAGCACCACCCAAATTTCGACGGAATCAAAGGCTTTCTCATAGTCCACATACGCCAGGCAAAGTGGCAAATTGTACTCTTCAGTCTTCTGTACAATCTGCCGCAGGGTGTGTATGTGGTCTATGGTACTGAAGCCTTTTCGGAAACCGGCTTGTTCGGGAGGCTGGAAGTCGTCGAGTCTGCGTGCGAGACGATTCGTAATGACTCTCAAAAACAGCATGTAGACGCGGCTCAGAAGGGAAATCGGTCTGTAGTTCTTCAAGAGAGCGTTGTCGCCTTTCTTAAAGAACAAGACCACCGCACTTCTGCTCCACGCCTCTGGAGTAGTGCCACCATGGAGGACGGAATTGAAGAACTTCTGAAGGACTTCAAGTACCGGTGTTCCACCCGCTTTCAGAAGCTCCGCTGTAATTCCATCCTCGCCTGGGGCCCTGCCGTTTTTAAGGTGCTGGAGAGCCATTCTAATCTCGCTTAGACTGACGTCCGGGATATCATCGGAATCGGAATAGTGTCGGATAAGACTTGCTCTTGGATCGTTACTCACAATTGCGTGTGGCTCCGACGATGATGTGTACAGCTGCCCATAGAACCTCTCAATCTCACTCAAAATCTGAGGTGTCCCGGAAACGATGCTGCCACACTCAGTCTTCAGCTTTGACAGTTGGCTCTTACGGTCAGACAGATCTCTGGCAAAGACTTTGGAGCCCTGGTTCCGCTCGATCGCTTCTTTAATACGAGCAGTATTAAAGTTGCGTAAGTCTCGCCGCATGCATTTGGAGATCTGTCTGTTTAGTTGCCTCTATGCTGTCAAATCTGTTGACGATTGCAACCTCATCTCCCGTCTAACAGCCATGAGATTAAAAGTGTGATCGGAGAGTTTTTGTGTTCTTCTGCGGCGGGTCTTGCAGATCTTAGCTCCGACCGCATGGACAGTTTTCACGAGCTTGTCATTCATATCGTTCAATCATAATTAACAAAAGAGAGACCGCTTTAAGGATTTTAGGTGAAAAGTTTTAAGTTTTTTTTTTCAAATTTTTGTTGTAGCATAATGTGATTAACCGATTAATTTTTTAGTATATTACAAAACTTTTCAAATGACACTTTTGAAAATTGTAAAAAAATCGTTATTTATGAATAAACCAACATTTGACAAAGATCTATCTGGTCTTTAATTGTAAAAGGCTCTTGGATGTACGCATGTAGACTTATAAAGTGACAAAACACTCTTCACCATAAAAAATTCACATGTTGTAGTGTGATCTGGGACACGAATAAAAAATCTAACCTCTTAAGAAAGCCACGTAGGCGCACAGAATACTTAATAGTACAAGATAGTGAGCGTTTCATTGTTAAATTGGGATAGAGGAACGAACGATAAGGCTTAAATACAAACGGATAATATTGACTCTCTGTGTAGCTCACTTAGCCCTGGCAAATATTTTATGTTTAATTTAAATTAATGAGGATGTATGTAACGATATTATTTCAGGCTTCAATGAAATTCTTATTGCTATATCCTCGGAAACTAAATGCCCATTTTCAAAAATAATTAAGATTTTCATATAAACATATATTTTTATGTAAATAAAGTTATTGTCTTTACATATCCCGCTGCTGGGCACTCTCTTCCACTTATTTCGAAGAGGTTTATGGAGCAATCATTCCGCCGCATTGCTTAGCGTATTGGCGGACTTCACAAATCCACGAAATATTTCTCATTCTTAGATATATGGGTTTCCTCACGACCTTCGCTGCCAAGCAAATGACACAATTTCAACTAACAATTTCATTCAAATTTACAAAAAGGATCTACTTCTGAGCTATAAATAATAAACTATAAGCGTCACCTAATTTGGAAGCCATAACGATTAGAATATTTTTGAATGTTTAAAGTCTTGTATTTTTATAGAAGGGGGGTAGGGGGGGCGGGGGAAGTGCGAGGCCGGGTCTGTGTGCGAGATTGAAGGTCCATCTTTTCAAAATCCGAAAAATTAATTTTTTTATTCTCTTTGCATTTTCTTTCGCATATACCATGGAGAGTGCTTTGAGGATTTGTTCGGATTAATCCCAGCCGCCAAATTTCGTGATCGAACTACTGGATGCGTGGCGGTCCCCCACTGTACGTTTCAAGAGGAGTTTTCTTCCGCGTACAACCTCTCTGTGGAATAGTTTACCACCAGCGATTTTTCCGGACCGATACGACCTGGGGACCTTCAAGAAAAGAGCTTACTCCTTTCTTTCTACCCTTTTTCAAAAAAAAAATTTCGTTCTTTTAAAAAAAACTTTGTTTTGTTCGCGGTGTGTGCCGAATCATTGTAATGGTGCAATAGAATGTGACTCCTTGGTCTTTTTCTTTACTTTTTCAGACATCTGACACGCAAATAGTGATTTACTACTCCGTATTAACTCTTTTTTGCACATTAAGTAGGATTTTTGCAGACAGGACTTTTTGCGCGTCTCAATTTTGTTGGTGTGTTCGAAATTATTATAATCTCTATATGTAAAACTCAACTGCTGGGTTAACCTCGCTAAAACTCGAAAATGACTCTTATTTTGATGAAAGTTTTTGTTTATCTTGGGGGCTGCATGGTTTAGATTTACAATTAAACCCGGTAGAGAAATCAGTCGTGCGAGGTGAGAGATCGCTATTTTAATAAAAAAGTTAAAAATTATCTAACTAATTTTGTTATCATAAACAATTCAGCCCTAATTTTGTCTGTCAGACATGCTAGTAGTAAATAAGTAAACATCGTCGTATGGTGATAATATAAGATATCCACTATGTTTATTATGCTATCTCGTCCCGTGGGTTTCGCAAGCAGTGATAGATAACAAGATATGCGAGAAATCCTTTCTACTATAGGGGAATGTTTACTGACTGATAAAAATGAGAAATTAAAATACAAGTTAATTTTTTTTTAAATATGTCCGAAAAAATTGATTGAAATTTAAAATTGATATTTAAGAAAAGTAAATTTATCATTTTAGCCACAATTTTCAAACAACCAGGTTATGGCAAAAATTTGGCCGAATTCTTGACATTTGATCGACATCCATTAAAAATTGTATCCATTCAGGTTTGAATAAACTTGAAATTAATATAGAAAGAAGAGGCAATTTACTCTCAAAGAAGATCCCTTTTCTTAAAACTGGTCTTGGTAATTGAATAAAAGTTACTTATACAAAATTAAATTTACTTTGATTAATTACTAATTATTCACTTTTATAATTTGGAGATCAACGATAAAAAATGTTATCCAGCAATTTTATGATAAAGTAAACAGTTTAAGATTATACACCTGCAATTTTTTACACTTTTGATTGGTAAAGAGATGTCATTTTCTTAAAACACACGGTTGTGAAAAAATGTGGCTTAAAAATAAATAAAACCTAAAATAATAAGTGTATTGTATGTACAGTAAAGTATCAAACACGTGAATATCAGTGTAATAATATAGTATAATAATAAGGAGGAACAGAGTCTTATTAAATATAATGTTTTTCTCGTAATTAGTTACACTATCATTGCCACTGCAGCCCCTATCACAAATCCACGGCAACTTAGGGCTCCCCCATAGATTCCCATAAAGTACGGTCTAAAGCCACCTACATCCAGCGACAACCTGCTTGTTTCATTAGTTCGTCACTTCATCACATGAGGGGCCTAGACATATAAAGCTATCAGTATACCGTAATGCTTCAGTGCATGTTGTTCGACTTCTTCAAATTTTATTTCTTATACATGCACGTTTCCTCACAATGTTTTCCTTGTAAAGCAAGTAGTGAGTTAACCTAAAATTGCAATTAATATTTAAATTGGTGTCTGGGGAGATCGAGTCGCTCGCAAAATGTGAAATTCCGGCGAACGCTTAGCCTTTGAGATATCACGGGCTCATATTACGTGCATACTTGTCAAAATATTAAAATTACACCACACACATATACATAATTTACGGTTGCCAGTCCACCCGCCAAGCGTGGCATCTATGGTTAACATTCCCTTATGAGACAATCTATGGGGGCTTATATTCAGCAATGGACTTTCGATAATCTATAAGGGATGAATACATAATGTATATAGATCATTGAAGTAATATGTACTTACGTACTTGAACAGCTATCTCAAACAAAAATGTGTGCTACTCTGTGTTCGCACGGTTGGTTTTTTTATCATAGAATAAACATAGGTAGAATGACCAGTAGGTAATAATAAATTGTATTGTTAAATAGGTAAATTACATCGAGAACAATATTTAAATTTTGTCATTTATTTTGTATATTATATTTGCTTATTTAATATAATAATACATAATATTATATCACAATTACATTTTAATTATATTTTCATTAGAATATTTTAAAAGGTATCTATGTCAAATATAAAAAAACATACTAAATGTATGCTTAACAAAACTTATTAACATAACATTATTACAAATATATTTATTTAAATTAGAATAAGAGTCGTTCATATGTTAGTGGGCACGCGAGAATTTATATTCCACTTTGACTGAAGTGGAAACCTAAAAATAAAATAAAAGAATAATAAGCACATTTAAACACGAAAAATTTAGCCTAATTTTAATAACTTATATATGTTTCTACAAAAAAATGTGTATAATAATATATTCCTTCTATACTTAAGTACCCACAAAAATGTCGCATCTGAACATATTAATTTCATAATCTATATTGCATAACACGAGATGGCGTCTTAGGAATCATTTGTTTTATTATTAATCTTTAATACTTTTTTATAGATAAGGTATCTTATTAACCGATGAAAAGTAATTCCTTGGTTTTTATTGAAATTTCTTCAATTATTTGTGCAATATTTACGTACATACGAGGGCATATTTTTATCAAGAGATTTTTTTTAAATCAACACAACACGTGGCAACTCTACAAGCGCCTAGGGAGTGACTGATTAAAGTGCGGTGTATGTACCGCAGTTGAGTGGAACAGAGTAACTGAATGCAGTGTCACCTCTTGTACGTAGTACATAATAGCTCAATGATATAGATAGAGATAGAATGAAAATAAACACAAATATAAAAACGTGGAAATGCAATATTGCCAATAACTGCCTGGCCAAAAGAACTTTTCGAAATACGAAAAAAAAATCATATCTTCTCTACCATCCGGGATAATGTCACCATTTTTAGCATAAGTTTTTACGACTACGGATCATACTTTGTAATGTTTTGTTATCCAAAGTATAAAAGTATTAGTGTGGCTACTTACAGTTTTCAACTCATTTACTTTAAAAATGCTGTAAATAATGAAGCAAAATGTGCAATAAACTTACCGGCGGCAAAAATGCCCGAAGACGTAATATGATTTATCTGGATACCACAAACCGAAATATAACTGAAATGTATAACTGACTGAGATGTAACTGAGATATAACTGAATTTTATACGTGGTAGAGCCATGCTGCAAATATATTAGTAGGATAGTTGTAGCACGAAGGGGTCGGCTCGACCGGGGAAGGACCACGCTCTCACAGAATACCAGCGTGAAATAGTTGTTTAATGCTGTTGTGTTTCATATGGTGAGTGTAGAGAACCGGATACCCTTTTTACTGGAAAATAGGTATTCCATCTTAGTCCTCACGGGTGACAACGCATCTGCATTGTGATTTGTAATCGAGGATAGATGTAGATGTCTATGGGTCGCAGCAACCATTTACCATCAAATAGAGTGTGTGTTCGTTTGTCACCCTATCCTATAAAAAATATTATTGTTAAGATCTAAAGGTGCAGTAAATCAGTTAGTAACATAACGTTAGGGTGAAATAAATTTTAGATGGCAAATAATTTATCTGAGGCGTATGGCCTGGAGTTCGGGGTAAGATAGTTAGGCCTGTCTTCTTCATCATTTTTTAACCTCTACGTGAACAGTCTGATTGGTGAACCCAGTGATAGTGGAGTCGGCTGCTCTATTGATAATATTGCATATAACAACATAAGTTACGCCGACGATATGATGCTGCTGAGCTCACCAATTAGTGGTCTATGAAAATTACTCAGTATATGTGAGAATATGCAACGGCTACGGCCTACGATATAATTTCAAGAAAAGTGAAATCGTATTTTAATCGTATTTCAAGGCGACCGCTCTGACCCGTCCAACTACCGGCCAATCGCCATCACTTCCTTGTTCTCCAAAACAATGGAGTCCATTGTAAACTGCCAGTTCATGAGGTACCTTGAAGATCACCAGCTGATTAGTGACCGCCAATACGGTTTTCGCCGTGGTCGGTCAGCTGGTGATCTTCTGGTCTACCTAACTCACAGATGGGCGGAGGCAGTAGAGTTCAAGGGGGAGGCATTGGCCGTTAGTTTGGACATTGCGAAGGCCTTCGATCGGGTTTGGCACAAAGCGCTTCTTTCGAAGCTCCCTTCCTATGAGCTTCCCGAGAAATTGTGCGATTGGATCACCAGCTTTCTTGCAGATCGTAGCATCAAGGTCGTTGTAGACGGTGCAAGCTCCGATTGCAAGCCTATTAATGCCGGTGTTCCACAGGGCTGCGTGCTATCGCCAACGCTGTTTCTTCTGCATATCAATGACATGTTGCATACCCGTAACATTCATTGCTATGCAGATGACAGCACTGGTGATGCTCTTTACACCGGCCGAGCCAATATTTCTCGGGAAAACGTCTCCGAGTGCCGGGACAAACTTGTGTCTGAAGTCGAGTCTTTGCTGAACAGAGTCTCGGATTGGGGACGACTAAATCTAGTCCAGTTTAACCCCCAGAAGACACAAGTTTGCGCGTTAACCGCTAAAAAGAACCCCCTTGTCGTATCCCCTCAGTTTCAAGGCACTCCCCTTGTTGCCTCAGCCAGTATCGGAATCCTCGGCGTCGACATATCGAGTGACGTGCAGTTTCGTGGTCACTTGGAAGGGAAGGCCAAATTGGCCTCTAAAAAGCTTGGCGTGCTCAGCAGAGCGGGACAGTATTTCATGCCGGCACACCGCCTGCAACTTTACAAGGCGCAGGTTCGGCCGCACATGGAATACTGTTCCCATCTCTGGGCTGGGGTTCCCCAGTACCAGCTCCCTCCACTTGACCGCATCCAGCGCAGACCGGCTCGAATCGTCGACGACCGAGTGCTTTCCGATCGGCTCGATTCACTGGCGCTGCGAAGAGATGTTGCATCTCTTTGCGTATTTTATCGCATCTATCACGGGGAATGCTCTGAGGAATTGTTCGGATTAATCCCAGCCGCCAAATTTCGTGAACGCACTACACGTCAAACGTCCCAATACCATCCACACCATCTAGATGCTTGGCGGTCCACCACTGTACGTTTCACAAGGAGTTTTCTTCCACGTACAACCTCTCTATGGAATAGTTTACCACCGGAAATTTTTCCGGACCGATACGACCTGGGGACCTTCAAGAAAAGAGCTTACTCCTTTCTAAAGGGCCGGCAACGCACCCGCAATTCTCCTGGTGTTGCGGTTGTTCATGGGCGGCGGTAGTCACTTAACATCAGGTGAGCCGCATGCTCGTTTGCCCCTTCTTCTTCAAAAAAAAATTTAAATCAAAAATAAGAGCTACAATGTTCCCAATCTCGCTCTTGAAGGCGTACCACTAAAAAGAGTGACAACTTTTAAATACCTGGGGCACTGGGTTACTGAAAATATGTCGGATGATGTTGACATAGAGAGGGAACGCAGGGCTCTAGCTATGAGAACGAATATGCTCGCCCGTAGATTTACAGGGAGTATATAGAAGTTAAATAAACTATATTGAGAGCCTATTGTCAGTCCTTTTACACCTGCAGCCTATGGGTTGAGTATACACGGAGATTGCTTGCAACCATGCGCGTCCAATATAATAACGGCTTCTGGATGCTAATGGGGCTGCCTCGATACTGCAGCGCGTTGCCAATGTTTTCTGAGGCTCGCATAGACAGTTTCCCAGCTATCATGTATAAATACAAATTAAAATTTATTTTATAAATGTAGATACATCAAACTAGTTTTTTTTATTTAAAATATAATTTTTTTAAATAATACAGTAAAACAAAAATAAAATTCCAATTGACAGCTCCGTGGTGCAGTGCCATAGCGGGATTATAACCCGCAGCCCTCAGCGCTGGATGCAGCGGATAATTCCGCACGGAACAAAAATTTTTATAACATAACCGTTAGCATCACAGTGCGCGAAAGGAGATTTACCTATATGAAAGCCACTACATCTAGTTATGCATGCATATTGTATTATCCGAATTAAACTGCGAAAATATTTAAAATAGAGCAAGGTAGACATAGTCAGTATTCTTACGAATTTTAAAACACTTAGCACCCTTGTTACGCAATGTTGCGTGTTGTATTTTTACCTCAATCAGTGTGTTATTTTGTTAATTTTACGCAAAGGATTTTTTGATGTAATTTTATTTAAGCATCCCGTATTTAAATTGGGTTCTGCATGATTAAATATAACGTTTCGACGGTGTTACAGTACCTATAGTGACAGGTTGAGGTAAACCTTCAACTTTAATTTATTAATATATGATAATATGATTGTGATACTTAATCGAGTATAGATGTAGGTGCTTCTAGGCGACAGAATCCAATTGTTGTCACTTAATGATTTCTTATATTTACGCGATTACTATACATTGATTAAAACTACTTTTACGGATTTTATCGCGTTTTATTTATTTTTAATACCCGAGTACCTGAGAGTACCTTAGTACCGGGTTAACTTTGACATCGGGACGTCAGTCACCTCAGTCCCCCGTGACCATGGGTGCTGGAAAGCACCCAAAACGTCGGGTATTAAAAATAAATAAAACGCGATAAAATCGGTAAAAGTAGTTTTAATCAATGCTTCACTTTTTTCGTTACTCTATAAAAATGATATATACGTTCAAAACACTCAACAAGTTTCACAAAAAAATTACATATCCTACTAAAGTTCTAAGAACAAATAACGACTTGTTGTTGATACTTTTGAAACCTATACTTTGCAGAGAAAACAGCATGCAAGTAATCATTAAAATAGGTCAGACCAGCAAACGTTGCCGCTAGCAATGACGTTACTTTCATACAATCCCGCAACGATACCATCAAGAGTTAAAGCAAGCTTTCTGGCAACGTCACAAGCGCAATTTCAGAGATGTTTAATATCTTTTGGCTCAGTTTGACGAATCGAGGCAACATATTGTAAAATAATTTACTAATTTATGTGTGACGATTTACTTATTTAATTGTGGAAAAAATGAAGACATGTTTCTTTTAAATACATTTTATAAAAATATTATTAATTAACATGATGGCAAAATACCCTATATTTCTATTTATCATTGATATTCATATTGATTATTTGATAAGGTTTTAGTTTAATTTCATTGTAATTTTTTTAATATTATAAAAATAAAGGAAGGCCTATACCAGCAGTGAAACGTATATAAGCTAAAAATTTTAAAGAAGCCTGAGCATCCCGTTCCCATCAATAAACGTAGGAAACAGCAGCTTTTTACTGGTTGCAACATGCCATCACTAAAAAGACTTACCTATCTATTTTGGATCCTTCAAATTTGAATGGCTACAAATTCTTGGTTAGAAACTTTTATTCCTTATGTGTATAAATTGTATGAACAAGTTTTTTTTTCCTCAAATATAGAGTCTTTAGTTGACTTCAAATAAAGAGAAGATCCGAAATGGGGTGTGTTTTGTTTTTTCAACTCATTGACAGAATCAAACGTGCTGATTGTGTAACTTTGATAAGAAATGTAGTTGGCAACGTTTGACATGTAGATTCTCGAATCATAATCTTGATGAGAATCCCTGAATGAGTACCTCATTTTAAATATAACGCAGCTACGGTACGGTTACGCAGTTACAGTGATTCCTAATGGCAAACGATTCCCACCAGGGTTACACAATCACTCTCTTGGATATTTTAACGACCACTCGGTGTTCATCAATTTAAGCACAATTTTCCACCTAACCTATTTTACGCGCAGCGCGGAGGTGTAGTTCAGATTATTAAGCAAGCTCATTTTCCGCATCAATACACTGACTCTGATACAATCTCCTATAAAAGCTACGATACGATCTACTTCAAGGGGCTTTGTCTTTTGTCGAAATAGATAAATCTAAAACGAGGGAATAAATTTCGGCTACGTCTCTAATTACTTATTAAACGTATTTTGTCAGATTTAGCCAAGCAGAATCATTTCTAAGATGATTTAATCTAAAATAAAATGAGTATATTTCAATCGTTGGTTTTCAAAATTGTGGCATTTTCGTTTAATATTATTCTATAATCATATAAGGTTTTATGTCGATGAGATACTTTTTTTATTTCTTAATCAGTCTATTAAAGTCTATTGTTAGGGACTTTCCCGTTAAAGAAGTAATCCTCACTTATGGAAGATATACTGAGGATCACAGTACTTGACGTTTCGCATCTTTGACACTCTCCGTAGCTATAGTTAAACCGCTATAAATAAAGTAAACAGTTTAATATTGTACAGATGCAATTATTTATACTTTAGACTGGAAAAAATATGTTAATTCCCTAAAACACACGGTTGTGAACGTGGCTTAAAAAATAAATAAAACCTAAAATAATAATTATGTAGTATGTACAGGCCTCCTCTTGAACTCGTAAATACCTACGTGCTTGTAAATACCGAGTCTTATTGAATACAAAGTTTTTCTCGTAATTACTATTACCACTTATCACTGCAGCCCATATTCGAAATCCACGGCTGATCTTAGGCTCCCCCTCAGATTATCACAAAGTACAGTTCTGAGTTACGTACATTCATCGACTACTTGGTTGTTTTATCAGTTTGTCACTTCATCTATTGGGGGCCCAGATATCTAAAGCTATCAGTATACCGCACCCCTTCAATGCCTGTTGCTGATTTTCACATGCCTATAAAATATTTTGCATGCAGGTTTCCCCACGATGTTTTCCTTTATTTGCAGAGAACGTAGTAAATCAACTTAAAATTGCAAGTAATATTTTAATTGGTGCCTGGGGAGATCGAGTCGCTCCCATTACGTGAAATTATGGCGAACGCTTAGCCTCCGAGATGCCACGGCTCATACGTACATACTCAATCAAAATATTAAATTTACGCAACATATACGGTTTGCGGTTGCCAATCCACCCGCCAAGAGTGGCATCTATGGTATATATATATTCTAATATATATCCCCATATGAGTCATTCTATGGGGGCGGCTTATGTTCAGCAATGAACTTTTGATAGGCTATAAGGGATGAATACATAATGTATATAGATAACTAAAATACAGATAAATATTTATGCATCGACATGGTAAATCAATATTCCTATAAGTACACAAATTGCAAATAATCGCCAGAGCCTAAAATCTTTTCGAAAGACAAAAAAAGATCATATCGTATATACTATCGGGGGTATCGTATATAATTCGCTACTTTGTGACTACCGGTCATACTTTGTAATAATTTTTTTTATATAAAGTTATTAAGAGAATGAGTTAAGCTACTTACAGCTTTCAAATCATCGACCTCAAAAACGCTGTGAATAAGGAAGCGGAATGTACTACTGTCTAGATGGTAACCTGAGGCGTGGCCGGTCGAGCCGACCCATTCGTGCTACAACTATACTTCTAATATAACTGCAGCATGGCTCTACCACGTATAAAACCCTACAACAAACTCATCACTTCATGAGTTATCTTTGTAAGAACACTTAAAAACATTTAATCCATTTTTGGTAACGTTTTTGATAAATAAAACGCAATAAAGAACAAATAAATAAATAGATAGTGTAAACCACGAATTATGTGTCTATTGACGTCATTATAAGTTTTATTATTAATAATTGGTTTAAATGTGCTATATTTTATAATTATGTTAGTTGTTCCGCCAATTGTTCATAATAATTGTTGACGAAATAAATACACTCATTACTAATGATTCATTTGTTCTGATAGCTATCCTTCGATTATAATTAACCTCAAATTTAGTTTCAATAACCGCAGAACGAAGAAACGACTAGTACCTAAAATGAAAATAAAAGTATTTATCTAAAAATATATTCTTTTAAATTATAGAAAAAACTTACATGTACTCATTTATAATAATAAATTTTACGTAGTTCTTTACGATATATCATTCTTATTTTATTATATATTTTACATAAGTGGTTATATAATAATATACTCATTACTCATGCAGCCCTGGCGGTGAAACGTTACCAGAAAACGTAACGTTATTCGCTATGTTGTGGCAGCGTAAGAGAATCCAATACTCTTTCCTCTCATGGTTGTCGAAAGAGTTGGCTATGGAAATCCCAAAAAATCATATTATGGCTCCTGATAGATGGCGGTTTCACCCTCTAGTTTACAGTGCCGTTACCGCTACAGCCTATTAAAGCCCACTGCTGAACGTAGGCCTCCCCCAAGGGGAAATTTGATGAAGGGATATTTGACATAGTTGCCATGCTTGGCAAGTAAGTTGCCGACCGCAGTTTTTTTAGTTATTATTAGAAAGACGCTGCTGCGTCTCCTGATTTGCTTTCCTCTGACGCATCTTACAGCACCTACGGGATGATATAGGGTGGTTAATTTTCTTATACCGCCACTCCATAGTAACGTGTTTGTTTTGTACACTTTTATATTAGATATAAAATATTCCGACTGGCGACGGGAAATAGCATCAAAGATGCGGTGCGACATCTCGCGGACGAATAAATGGAAGAGGATTAAAGCTATTATTTCTCGGATCGAGACGTGTCAACTGTCGAAAAGTTCATTAACTAAGTAAAAAGTAACAGTCTATTATACGTCCCAGAACTAAACACAGATTTCCTCTCATTTCTTGGCGGATATTTCGTCACAGATTATATATATATATATATATATATATATATATATATATATATATATATATATATATATATATATATATATATATATATATATATATATTTAAATGGTAGAGCCACGATGCAGCCATATTAGTTGTAGCTCGAATGGGTCAGCTCAACCGGAGTATAGAATACCAGCGTAAAATAGCAGCTTAAGGCTGTTTCGTATGGTGAGTGTATATATATATATATATATATATATATATATATATATATATATATATATATATATATATATATATATATACATATATATATATATATATACGGCGGCGGTAGTCACTTAACATCAGGTGAGCCGCATGCTCGTTTGCCCCCTCTTCTATAAAAAAAAATCATTGAATTGTTATAAAGAAAGTACAGCCCTTTTACTTATCTGTTTTTGTTACACTCTGTTGGTAATACAATTATTTCGCCACCACCTCACATTTACGTCTACCCTGTACATATAATCCGCCATTTGGCTACTTTCGTAAACCATCCCTACACATCCAAAAGCTTACTAGTGCTCTCTTTATAAAAAAAACTGCGCGGCGCGACTTTTATTTATCTATATAGTTATATATATATATATATATATATATATATGTATATATGTATATATATATGTATGTATATATATGTATATATATATATATATATATATATATATATATGTAACTATATAGATAAATAAAAGTAGCGCTGCGCAGTTTTTTTTTTTATAAAAAGAGCACTAGTAAGCTTTTGGATGTGTAGGAATGGTTCACGAAAGTAGCCAAATGGCGGATTATATGTACAGGCATGCGGCTCACCTGATGTTAAGTGACTACCGCCGCCCATGATCAACCGCAACACCAGGAGAATTGCGGGTGCGTTGCCGGCCCTTTAGAAAGGAGTAAGCTCTTTTCTTGAAGGTCCCCGGGTCGTATCGGTCCGGAAAAATCGCCGGTGGTAAACTATTCCACAGAGAGGTTGTACGTGGAAGAAAACTCCTTGTGAAACGTACAGTGGTGGACAGCCAAGCATCCAGATGGTGTGGATGGTATCGAGACGTTTGCCGTGTAGTGCGTTCACGAAATTTGGCGGCTGGGATTAATCCGAACAATTCCTCAGAGCACTCCCCGTGATAGATACGATAAAATACGCAAAGAGATGCGTAATCTCTTCGCAGCGCCAGTGAATCGAGCCGATCAGAAAGCACTCGGTCGTCGACGATTCGAGCCGCTCTGCGCTGGATGCGGTCAAGTGGAAGCAACTGGTACTGGGGAGCCCCAGCCCAGAGATGGGAACAGTATTCCATGTGTGGCCGAGCCTGCGCCTTGTAAAGTTGCAGGCGGTGTGCCGGCATGAAATACTGTCCCGCTCTGCTGAGCACGCCAAGCTTTGTAGATGCCAATTTGGCCTTCCCTTCCAAGTGACCACGAAACTGCACGTCACTCGATATGTCGACGCCGAGGATTCCGATACTGGCTGAGGCAACAAGGGGAGTGCCTTGAAACTGAGGGGATACGACAAAGGGGTTCTTTTTAGTGGTTAATGCGCAAACTTGTGTCTTCTGGGGGTTAAACTGGACTAGATTTAGTCGTCCCCAATCCGAGACTCTGTTCAGCAAAGACTCGACTTCAGACACAAGTTTGTCCCGGCACTCGGAGACGTTTTCCCGAGAAATACTGGCTCGGCCGGTGTAAAGAGTATCACCAGTGCTGTCATCTGCATAGCAATGAATGTTACGGGTATCCAACATATCATTGATATGCAGAAGAAACAGCGTTGGCGATAGCACGCAGCCGTGTGGAACACCAGCATTAATAGGCTTGCAATCGGAGCTTGCACCGTCTACAACGACCTTGATGCTCCGATCTGCAAGAAAGCTGGTGATCCAATCGCACAATTTCTCGGGAAGCCCAGAGGAAGGGAGCTTCGAAAGAAGCGCTTTGTGCCTAACCCGATCGAAGGCCTTCGCAATGTCCAAACTAACGGCCAATGCCTCCCCCTTGAACTCTACTGCCTCCGCCCATCTGTGAGTGAGGTAGACCAGAAGATCACCAGCTGACCGACCACGGCGAAAACCGTATTGGCAATCACTAATCAGCTGGTGATCCTCAAGGTACCTCATGAGCTGTCAGTTTACAATGGACTCCATTGTTTTGGAGAACAAGGAGGTGATGGCGATTGGCCGGTAGTTGGACGGGTCTGAGCGGTCGCCTTTTTTAGGGATCGGGTGGACGAAAGCCGTCTTCCATGATTTTGGGACTACGCCTAGGGAGTAGGAGTACCGGAAAAGACGCATTAAAACCGGTGCCAACTCTGGAGCACACGTCCTCAGCACAATTGGGGGGATTCCGTCAGGCCCACTCGACTTGTGGATATCCAGGGAGAGGAGTGCTTTGCGAACCGAGCGCTGTGTGAACTGCACTTCCGGCATGGAGCACTCACACCGCGGGATGGTCGGCGGCGTACTCCCCCCGTCATCGAGAGTCGAGTTAGACGCAAAGAAAGAGCCTAGAAGATCGGCTTTCTCCTTTGCAGTATGGGCCAGTGGGTCGTCCTCCCTGTGCAGAGATGGAAGAGATGGCTGACAGAAATTCCCCTGGACAGCCTTGGCGAGAGACCAGAATGCACAGGTTCCAGAAGGAAGGCGAACTAGTTTCTCGCCAATTCTGCCTATGTGCTCTGACTTTGCCCTGGCAATGACTCTTTTGAAGGACCTAGAGGCGAAATTATACTTCTTTTTTAGAGCGCTGGTGTTTACATCCCGGGACGCTGATGCATCAACCCAGGCTTGGTAGCACTCCTGCTTATAGCATGATGCTATTTTACAGGAGCGACCAAACCATGGCTGAGATTTGCCTCCAATGGGCACCACAGAGGAAGGAATAAAAAGTTCCATAACCTGAAGTACCACATCAGTAACAGAATCCGCAACAACGTTGGGATCATCCGGCGAGAAGCAAACCCACCCCCAAGGGTAGGATGCAAAGAAAGACCGCATTCCATCCCAATCGGCTGACCTATAGTGCCAAACACGGCGGCAGCCTGCAGAATGCAACCGCGATTTCAGCGTGAGTGGCACAACACTCCGGACCAGACAATGGTCCGAGGAGCCTAAAGGGGCGTCGACGGAAACCTGATATCCGTCCGGGTGAGAGGTCAGCAGAAGGTCCAACAGGGAAGGCGCATGATCCTCCACATCTGGAATCCGCGTAGGCGAAGTAACCAGTTGTGTCAGACCATATGCCAAGGCAAATTCATGAACAGATCTCCCCGCATGATCGGATAAACGTGAACCAAGCCATTCAGCGTGATGGGCGTTAAAGTCGCCGAGGATCACGATCTCTGCGGAGGGGATCTGCTGTAGTAACGAATCTGCAGCCATTTGGACGTGGTCGAAGAGTCGGTCTGTTTCGGCATTACCGCTATGGGACCTATAGAGACACCCGTAGACGCGTGGATGGTCGTCGCTGTCTACGCGTAGCCAAAGGATGGACAGGTCCGAACCTTCAAGTCTGCCGAGGCATCGAGAACAGATGTCCTCTCTGACGTAAACGCAAACTCCAGCCCGAGGCACAAAGGAGTGTTCGGTCAGAAAGAGCAGAGCCGGCTTTGCCGTCTCGAGATGGTAGTGGACGGCGTTTTGGTTAGAGTGAAGTCCCCTGATATTGCAGAAATTCACGGACAGCGTGGCAGGGGTAGCCTTGGTCTTGTTGCTCCGTTTGCCCCGAGCAGTTGTAGTCTTGAGCGGAATTTTGCTCCCCCCCCCCCAGAATACGCGGGGCAGCCTGAGCACCCACGCTCAGAAGTGGAGAAACATGTTCGTGGATGCTCAGCGAGGGATTCTCCAGGGGTGCTGGTACCCTCCTGGGGTAGTCTATTATTATTTAATTCCGCTACCATGTTGATGGGGGGGGGGGATTTGGGCCTCCGGCCACCTGCACTCACCAGACGAAACGCGGAAGCAGAGCTTCCACTTCACGCCGGTATTCTGTGAGGTCGTGGTACCACCCCGGTTTGAGCCGGCCCATACGTGCAACAGCAAAGCTGCCGCGTGGCTCTACCACTGTTAAATGATATTATAACACTGTGGTTAGCAACCAGCCTTCTAAGCCTGGCAACTATGGAAAATAGCATAAGAAAATCTACGCAGGAGGCCTTATTTCAGCCGTTTTTTTCTGATGAGCTATTATTATACAATTTTTTTTATTATTTAATCTCTGAGGCAGGTTTTTCTCACGATATTACAGCACGATAAATCAGTACTTAAAACTACTATTTATATTTTAACGATACTTATTTGTATTAGGTATATTTAGTTTGCTTGTGACTGCAAGCGTTTAGTTTAAAAGCTTCTATGGCGAATCTTGGCATATTAAAGTGGCATGATTCAAAATCAGTTCTCTTAAATACATTATTCGAATCATTTCACGATCCTAAAATTTCACTACGTCGAAAAATAAAACGTATATCCACTAATATAACTAAAATATATCTGCAATGAGTTTTGGGAATACATTTTGAATGACTTCACTTCCGAGCTTACAACAGCTTAAAAGTTGCTTCAACAGAAACTCTAAAGTTGTTCGAAACTAACACGAACTGCTCCTGTGACGTTTGTGGTAAACGAAGCTCATTTAACTAAAAAGTTTTAGTAAATGCTTTATAGTTGTATTTTTTATATTGCTCTACATATTATAATTGATACTTATAACTTTTAACTTATAACTGGTACGTTTTCATCAAAAAAACCTTCTAAAAGACTTCACTGTAGTCACTTAGGAAAACGAGTACATAAAAAACATATAATCTAAACTCTTGATGAACTTTTTGCGTCTTGGTCAAATATATAATACGGTACGGGTGGTGCTCTTCAATGCAGGTAAGACACATCATTGTATTTAATTAGCGGAAGGTGCAAATTAATTAATATTTTTAAATATATAATAATAATGACCTCCAAATCGAATTTCGATCACATCGGCCATCCTCAACGGAGACTAGCCATCGGCGCAGAACAGGATTATAGTGCCCGAGTGTATGCACAAGCTCAGGTTCACTCTCTATTCCATCACTCATATTCCGATGGGACGTAAACCGACACGACCGGAGAGAGATCAGGCGCAGGACCAACGGCTTTACGTGCCTTCCGAAGCACGGGGGTAATATACCGCCAATTTCCTACTTCGGGCAGCTATTGAGATTTTATTTTTAATTTACGGAAAAAACTCAATAATTAATTTTTTCGCCCGACCCGGGATTCGAACCCAGGACTTCATGATCAGTAGTCGTGGTCAAATATATATTATAATCAAGATCAAGGTTCATTGTTCTAGTGATCGTAAATGCAGTTGCTAATCATGAAGGGTTCGAATCCCGGGTCAAACCAATAACAGTTATTGGGTTTTTCCGGTCAAGAAATTCTCAGTAGCAGACCGGGGTCAGGAAATTGGCGGTGTTTCACTTCCGTGCCTCGGATACCACGTAAAGTCGTGGGTCCTGCGCCTGATCTCCCTACGTTCATGTCGGATAACTGTCCATCGGACTATGAGAGTGGGGGAATAGAGAGTGCACTTGTACTTGCTCTTTACACCGGCCGAGCCAATATTTCTCGGGAAAACGTCTCCGAGTGCCGGGACAAACTTGTGTCTGAAGTCGAGTCTTTGCTGAACAGAGTCTCGGATTGGGGACGACTAAATCTAGTCCAGTTTAACCCCCAGAAGACACAAGTTTGCGCGTTAACCGCTAAAAAGAACCCCTTTGTCGTATCCCCTCAGTTTCAAGGCACTCCCCTTGTTGCCTCAGCCAGTATCGGAATCCTCGGCGTCGACATATCGAGTGACGTGCAGTTTCGTGGTCACTTGGAAGGGAAGGCCAAATTGGCCTCTAAAAAGCTTGGCGTGCTCAGCAGAGCGGGACAGTATTTCATGCCGGCACACCGCCTGCAACTTTACAAGGCGCAGGTTCGGCCGCACATGGAATACTGTTCCCATCTCTGGGCTGGGGCTCCCCAGTACCAGCTCCTTCCACTTGACCGCATCCAGCGCAGAGCGGCTCAAATCGTCGACGACCGACTGTTTTCCGATCGGCTCGATTCACTGGCGCTGCGAAGAGATGTTGCATCTCTTTGCGTATTTTATCGCATCTATCACGGGGAGTGCTCTGAGGAATTGTTCGGATTAATCCCAGCCGCCAATTTTCGTGAACGCACTACACGGCAAACGTCCCGATACCATCCACACCATCTGGATGCTTGGCGGTCCACCACTGTACGTTTCACAAGGAGTTTTCTTCCACGTACAACCTCTCTGTGGAATAGTTTACCACCGGAGATTTTTCCGGACCGATACGACCTGGGGACCTTCAAGAAAAGAGCTTACTCCTTTCTAAAGGGCCGGCAACGCACCCGCAATTCTCCTGGTGTTGCGGTTGATCATGGGCGGCGGTAGTCACTTAACATCAGGTGAGCCGCATGCTCGTTTGCCCCCTCTTCTATAAAAAAAAAAAAAAAAAAACTTGCGCATAGATTTTCAGACTGGCGGCCGAGACTAACATTGATCTGGAGGACTTAAAATAAAAATATAGAATCAACAACAGGCCAGTAGTTTGGATCCCAGTCATATGTGATCATACCTAGATTATTTATTTTGGGACCAATAATTTGTGTTTTGGCCCAAATATTGACTATGTTGATTCCCTATTGTCAAATGTTGGCTAAGTTAATTCGCGATTCGTCGATTGTCAAATGTTGGCTCTTTTAAGTCGGTGAATGTTCCCATATGTAACTTTATTTAGCTCTGAACTCATCGCATATGCGTTATATCAGGCAAATGTGAGCGAGTGCCCCTATTATCCTTAAACTAATGGCAGAATTATTTATGGTTCACAAAAACCAACTAGCGTCAATATTCTAATGTGGTCATTATTATTGAAATCAGGAAAATGTTAAATGCAAGTAGCACGCCTTTGCAACAACGGATGAATTTCAAGCTTGGAGGTTAAGTCAACCGACACTTACATGATTGACCGACATTTACTTGACATCTCATGGTTGTCGTACGAATAGGTCAACTCGACCGGGGAAGGACTTCGACACAGAATATCAGCGTAAAATAGCAGCTCAATACTGCTTGTCGCGTATGATGAGTGTAAAGAACCGGAGTCCTTTTCACTGGAAATGAGGCATTCCATCTCAGTCCTCAGGGGTCAGCAACGCATCTGCATTTTGATTCTTATTCGAGAATAGATGTAGATGTTTATGGGCTACAGCATCCATTTACTATCACGTGGGCTGGTGTTCTCTCGTCACCCTAATTCTAAAAAAAATACACCAGCTGAACATAGATCTTCTCTTATCTCAGAAGACTTTAGGGTTAGGATTTTAAGGTATAGGCTGCTCCGCCGCCAAGTGTTTCCAGAAAGTTTTCCATTGCTCAGACATGCAGGTTTCATCACGTGTTTACCCTCAACGGTTTCTAGAAACCTTTTGAAATAAGAGAAAAACATTCGATAATTTTCGCGTCTAATCTAATGATCACAATTGCAAATAAAAAAACAAAGAAATTTTTAGATAAAAAGATATCACTTAATTAATGGAATTTTTATGTTTGGCTAATTATATTTTCTGTTTAAATTAATCAGAAACTACTATGGTATCTATCAGATTAGCCATAGCCGAAGCCCTAAAATTTAATCTCCATATATATCTATATATTCTCCACAACACATAAAATTTTAACCAGCTTAACTGTTATTTCGTTTACATTCCATCCCCTTTTAACAAAGAAACTTTAGTTTAATAAGGAAGATGAGAACTCGATTAGATTAAATACAAATTTAAATAAGTTTATATATAATCCTAGCGACCCGGCACGGCTTTGTCTGGGAAAAATTTTGTTTTAACAAAATTATACCTAACCAGTAATGAAAGATCCATGGTGGCAAACTTCTAGTTGACCTAATTCACTAATAATATACTGTTAATGCTCAAGTCCTTTAAGAGCTAAAGCAATTTTAAATAAATACAAAATCTTCACAATTTTTAAAATGGGGAGATGCATATCATTATAACGGTAGAAACTGCATGCAATTTTTTTCAATGAGATACATTATTTTACAGCCTCGTCGTTCTAGTAAACACGACTACTAGGACGGCTGTAAACACGACTATTGATCATGAGGTCCCGGGTTCAAATCCCGAGTCGGTCCAAAAAAAATAGTTATTAAGTATTTTCGTCAAGAAATTCTTTGTGGCTGTCTGGAATCATGATCATGAAGTTGGCGGTGTCTCATCCCCATGGCTCGAAATTTCGATTCGAGATTCCGAACGCTGCGTTTCCATATAAAATCAATGAACCGTCACACTACTACGGTAGTTTCCCGATCGAAACTTTGCGGACAAAACATGATTCCATATGTGTGTGGCCGACATGCTCGTTCCGTTTCAGAATTCCGATTCGGGATTCTGAACGCAGCAAGTCCATTTAAAATCAAGGTCCCGTCACACACCTTCAGTAGTTTTCCGTTCGAAATTTTGCGAGAAAAACGGGATTCCGTATGTGACCGACATTGAATATGAATCATAGACTTACTTTAATTTTTAATTTCTTTAATTTTTTGCCATAGATTCCTGTACTCGTAGCTTTGATAATATTTTGTAAGTTAATTTACTTTTTTTACTTAATTTTATATTCGTAGCACTCTTTAAAATAATATTTATACTTAAAATTTCATCTTATACTGTCTGATACTTACGCATGTTACAACTTTTTCGACAACTTTGTTATTATTATATGTGTGGTGACTTTATTTTGCTATTTCTGAATTGGAGACCACAGTACCAAACATCTAGCGCCTTTGACGCTGCACCCCATGGCTAATCTGGGTATTTTATGTCAAATTTAAACAAGACAGCTTTGCTGCCATAAGATATTTTGGAATTTCCTATAGTCGCCACCTCAAGCCCTCACTCAATGAAATGGGTTGACACAATATGTTTACACACATATATACCAGGCGGTCCCATAATGAACTGGCCTGATGTAGTTCAACGCGACATGTCGCTACATGTTGTGTTGCATTAAATAGTACGTTTATCGTGCACTTAATATAAGAAACATGCATCGACATGAAATGCTTACTCTTAGTTTAACAGGCATTTGAATAACGAGAGTCGCGTATTTTTCAAAATGTCGAAAACTGAGTATCGAAGTGTCATAAAGTTTCTGTTTAAAGAAGGTTTATCCCCCGCTCAAATAAAAGATTGATTAGATGGCGTGTATAAGGAGTCTACCCCCTCCTATAGCACAGTGAAAAATTGGGTGAAAGAGTTTCGCCTCGGGAGAGAAACCGTCGAAGACTTTGGCCACGACGGTCGACCTGTGGAAGTGCTCACTCCCGAAACGATTGCTCTTATCAAAGAGGAGGTTCTGAGTAACCGCCGTTTGAAGATTAGAGAAATTGCAGCAAGGCTTGGGCTCTCTAAGAGTACCGTTCATCGCGCGATCCATGAACATCTTCACATGAAAAAAGTGAGTGCAAGATGGGTACCGAAACTTCTTTCAGCGGTACAGAGACAGGAAAGAGTGCGCTGCGCTTCGGAGTTTTTGGATATTTGTGGCGAAAATCCAAAACTGTGATCGAGCGGCTAGTGACTTATGATGAAACTATGATCTTTTATTATGATCCACAAAGCAAGCGCGAGTCAATGGAATGGCGTTATAAGGGTGAAAAGCACCCTAGAAAGGCAAATATGCAACAATCGACTAAAAAACTGATGTGCACAATATTTTGGGATTTTCAAGGCATTTTGATGGTGGATTTTAAAGAACGTAATACAGTCTTGAAGTGCGAATATTATGCTTCTTTAATATATAAATTACGAGACAAGATAAAGGAAAAACGAAGAGGCAAGCTGTCTAAAGTTGTCCTGTTGCTCCATGACAACGCCCCTGTTCATACCGCTGGTGTTACGAAGGATGCAGTTCGTCAATGCGGGTTCACAGAAGTTCAACATCTACCTTACAGTCCAGACATGGCCCCGTCCGAATATTATTTATTTCCAAATTTAAAGCGGGACCTAAGAGGAAGAAAATTTTCAAGCGATGAAGAGTTGCAGGCGGCCGTCTTCAGTCATTTTGAGGATTAAAAATGTGATTATTTTTATAAAGATTTAGAGATGTTGATTCACAGATGTCAGAAGTGTGTTAGTATTCATGGTGATTATATTGAAAAATAAAATTGTTTTCGTTTCATTTCCTTCATTGGTTATCGTTTGCGTTAGAAAAGATTTCCAATCCAACTATGAATTAAAAGGCTGACAAAATAAAATTGCAGAAGGCATGTTTGAAGGGTCTCTACTATAAATGAAATTCAATTGAAGTACCTCTGTTAATGCTTTGTAAAGGAAATCTTATTCATGTTATAATACTATATAATAAAGAAGTATTTACTAAAGAAAGAAGAGACAAAAGTAAGTACAAATCGTACAAAATAAGATTTGTTTAGGAGAGAAACCCGGAGAGAGTCTTCAAATTATGGCGAATATCAACCACATTTGTAACGGATAAATTTCATACGTTACAAAAACACACTCCATTTGCTTCCATAAGGATGATGGATGGATAATATAATATTCATATTGTGAACCGATGACACATACAGACGGTTTCCCCCTATTGTTGACGTCTAGTAACTATATTTATTTTCATATTTTTTGCTGCATACGATAACAATGGATGGGAAAATATAAAAATATGTATGTTCTTCTCACAGATTTTCTACTGCGGTGATAGGTACAGTATAGTACCAAGACACAGTATAGTTACCGTTATCGTTACGGTTACAACCTATTTAAGTCTATTGCTGAATATAGATCTCCCCCTTAAATTGTTTCATAGCAGGGATATTTGGCGTAGGTGCCATGCTTGGCGAGCGGGTTGGCAGCCGCAATCGTTGTTACGAAGACGCTTCTGCCCATCTTCTGTTTTTTCCCTCCGTCGCTTCTTACATTATCCACGGGATGATATGGGGTAGTGGATATTTCTACACGCCAGTGTATGGTAAGTTTTATAGAGTAACACAAGTATATGCATACTTACAGAACAGTATAAGCCAAAGTTTTTACTTATAAACGATAACTGCATGTCGCGGACGACGTTTGTTGCGTAACGACGGGCGCTAGACTTATTATTAGTGTAAATGTGTGTGTGACCCCTTGTACGTACAAGCTAGCTTACTTATTTTGAGTGCTTTGCTGAGTTGTATAGCGAGATTATTTATTATCAGAAATAATTACATATATAATAAAAAAAAATATTTATCATTTTATCTAATTTTTTAAACGACTACTAATGGCAAAAATTAGACCAAATTCTTGATATTCGATCGACATCTATTATAAATTTATTATAAGTTGTATCCATTCATCTGAATAAACCTGAAATTAATAAAGAAAGAAGAGGCAATTTACTCTCAAACAAAGTCCCTTTTCTTAGAATTGATCTTGGTAATTAAGTAAAATTAATAATTCGAAGTAAGATTAACTTTGAATAATTACTAATTATTATTTACTAATTACACCCTCGTACTTTAAGATTGATAATAAAAAATAATACCCAACAATTTTATGATAAAATAAACATTTTAAGATTTTTTACACTTAAGACTAAAAAAACACGTAAATTTCTTAAAACACACGGTTGTAGAACTATCGTGGCTTAAACAAATGAATATAAGCTAAACTAATAATTAAATATAGTATGTACACTGGATATATTTCTTAGGTTCTTCACGTAATTACTATCACTATCATTGCCACTGTAGCCCATCACAAATTTGTTGTAGTGAGGCCTCCTCCATAGATTCCCACAACGTATGGCCCAAAGCCACCTACATGCATCGACAACCTGCTTGTTTTTTTAGTTCACTCTATTTCATGAGATGCCCATAGCCATATAAAGCTATCAGCAGTATAGCGCACTGCACTTGACTTCACATGTCTATATAATATTTTTGTTCCTCAGACATGCAAGTTTGCCCACAATAGTTTCCTTTATTGAGCAGAGCATGTAGTACATCAACTTAAAATTGCAATTAATATTTTAATTGGTGTCTGGGGAGATCGAGTCGCTCGCATAATGTGAAATTACGGCTAGCGCTTATCCCTGAGATACCACGGCTCATATGTACATGCTTTATCAAAATACCTCCTATTGGTACACATAGATGATATGCAGTGGCCAATTCGCCTGCCAAGAATGGCATCTATGGCAAAACTTCCCTTACATAGGCTTATGCTCAGCAATGTACTTTGGATACTAGTGATGAACACAAAATGTATATAGATAACTTTATTACCGAGAAATCTTTATGAATAGACGTGGGTAAGCAATATTCCTGTAAGTACACAAATTACAATTGTTCGTCAAAGCCTAAAAAAATATTTTCGAAAGACGAAAAAAAATCTTATCTTATATACCTACCATCCAGGATAATTTCGCGATTTTGTGACTACCGGTCATACCTAGTAATTAAAACTTTTTATCCAAAGTCACTAAAATTATGAGTTTGATTACTTATAGTTTTCAAATCATTGACCTGAAAAACGCAGTAAATAAGGAAGCGGAATGTACGGGGCAAAAGTAATGTAATAAAGTTATCAGCGGCAAAAATGTTGTGCGGATTTATCTGGATACTGCAAACTAAGATAGAAGTTTAAATTAAATTAATGTTAAGATCTACAGATGCCGTAAATCATTTAGTATCAAAATGTTAGGGTGAAAAAAATTTCAGTAAGCAAATCTTAAAAATAACTATGTATTTGAATTTATTTTTTATTTGGATCTAATTAAACCATTTAAAAAAACTAAATGATATAGCAAAATGAAAATGAAGTAGACTCCACAATTAATATGAAACAGTATGATACAATTGAAGGCTCCGTAGCGCAGTGCCGTAGCAATGGGTTGCAGAGCTGAGGGGCGCGGGTTTCAATTCCGTTGTAAGTCCGTAGTATCTGCCTACCCCTCTGTGTGACGGGCGTGAGTGTTTATTTATGAATTGTTTTGCCCGCAAGTAATTGTTCCGTGTCTAGATTTTCGTCCTTGAGAAATTTATGTATGTAAACTGACGCAACCATACAGGATAAATCCTAGATAGTGGGGGTGATAAGAAGAAAAAATATATACATTGAGTATACAAGTATTTTGTTTAAACTACTTAGGAACACAGAAAGACATGTTTAGAGGCTTCAATTCCGAACTAAATATGAACAAGAATAACGATTAAAATTAAACAAACATGATAATAATCTATATTTGATTTGATTCTTAAATTGACGTATATTATGTATATGTATGTAATATGTTAATGATAATATTTATTATATCATATAAACATTATGTTCGTTTATTTGCAACCTAAAGTCCTATTTGTCTGCTCTTTACTGCAGGGTTACGAATTATGTGTCTATTAACGTAATTATTAGGTACTGGTTATTACTATTTGGTTTCAGTGTTGCTTAGCTTAACAAATGTGCTAAATTTATTAATTATGGTTGTTCGCCAAACTGTTTATAATATTTGTTAGCGAAATAAAGGCACTCATTGCTAATTATTCATTTGTTTTGCTTACTCCCAATAATGACCTACCTTAAATATTATAAAATATATATTAAACCTCCCTTAATTATTATTACCTGAAATGAAAATAAAAGTATTTAGTTCCTTTAAGTTATAGGAATAACTTATATTTATAATAATATATTTAAATGTACAACTATGTTTCAATAGTTAATATAAAAAATATCTAAGAGCTATTCGTTATGTGGTATCAGCGTAAGAAAATCCATTACTCCTTCGTCTCGTGGTTGTCGATGGAGTTGGCTATGGAAATTCTAAAAAAAACATATTATGGCTCCCAATGGATGACGGTATTAAACCCTCTCATTTACTTTACCGTTACCGTTATAGCCTATTAAAGACCACTGCTGAATATAGGTATCCCCCCATAGATGGGGTATTTGCCATGGTTGCCATGATTGGCAAGCGAGTTGCCAACTGCATTGTTTATTCGATATTAGGAATATGATACTGTCCAGCTCCTGATTTGTTTTCCTCTATCACCTCTTACGACACTCATGAGATTATATGGAGTATTGAATATTCTTACACCGCACCGTCACTACGCAGTAACGTGTTTGTTTTGTTCTCTTTTATATTAGATATAAAATACCCAGACCGGCGACGGGAAATAGCATCAAAGGTGAAGTGTGTCTTGTACTACGACCATATACCTGCCATACGATTACTGGAAATATAGACCTAACTGTAATGCAAATAGGCGATTGCGGACCGCCAAAGGAAGACTCCCATTCAGCATTACTCTCACGGACGGCTAAAGAAAGGACAAAAGCTATTATTTTTAGATCGAGAAGTGTCAATTATCCATAAGTTTAATAATTATGTAAAAAGTAACAGTCTATTATACGTCCCACAACTAAGCACAAATTCTCTCTATTTCTTAGCGGATATTTCGTCACGAATTAAATAATAGTTACTTATAAGTTTCTGGCAAAGAAGAGACGCGCTGCCTACTTTATTTTATAAGGACAGTAATATATTAATTGTTTTATAAGGATAGTAAGCTTAATTTTGATGTGAAGAGGTGGTTCACGAAAGTAGCCGAACAGCGGATTATATAAACAGGATGAACTTAAACGTGAGGTGGTGACGAAATAAAATCCACTTCTCTAACTCATCCCGTGGGTGTCTTAGGAGCCAACAGAGGGCAGATAAAACAAAAATTGTGCAGCAGTATTTTTTTCATAACAATTTAATAGTAATATAAAACTGTGGATAGCAACCCGCCTTCCAAGCCTGGCAACTATGGTGAATATTCCACGGGGGGCAAATCTACGCAGGAGGCCTTATTACAACGGTGGACACACAATATATTATTTATTATTTAAGTTCTTAGGCAGGTTTTTTCGCAAAACGTTACTTCACTAATGTTCTCGTAATAAATCGATAATTAAAACTACTATTAATATTTTAACGATACTTATTTGTAACATGTATTTCGTTTGATCGTGACTGCAAGCGTTAAGGTTCAGGGCTTCTATTGCGAATCGTGGAATATTGAAGCGGCTTGGTTTGAATTAATTCTCTTGAATACATTATTCTAATCATTTCACGAACCTAAAATTTCACATCGAAAAATTTAACGTATACCAACTAATATATCTAGAATATATCAGCAATAAATTTTGGGAATGCATTTTTAAATCACTTCACTTCCGAGCTTACAACAGCTTAAAAGTTGCCTTAAGAGAAACTATAAAGTTGTTCGAAACTAACACGAACTGTTTCTGTGACGTTTATGGTAAGCAAAGCTCATTTGACTAAAAAGTTTTAGTAAATGCGTTACAGTTGCATTTTTTATATTGCTCTACATATTATAATTGGTACTCATAACTTTTAACTTATAACTGGTACTTTTTCTTCAAATGTACTTTTAAAAAACTTCACTGTAGTCACTTAGAAAATTATTACGAGTACGTAAAAAACACATAATCTAAACCGTTGATGAACATTTTTCGTGTTGTTCAAATACTAATAAACGGTGTTTAATCGATCCCGAATCATTGATAAGATATGAAAATCATGTTTCATTGTTCTAGTGGTCGTGAACGCGGTTGCTGATCATGGGGGTTCGGGTTCCCGGGTTGGAACAAAATCAATTATTATTTTTTTTTTCGGTCAAGAAATTCTCAGTAACAGACCGTAGTACGGAAATTGGCGCCGTTTCACTTCCGTGCCTCGGAAACCATGTTAACTGTTCGGTCCTGCGCCTAATCTCCCTCCGTTCATGTCGGATTACTGTCCATCGCACTATGAGAGCGAGGGAATATAGAGTGCAGGTGCGGGTTAAATAGAAGAAAAAATATTCCATCTTTTTAGCGTATAATCTAATGATCTCAATTTCAAAAAAGGAAGAATTAGATAAAAGGTACGACTTAATTAACGAAATTTTTAAGTTTGGATAATTATATTTCAGCTTGAATTAATCAGAAACTATTATGGTATCTATTAGATAAGCCATATCGGTAGCCCTAAAGTCACCTATAGCACCTTTAATGTGGCCATATAATACTTAAAAGATCAGAGTAGAGTAAAACCAATAGCTAAACTCATAAAAATACTTTATTTATGACATGTTATGTATAAAAATAAAAAATTTAATCTCCAAATATATATATATATATATATTCCGCACATCACATAAAAGCAGCTTAACTGTTGTTTTGCTTACTTTTAATCCCCTTTTAACACAAGTTTTAGTTTAATAAGGAAGATCAGAACTCGATTGGATTGAATACAAATTTAAATGAATTTAAATAAGTTTATATATAATACTAACGAACTGGGACGGCTTTGTCCGGGAAATTTTTGTTTTAACATAAATATATCTAACAATTAATAAAAAATCCTTGGCAGTTAACTTCTTTTTTTTTACTTTTTATCGTAATAATATATTTCGATACGCCAGTGCTTGACCACAATCCCACCTGGTGGTAAGTGGTGATGCAGCCTTGGATGGTAAATCGCACTGTCTTAGCGTAACAAAAACCTATTCACTCTTGCCCTGAAGACGCCCAGATTGTATTCGAACGGAAAGATAGAAGCCGGCAAATGATTCCACTCCTCCGTTGTACGCATTAAAAAGTCGAAGTAAACCGTTGTTTTCTCATACGTGGAATATCGACAGTAAAGGTATGAAGACCCGCCGTCTGCCTGGTCGCCGATGGTGGAAAGGAGAGGGTGGAATTAAAGCGTGCAATTCTATGGCTACTCTGCGCCTGTGCTCGAGGCTGACAAGGTTAATTTACTAACGCTGCCTGGTTGTATTTTGCAGCACCAGCTCATATGTGACAGCAGTACTCCATGCACGACTGGACTTGCGCTTTATATAAGGAAAGAAGCTGTTCCGGCGTGAAGTACCGCTGCACCCTTACAAGAACACCAAGTTTCCTTGCGGCTGCTTTAGTTCTGGACTCAAACATCTTGCCAACTTTTAATGCTCAATTCCGTTAAGAGCAAGAGCAATTTTAAATAAACACAAATCTTAAAATGGGAAGATACCGATCATAACAGTAAAAACTGCATGCAATTTTTTTGAGAATATATTATTTGGCTGCATCAATGGTCTAGCTGTAAACGCGACTGTTGATCATGAGATCCCGGGTTCAAATCCGAGGCCAGGCCAAAAAATCAGTTATTGAGTTTTTCCGTCAAGAAATTCTCTGTGGCTGTCTGGAGTCACGATCATGACGTTGGCGGTGTCACATCTCCATGGCTCGAAATTCCAATTCGAGATTCCAACCGCAGCAAGTTCGTATAAAATATTACGAACGCAGCAAGTTCGTATAAAATCAATGAACCGTCACATACGAGGGCGACACTGAAAGTTTTTGGAACTGGCTACTTGTAAACGATATAATAAAGAAAATAGTTCAAATGAGATGGCCAAAATGTGCCCCAAGTTGTACAATAATAAGACTATTGCTATTAACTTAAATAAAACAAAAAAATAATTTTGAATAACTATTAACATTTCATAGCAGCTGTTGAAAAATAATCAAGTTTAAAAGTATTTAAAGTAATTTCCTCTCTTTGAAGTCACCTATAGCACCTTTAATGTGGCCATATAATACTTAAACGATCAGAGTAGGGAAAAAACAATAGCTAAACTCATAAAAATACTTTATTTATGATATGTTATGTATAAAAAGAAGCCTTCAATTAATGAATTAATAACATTAAAGGATAGGCTTTTATTTATTTGTTAAATACAGCAATAGCTTAAACACGTAGCGTTACATTATAGGATACGGTTATCTTACTTTAGTTCATGCAACACTGAATCCGTCCGTCAAGCATCAAAACAGTCAGTGTCAATGTCAGACTTGATCTGATTCTCGTTTACCGGCTTACGCGCCGGTTCTCGGTATATGATATATGTACGCTTTTCCTTCGTATTTGTGTTTAATCGTATTTTACTTTTATTTAATAAGTGCCGTAGCTCCACGCGAGTGCTCCACTAATTATAAACGGTGTCTAATATACTTCGATCAATAATAGGTATGTTACAAAAACTAGTTACAAATAATAATTTCAAAGACTGAAAAAAACTATTGTCCTAGTTTTTTTTAGTACATAACACTCATGAATTGGAACTTTATTAATATCTTATATAGTATTGGTTATACTGGTGATTTTTAACCGTCTTGAAAAAAATAGGGTGTCACAGGTGAACGGTATATATATACAATATGTAAAAAAAACCCTGTGGTTCCCGTTAAGTGCGTTATCAGAAACAGTATTCAAACGTATAGAAATAACTTTACTTCAGAAAACTACATTATGTAATTATGACAAAACCGACTGCCAAAATCAACTTTTTTTAATCTTCATAACTTTTGGCCACTACTGCGTAGCTACGTGCACTTTTCTAATTCTTTATATAGAAGATCTGTACTTTCAAATGACATAGACTTCATCTCTGTACAGTCTGGGGCACAGGTTCATACAATTTTGGCCACCTCCTTTCAAAAATGGAACTCTTTGCCAATGTTATTGTGTACGTATTTTATTAATTTTTCATTTGTTGACGATTTAACGGCGAATTGGAAATTATCTGTGTCACGTCATCATGAATTTAACGCGGGAAAAATTTCGTACAATTATTTTTTTTGACTTTGGATGTCATTTAAGTCACTAAGAAAGTTATAATAGACTTGGCCTTACACGATAAAGCCCCATATTATACTACTGTTTGCAATAATTTTTTTCACAGTTTAAACGTGATTGCACTCAGTGGCGTAGCTAAGGGGGAGCAGCGGGGGCGGGCCGCACCGAGTGTCACCTTTTTTGGGGTGACACCCACCCGGTCTCTCAACTTTAAGAACAATGTACAAACAAAAAATAAATAAATCGCAAGCACAAAAATTTCTTTTTCGGGGATTCCTCCACAAGCACTAGCTCAGCTCTATGTATAATTCGGGGATTCCCGCAAAAGAGCCTGACGCTCTCGAAGTCTCTTCAAGATGTAGCTTCATTGTTCGAGATCGTACAAACTAATGTTTTGCTTTTGGCGAATACTGAAGAACCGAAATTAGCTATAGATTGCAGTGAAATTGTTAATGGCGGTTTGCGTGTCCGTAGCTTCATGTGAGAGGAGTTTCAGAAAATTAAAATTAATAAAAAAAAACTATTTGCGGGCAACAATGACCCAATCTCGACTTAGCAATCTTGGTATATCAGCCATCGAACACGAGACAATACAAAATATAAATTTCGATGAAGTTATTGCTGAGTTTGCAGCTGTCAAAGCTAGAAAGAAGAAATTTTAATTGTATAACAATTCCTTTTCTGTCTTAGTTATTATTGTGTTTTTTTTTATTTCTTCAATATTATAAATAATAAATGATTCATGTCCTTTATCACATAAAATTTATTGCTTTTTACTTTCGGTGAGGTGACACCACCAACTTCCGCACCGGGTGCCACCCAAGGTAGCTACGCCACCGATTGCACTAATCTCACCGATGATCTGCGTGAGGGACAGCCTTCTATGGCGACGACTGACGATAACATCAGTGTTGCGCGGCGTATGATAGAGACTGACAAAAGAGTGACTTATCAGCAGATTCGGACGAACTTAGGCATCGGTATGAGTCAAGTGCACAAAATCATCCATAAACATTTAGCGGTCAGGAAGCTTTGTGCCCGGTGGATACCTCATAATTTGACAGATGTCCAAAAACTCCGCCGTGTTGACTGGTGTCGTGAAATGGTTCAAAGATTTAACGTAGGTGACTCAAAGGCTGTGTTCGACATACTTACGGGTGACGAAAGCTGGATTTATTATTATGATCCTGAAACTAAGAGACAGTCTGCTGTCTGGGTGTTTCCTTCCGAGGAGTTGCCAACTAAAGTAAAGAGAGGTCGAAGCGTGGGAAAAATATGGTGGCCTCGTTCATCGGAAGAACAGGTCATTACGCAGCAATTGCTTTAGTGAATCAAAAAACAGTGACTGCAGAGTGGTAGACTAACAACTGTTTGCCACTTGTCTTGGAAAAAGTTCGAGGGAATCGACCTAGCAGTCGGATCCTCCTTGACCACGACAATCCCTCGTCGCACACCGCCAAGCTCGCCAATCGACTACTTGGCGACGTCAGACGTAAAATTACTGGGTCACTCGCCCTATAGCCCCGACTTCACACCTTACGAGTTTTATTTATTTCCGAAAATAAAAGAAAAACTTCGAGGAAAACGTCATATGGACAGCGAAGAAGCAGTGGCTGCGTTTCAAAATGCCGTCGAAGAGACCCCTAAGAACGAGTAGGCAATGTGATTTTCTCAGTAGTTTCGTCGGACGCAGCGATGTATTGATGTAAATGGACTTCTGAAATTGTGGAATGGAATTTTGAAAAGATGTAATAAAACTAATAACTTGCTAGTTTTTGATTTCCTAAGAACTTTGAGTGTCACCCTCGTATCTACGGTAGTTTTCTATTCGAAACTTTGCGGGCAAAACGGGATTCTGTATTTGTGTGATCGACCTGTTTGTTTCGTTTTTGGATTCCGAACGCAGCAAGTCCATTTAAAATCAAGGTCCCATCACACACCTGCGGTAGTTTTCCGTTCGAAATTTTGCGGGTAAAACTGGATTCCGTACGTGTGTGGCCGACCCGTTCGTTCCGTTTCAGAATTCTGAAACGAAACTTCGTATGTAGTATGTGGCGGGCTTAACAATATGACAGTGATAGAATTGTGAATGAAAATGTTATTTGACTGTCTCATGTCAACGCATGTTACAACTTTTTCTGTTATTATTGTACGAGTGTTGATGACGTTCTGTTTCGGGTATAATGATCTGTTATGTTTAATTTTGTTTAAGTAACATTTTATTTAAGTATTTGACATTTTTTTATAGAAGAGGGGGTATGCGGCTCACCTGATGTTAAGTGACTACCGCCGCCCATGATCAACCGCAACACCAGGGGAATTGCAGGTGCGTTGCCGGCCCTTTAGAAAGGAGTACGCTCTTTTCTTGAAGGTCCCCAGGTCGTATCGGTCCGGAAATCGCTGGTGGTAAACTATTCCACAGAGAGGTTGTACGCGGAAGAAAACTCCTCTTGAAACGTACAGTGGTGGACCGACAAGCATCCAGATGGTGTGGATGGTATCGGGACGTTTGCCGCGTAGTGCGTTCACGAAATTTGGCGGCTGGGATTAATCCAAACAATTCCTCAGAGCACTCTCCATGGTATATGGGAAAGAAAATGCAAAGAGATGCAATATCTCTTCGCAGTGCCAGTGAATCGAGCCGATCGGAAAGCACTCGATCGTCGACGATTCGAGCCGCTCTGCGCTGTATGCGGTCAAGTGGAAGGAGCTAGTACTGGGAAGCCCCAGCCCAGAGATGGGAACAGTATTCCATGTGCGGCCGAACCCGCGCCTTGTAAAGTTGCAGGCGGTGTGCCGGCATGAAATACTGTCCCGCTCTGCTGAGCACGCCAAGCTTTTTAGAGGTCAATTTGGCCTTCTCTTCCAAGTGACCACGAAACTGCACGTCACTCTATATGTCGATGCCGAGGATTCCGATATTAGCTGAGGCAACAAGGGGAGTGCCTTGAAACTGAGAAGATACGGCAAAGGGGTTATTTTTAGCGGTTAACCCGCAAACTTGTGTCTTCTGGGGGTTAAACCGGACATGATTTAGTCGCTCCCAATCCGAGACTCTGTTCAGCAAAGACTCGACTTCAGACACAAGTTTGTCCCGGCACTAGGAGACGTTTTCCCGAGAAATATTGGCTCGGCCGGTGTAAAGAGCGTCACCAGTGCTGTCATCTGCATGGCAATGAATGTTACGGGTTTGCAACATATCATTGATATGCAGAAGAAACAGCGTTGGCGATAGCACGCAGCCTTGAACAGCAGCATTAATAGGCTTGCAATCGGAGCTTGCACCGTCTACAACGACCTTGATGCCCCGATCTGCAAGAAAGCTGGTGATCATATCGCACAATTTCTCGGGAAGCCCATAGGAAGGGAGCTTCGAAAGAAGCGCTTTGTGCCAAACCCGATCGAAGGCCTTCGCAATTTTCAAACTAACGGCCAATGCCTCCCCCTTGGACTCTACTGCCTCCACCCATCTGTGAGTTAGGTAGACCAGAAGATCACCCAGCTGACCGACTACGGCGAAAACCGTATTGGCGGTCACTAATCAGCTGATGATCCTCAAGGTACCTCATGAGCTGGCAGTTTACAATGGACTCCATTGTTTTGGAGAACAAGGAGGTGATGGCGATAGGCCAGTAGTTGGACGGAACTGAGCGGTCGCCTTTTTTTAGGGATAGGGTGGACGAAAGCCGTCTTCCATGATTTTGGGAACACGCCTAGGGAGTAGGAATACCGGAAAAGACGCGTTAAGTTTACTGTGTTTTTACATACAATATGTCCTTTCAAGATATAGATAAGATAGATAAGTCTATACAATTTTTTTTTCACCTTCATCCCCTGATGGATTGAATAGTGGTAATATTTTCATAGCTCCCTTCTTAAAATTGAACATTAGATTCACAATTCTCAGAATCTATCATTTTCCATATTGATGCCCAGATTAATCCTGCATATTATCCAGTCATGCTCTCATCATTTAATTAAAAAAAAAACTATTTTAATCTCCGAATCATGTATTAAGCTTTGTTTATACTACACGACAAATGCTCTTGAAGGCTTTCAGCTAATTAGGAAAGATCGTTTTATTCGGGTTGATGCAGGTGTTACCATCTACCTTCGCGTGCACTTACCATTTACAAATATAAGTATGTCATCTGATCAAAGCTTTTAAGGATCTGAACATTTTATGACTAGGCTCTTTTTTCTGATACCAAACTATTACTTGGCATATTTTGCATTCTCAACATAACAATTGACTACTGTTCTGCATTTGAAAGTTATTTAGACAAATATATTCAAATGTGTGCCTAAGATAATTTTATCTTAGGCACACACAGGTAAGCGAGGTGAGTGTGTAGGTCCTCAATCCGGTATCTCCGTAGATTAAGCAATTTCCTACCTATATAGGGCTGCCATCCGTCCGGTTTCCCCGGATTTGTCCTAGGTCCGTCCGGGGAGCGTCCGGGCGGGGTTTAAATTGTAGTCCGGGTGCAACCAGGACCAAAATGAAAGTCCGGGTTTTCGATCAGATCTCATTTAATTTTAATAACGGAGTAACTAATATTGGGTTTGTTTATCTTTTATTTAATACCGAAGAAGGTTGAAAAATAAAGCAAAATTACCAACCTATACCAACTAAAATTGCGCTTGCACAATCACTCCTTTTACTGATTCTCGTTAATGCTGACACACATGATTTCAATTTAAATGAGGAGTTACTTAAACTTAATAAACTTGAGAGCATTTAGAACCTTTGGTTCACATTTGGACTCCTAAAATATGACCATGTTTCCGAATTTCGTGAAAAGCTCTAGTGGCTTCCGATCCATCTATAACTTGGCAAGAATACTCACATTCTTTCTCTTTTATACTGTGTTCTATTCAATCCCACTTTTCCTGCTTACATTAAAGATTGGTTTAAGTTTCTTGCAGACACTAACTCTTGCTCCCTTCGCTATGATAAGAATTTCACCCTAAAAATTCCGTCCCATAATACTTCCTTCTATTCTAAATCCTTTTCTTTTGAAGTTCTTCGGTTCTTATCTAAACAAACCTATCTATTAATAAGTATTAAAAAATTGTATAAGAACACTTTTTCCCTCCTTAAATAGCCATTCGTCTGTCTGTCATTGACATCGTTCATTTAAAAATTACTACTTATTTTGCCTAACGTTAAGGTTTATATTTCACGTACTTGTTTACTACTTTCTGCTCTTGTATACCTATGTATTTCTATATTTTTGTAATTGAAATGTCTATAATCGAGAATTCAATTATATTTTTGTTGTATTTTCTAACAGTTTACGTTCACACATACCCGCCTTAAATAGATCATTATATCCTCTGCAATATGTTGCCTGGTAGGGATCGCTTCTAAGCGATAAGGCCAACAATTATACCTTTAAACAATTTGTTGTTGCTTTTTTTTAACTTATTTCTTATTTGTGTAAAATAAAGTACCATTCAATTCCATGACACTTCACATCAGCATCTAGCCATTACACTGCAGATTCTCCATTTAATTTGCATAATCCAATTATCCAAAAGGTAAAAGCACAAATTAAGAAAGTAGACTAAAATGTAGTATTAAAAATGACTTTCGAACTGGTTACAAAAGTGTTGCAACTGGTATACGTCGCACATGTTAGGTTAGGTAAGTATGTTTGTGCTTACGGCATAATTCAAACTATTAATCCTTGCGCAGTTGACAAATTTAGATTATCCACAGAAGTTGTCATCGCGAACGAACATCGTGCAATATATTTAATAGAATTCTTATTATTTGCTTTTAGGATATGCACGGATTGCATGTATGTTTTTCATTATGTTATGTATTTCTTTGAAAATTTCCTAGCGAACGTTTCTTATAAAAATTACAATAATTCTTTTGGCTCAAGATTAACTTTTCAAAAATCTGTTGGAAAGGCTATTTATTGTATAATATTGACACATCATATTACTTATTTCAATCAGAGAGGTGACTGAGTGCTAACGCCTATCTGATATTCTATTGGCAGTGTCGCATCATTCGTCGATGCGTTCGGTGGTTTGATATGTAGATCGTATTAAGCGAGACAATGACGTCGACTTTCATTAAATGTAATAGTTGTGATATAGTTATTTGTGAGGTTCTGGCGTTCATACAAAATCAAGTGGATGTAATGTGTGAATAAAGCATTATTCGTTTATGTATAACAGCGTTTAGTGCTGAGGATATTGTGGCTGCTAAGGACTTACTGTATCAATCAGTGCGAACTAAAGAAAAGAAAAAAGTAAGGAAAGGTAAAGCGGAAGTAAAAACACAACGGGACCTGGAAGACATTATCTCGCTCATTAAATGTACTGAAGCAGAGCATATACCTATTTTTGTGGCTAAGGAGCTTCGGAAATTGCCACCGGTTACGTTTGATCATATAGACGTCACAAGGCTATTAAAAGATATAATTATTCTTAAAGATCAAGTACAAGAGCTAAGAGAACAATGTGTGACGGCTAAAGAACTAAAGGAGCTAAAAATGGAACTATGTAATCTACGACAAGCATCACTAATTAACAATATTGAACCCGAAAACTGTGTCAATACTAATAGAGGCGGTTTTCGTAACTTATTACAATATAAAAATTATGAGGGTGGCAGTGGACCGTTTGGAATTTTGAATTTAGCGCAATGTAAAAAAACTCCAGAGCGGGCACAAATATATCTGATAATAATATGACCTCATTTACTCGGAAAGAATCACAGTGCCGTATAACAACTCATTCACCATCTCTGTCACCCGCAATACAGCCCGATAAGAGACCGTCTACTACTATTACCTGCACACAGTTTATACACGAGAATAACGACGAATTGACGAATGAGACCATTGAAAGAGATTGCGATGCGTCTAACACAGGTGTGAAAAAGGCGATGCGATTGTGCACTACGTCTTCTGTCCCCCCACCTATGACTCAGACAACAGGTACGCAGTCTCGTATATCGACAAACGCGGCAGTTACGATGAATCATAATGTGCGTAAATCATTTGCAGAAGTAGCGAGAGCGGGCGGCGTTTTTAAATACCCTAAAGATGAAAATTGGATTACGGCACAGAGAAGAAGGCATAGAAACCAATTTACAGGTACGCAAGGACAATCACGAGACCCTTCTGGGAAGTTTAAGGCAGCGGACATAAAAATACCATTGTTAATAAACAACGTGGATAAAGGGGCATCGATACAAGATATAACAGACTATATAAAAGTCAAAACAAACGTGGCTGTTCATTTAATTGAGATTAAAATGAAACGTCAGAAAGACTACAAAGCATATAAAATTTTTGTTCCAAAGCATAAGATAAATATTTTTTTGGATGAAAACTTGTGGCCAGAAGGAATTTCTTTTCGTAAATTTATTGAGTTCAGGGCTAACAGGTCACAAAGCCCGAGTAAAAATACAAAGGCTGAAGCTTAAAATACACTATAATAATAATATAATTAAGTAAAATAACAGTAATTTTAAAATAAACATATATAATTACCTATATTACACTAACAGTATAAAATTATAAATATCAATATCAATATTCATCATATGCATAGACGTAGAAATAGTAATAATATGGTTTTTTCTTCCGATCAGAAAATTAAACTAGTTAGTTACAACTGTAAATCTGTCATGAGGTCAGTGGATGGGGTAAGAGAGTTATGTAAGTCTGCACACGTGATTGCTTTGCAAGAGACTTGGCTTTTGCCCGTGATGTCACATTTATTGGCACCATTGACGAAGATTATGAATTCACAAGCAAATCTGCGGTAGACACTTCGGCCGGTATTCTACGCGGGCGTCCGTACGGCGGCGTCGCGATAATGTGGAGGAAGGGTTCATTGTCGTCTGTGGAGGTCGTCCCATGTAACAGCGTGAGACTTGCGGCGATCAAATTGAGTGTAGCAGATCGATGTTCATTAGTATTTTGTGTGTATATGCCGGTTGATAGTGTGGATAATTTGAGTGAATTTACGGAGGTTTTAAGTGAAATTAATGCCGTAATCGAAAGTAGTGAAATAGAATCTATTTTCATTCTCGGAGATTTTAACGCTCATCCGAAAGAACAGTTTTTCACTGAATTAATGAATTTTTGTGAAGAGCGAAGTTGGCTCTGTGCTGATGTGATCAAGTTGGGATTATCTTCTAATACTCACACTTATGTTAGTGAAGCGCATAAATGTACGCGATGGCTTGATCATTGTCTCACTACTGAGGCAGCTTGGCAATGTGTAAATAAAGTAAAGGTTAATTATGACGTATACTGGTCGGATCATCTACCATTAGAAGTGTATTGTGAGCTAGCTAGGTTGCCTCCTAAAATGAAAGTGATATGTAATACAAAGCCTTGTAATGTGATAAGATGGGGGGAAAGGAACAGCGAACAAATAAATTTTTATCACGATATTTGTAACAGAAAATTAAAAACTATCGATCTCCCTGAGGTATTTAGATGTTGCGCTGATCAAATATGTAGTAAAAGTAAAGTAAAAGTTACAGCCTATATACGTCCCACTGCTGGGCTCAGGCCTCCCCTCATTTCTGAGAGGGTTTTAGGGCAAGGAAGTGTCCGCCGCGCTGCCCAAATGCGTGTTGAATATTACAATATGTAGTAATGTGGATCATAAAGCACATATTGATATTTTTTATAGCTCCATTATTAACGTATTAAAGGAAGCTGCAGTAGATAGTTATAAAGTACGTTGTAATAAAAGAAAAAATATAGCGGGGTGGAACAGGCATGTAAGGGAGATACATAGTAAAGCTCGACTCTGTTACCAGATGTGGATCCTACACGGTAAACCTACATCTGGCGTTTTGTATGACAACATGTGTGAGACCAGAAAGCGTTTTAAGTCTCGACTTAAGTGGTGTCAAGATAATGAGACACAAATTAAACAGGACATTTTGGCCAAACACCATAGGTCAAAAGACTTTAGGGCGTTCTGGAAACACACTAAAAAGTTTAATACAGAATTACGTGTCCCAGCTAGCGTCCAGGGCCAACATGAGCCAGGTAAGATAGCTGAATTATTTAAAGATATTTTTAAGGTTCAATCTTCGATTGCGTCGACGCAGCAGGTGCTTAGTGCTGAACAAGAATTAAGTGGTGAATATCACCGTATTAAATCTGAGGATATAGCTCGTGTAATAAATGGGATGACTAGGGGTAAGTCTCCTGGTCACGACGACCTCAGCATTGAGCACTTGCAACATGCGGGTGTGCACTTGCCAAGGGTGTTAACCCTATTGTTTAACCTATGTCTAGGACATGCGTACTTACCTGGAGAGCTTATAAAAACCATGGTTGTACCAATATTAAAAAATAAGACTAGTGATGCCTCCGTTGGGTCCAATTATCGCCCAATATCTTTGGCTACCGTAGTTGCGAAGGTTCTGGACAGTTTGCTTGATCAGCAACTCAGCCAACACATTCACCTACATGAGGCTCAGTTTGGTTTCAGGCCGGGGCTTTCAACTGAAACTGCCATACTGCGACACAAGCATACTGTCCAGTATTACACTACGCGAAAAACGCCGGTTTACGCGTGTTTCTTGGACCTGTCGAAGGCATTTGATCTGGTTTCGTACAACGTGCTATGGGACAAACTTAACCAGGAAACTAGCACACCCAAAGAGGTAATTAACCTCTTTAAGTATTGGTATCACAACCAAGCTAACTGTGTGAAGTGGGCTGGCTCATATTCGTCGGAGTACAGGTTGGAGTGCGGTGTGAGGCAGGGCGGCCTTAGCTCCCCTCAACTTTTCAACCTGTATATCAACGGTCTGATCGTGGAGCTCAGTGATGCGCGGAGTCAGCTGCTCTATTGACGGTCATTTTGTTAATAATATAAGCTATGCCGATGACATGGTGTTGCTGAGTCCTTCGATCAGGGCCCTCGAAACGCTAGTGGGCATCTGTGAAAGGTATGCGGCGGCTCATGGTCTCAGATATAATTGTAATAAGAGTGAACTGCTCGTGTTTAAGGCTGCAAATAGAAAACCTAAGTCTGTTCCTCATGTTAAACTTGGAGGAGGTACACTGAGTAGAGTCACCAAATTCAGATATCTGGGACACTGGGTCGCCGAGGACCTTTCTGACAATTTAGATGTTGAACGGGAACGTAGAGCGTTGGCAGTGAGGTGTAATATGCTTGCCCGCAGGTTTGCTAGGTGTACGAATGAAGTTAAGATAACGTTATTCAAAGCTTACTGTCAGACATTCTACACCTGCAGCCTGTGGACGAAGTGTACTCGCCGAATTCTCAATGCGCTACGTGTTCAGTACAACAATGGATTCAGGATGTTGTTGGGGCTGCCACGCTTTTGCAGCGCATCGCGTATGTTTTCTGAGGCACGCGTGGACAGTTTTGCAGCAATATTACGCAAAAGAATAGCCTCCTTAATGCGTCGCGTGCGAGACAGCACCAACGGCCTCCTAGCTTCCATGTATGGAAGGCAAGATTGCCCTGTGATGAGGTACTGGAACACAGTGCATATGGGTTCCAGACCCAATATGTTTAATAATAAATAATAATTTTTGAGTAGTAATAATTTATGTATTTTGTGAATCTACTAACCCCTAGTTTTTAAGTTTTCAGTGTACTAACAAAATGGGTGTACTTACCTGAATAATGAAAAATAAATAAATAAATAAATAAAATAATTAATAAAACAAACATATGGAGAAAAACTAAAAAAGCATACCAGTTCAAAACTGCAAGATTGAGTTCATAGTATTCTAAAAAAAAATTCAGTGTGTGTGTACTAAAATGTACATAAAATTATTGTTTTAAATGAGAGTAGAAACTGAAATGTGATTTTCTTCACGTATTAGTGTGAGTCACGTAGTAGAGTGGGTAGGATGACGTTGTCAAGTCGTCAATAAAGCCAAACTTCTCTCTCTCACTTCGTGATTGAAGTGTGCCAAAGAATAATATAAAAGTTAGTATATAGTTATAGTTAGCATATAGAATAATAAAGAGTTAAAAAATAAACCTAAACATCACGTATTGATCATAAACTTTGAAGAATTTGAAACTACCACTACGACGTACATTCGAGCAGTATAAAGTACGGCACTGGCAATTAGCTTAAATCAGTCATTCGACGAGTTTTCGGTGTCGACATTATGTTCGTTATAATTATTTGAGTATGAATAAAGGAGATTGGATATGTTGCAGCTGCTGGGCCTCATTGTGATAGTCAGTCTTGTTGTTGGTTTGCATACGTCAGTTACAGTAGTAATATCTTTTATTTACTTCTAAGTGTCTTTATAAGATAAATTCGTCATAACTAGATAATTTTCCGTTTTAGGAGCAATTTCCAACATTATATTTAAAACTTATAACAAATTACATCGAGTACAACAATTAACACCCAAAGCAAAACATCAATTTGTAACTAAAAATATAGTTTTAATCACATAAATTACGGTACCATTCGAAAGGCATTTCAACCTAAATTCGAGCAAGTTATACTTAATCCCCTTTCGGTCAAAGACGACGTTACCGCTCCCTCGAGGCTTATCCTTTATTACTATCAAATTAGTAACCAATGTAAAATCTTTTAATGTAATTCCCTGGGTGTTTGAACAATGTTTAAAATAATAAACTTTACATATTTAAAGTTTTAAAGAGTAATAATTATTCCAGACATTTTGTAGTACTACTACAAACCTATAAGATCACAAAAAGAAACAAAAAGATCAATTAGAACCCGCGTAAAAGAACATATAGCTGATGTGAAGCATCAACGTTCCGGGAAGTCTGCAGTTTGCGATCATATCCTAGACGGCCCCAACCATTACATCAGATTTGATAGACCACAAATCCTCGCGAAAGAACACCGATTCCTACCAAGGATGATATGTGAGGCTAATGAAATTAAAAAAAACATCCTAATTTCAATAGAGAAGGAGGCTGGGTACTACCACCTGCTTGGGATCCTATAATCAATAAAATTAAAACTAAACCCAAGCATACCACTGCAAGACCTCAGGACATAGTCAGTTCATTTTGCATAGATCGGACCATAAACAATAATTAAAAAAGCTGAAGGTACTCCGAGTTTAACAATGACATCGGGACGTCAGTCATCTCAGTCCCCCGTGACCATGGGTGCTGGAAAGCGCCCGAAACGTCGGGATTTAAAAATAATAGTAAAATAAACGCGATAAAATCTGTAAAAGTAGATTTAATCAATGTGTAGTGTTCGCGTAAATATAAAACAAATCATTAAAATATTAATAAATAAAATAAATTGCAACAAATTTTATTTAAGGAATACGTGGTTATATTTCGGAATGAGCGATTTCAGGGGACTGCTACTTTAATAAATTGTCACTTGAGATCATTTTTATCGTGTCATAAATCATAGTGAGAACATTAGGTCATAGACATGCAAATTTTTAATTTTCAAATAAGTATTTTTATAAGTACTTGAACTTTTTCATTTAACAAACATAGAAACAAAATTTTAAGTCGTAAATTAACATGTCCCGGATTTAATGTTGTTTTATTTACCCTTCCGTCCCCATTATACCGACAAAAACATTTTCTGAATAAGAGAAATACAAACTCGCTGAGCAGATTACACGTTTAAAAGTTTTTTTAACAATTTAATGTCTTTTAAATTATGATTTCTTATATTTACGCGAACACTACACATTGAAATAATACTAGTTTTTACGGAATTTATCGCGTATATTTAACTTTTTAAATACCCGACGTTTCGAACGCTTTACAGCACTCATGGTCACGGGCGGGACTGAGATGTTCAACGTCCATATGTCATAGTTAACCGCGGTTACCATAGATTAAAATCATAGATCGGAACAAAAGTTAAATTTTAATCTATGGTAACCGCGGTTAACTATGATATATGGACGTTGAACATCTCAGTCCCGCCCGTGACCATGAGTGCTGTAAAGCGTTCGAAACGTCGGGTATTTGAAAAGTTAAATATACGCGATAAATTCCGTAAAAACTAGTATTATTTCAATGTCTTTTAAATTTCTGAAAGTTCGCACGCCAAGATTTGTTTTGTCAGGATTTTCATATAATTTAAATGTGACTTCTATTCTCCCAAACAAGTCGGTTTCAAAAAATTCTAATATCATATTCTAAATTCTAAACTATCGGCAGGTTATACAGAGGACTGATGAGTATAATCTGCTGTTATGTACCGCAATATTAAGGGATTAGAATTTTTTTTTATTAGAAAAAAGAGACAAAAGTGTTCCTACAAATCGAAGAAAATAGGATTTGTTAAGGAGAGAAAACCTGAATGAGTCTTCAAATTATGGCGAATATCAACCACATTTGTAACGAATAAATTTCATAGGTTACAAAAATACACTCCATTTGCTTCCATAAGGATGATGGATGGATAATATAATATTCATATTGTGAACCGACGACACATACGGACGGTTTCCCCCATTGTTGACGTCTAGAAACTATACTCATTTTCATATTTTTTGCTACATACATTAACAATGGATGTGAAATCTAAATATATATATGTATATTAAGGTTCTACTCGCAGATTTTCCACTGCGCTGATAAGTACATTATAGTACCAAGACACAGTATAGTTACCGTTATCGTTACCCTTACAACCTATTTAAGTCTACTGCTGAATATAGATCTCCCCCTTAAATTGCCTCATAGCAGGGATATTTGCCGTAGATGCCATGCTTGTCAAGCGAGTTGGCAACCGCAATCGTTATTTTCCCTCCTTCGCTTCTTATGATACCCACGGGATGATATGGGGTATTGGATTTTTCTACACGCCACTACACGGCAAGTTTGTATATGCATACTGATTGTGAGATATAGAGGTGCTCGACTTTTTATACACGTATCCAGTATAACAATAATTACGAAACAGTATAAGAACAAAGTTTTTACTTATACTCGTATATACGACAACTACTTCTCGCGGACGACGTTTGTTGCGTTACGGCGGGCGCTAGATTTAGTATTAGTGTGAATGTGTGTGTGACCCTTTGTACGTACAAGGGAGCTTTCTTATTTTGGGTGCTTCGCTAAATTGTATAACGAGATTATTTATTATCCGAAATAATTAAATATAATTTATCATTTTATCCAATTTTTTTAAACGATGACATTTGATCGACATTATAAATTCATTATAAATGGTATCCATTCAGGGTTAAATAAACTTGAAATTAATAAAGAAAGAAGAGGCAATTTACTCTCAAAGAAGGTCCCTTTTTTAGAACTGATCTTGGTAATTGATTAAAAGTTATTAATACAAAGTTAGATTTACTTTGATTAAATACTAATTATTATTTACTAGTTACACCTTCGCACTTTTGCGATTGATGATAAAAAAATGATATCTAGCAATTTTATTATAAAATAAATGATTTAAGATTATAAACATGCAATTTTTTATACTTTAGACTAAAAAAATGTTAATTTCTCAAAACACACGATTATGAAAATATCGATGCTTAAACAAATGAATGATTTTTTATTCAAATAACCAGTTCAGTTTTTTCTATTATGTCAATAAGATCAAAAAAATATTATTTATGTTTCATCAGTATGTAATTTGTATCTAAATATAATTTCAAAAAAAAAACCGAGCAAAGCTCGGTCATCCGGGTACTATAGTATAAACAGTGTACTCTCAAACACGTGAATACCAGTATGTGCTTAAATAACACACAAAATTTTTCTCGTAATTACTTTCACTATCATTGCCACCGCAGCCCATCACAAAATTGTTGAACTTAGACCTCAACCATAGATTCCTACAAAGTATGGCCCAAAGCCACCCACATCCATCGACAACCTGCTTGTTTATTTAGTTATTCGCTCCATTTCATGAGATGCCAATAAACATATAAAGATGTATAAAAAGTCACTAAAAGAATGAGTTAGGCTGCTTACAGTTTTAAAATCATCGACTTCAAAAACGGTGAAAATAAGGAAGCTGAATCTACGTGTCAAAAGTAATTCAATAAAGTTACCGACGGTAAGAATGCAGGAAGATGTAATATGATTTATCTGGATATTGAAAACTGAGTTGTAAGTTTAAATTAACTTAATGTTAATTTTTAAAGACGCAGTAAATCGTTTATAATCGTATAAAAAAGTTATGGTGAAATAAATTTCAGTAAGCAAATCAAAAAAATAACTACTAATTTAAATTTATTTTATTAATGAATCTAATAATACTATTCATATTTTTTTTAAATAAGAACGAAATCAACTTAACCATTAATATGAAACAGTATGATACAATTGACGGCTCAGTGGCGCAGTGCCTCGGCAATGAGTTGCAGACTTGAAGGCACGAGTTCTAATTCCGTTGGAAGTCTGTAGTCTCTGCCTATCCCTCTGGGTGACAGGCGTGAGTGTTTATGTATGTATTTCTGTGTAGTGGCAGTTAAAAATATCTACTACCCCATATCTTCCCGCGGGACTGGGGACGTCTATTACCAAATAGACGGCCCCCAGTCCCGGGAGGCCCCGCTATTCCTGGCTACGGTGGCGACCATGGTAACGGCGGGTTAGGGGGTGCTAAGAATCTCCAGTGGAGGTTCGATCGAGATCCTGGAGCTGGAAGAAGAGATAGACAAATTGCACTGGAATATTATAGGATTATTCGAGGTCCGAAGAGAGGAGAAGGACACGGTGATTCCCGAATCCGGCAACTTATTCTATCACCGGGAGGGTGACCATCTATCCCAAGGAGGTGTTGGATTTATCGTCCAAAAGTCTCTCGTTTACAACGTTTTAGAGATTGGGAGTGTATCGACGAGGGTAGCGTACCTTATACTTAGAATCACCAAACGGTATACGCTGAGGGTCATACAGGTTTACGCGAAAACGTCGGAACATCCCAATGACGAGGTGAAGGAAATGTATGAAGATATTTCTAGAGCCATGCATTCCTCGAAAACTAACTTCATGGTGTTAATGGGAAACTTCAACGCAAAACTGGGCACAAGACAGAACGGTGAGCTGAAGGTAGGGAAATTTGGGATAGGGCAACGGAACCCAAGGGGCCAGCAGCTGGCCGACTTATATGGAGAAAGAGGGACTTTTGTCGTGATGGACGTCGTGTCGGACTCGTGTTGTGATGATAAACTCTTTCTTCCAGAAGCGGCCCCATATAAAGTGGACCTGGTCAAGCCCCGACGGTTCGACAAAAAATGAGATTGACTTCATTATGATGACCAGACGCCAACTGTTCAGTGATGTCTCAGTGATTGCAAGGGTGAAAACTGGCAGCGATCACCGAATGGTTAGAGACACACTGAACCTAAATGTTAAGTTGGAGAGGTCTCGTCTAATGAAGTCAACGCTCCGTCCCCCTCGTGCTCTACTCCAGAATCCCGAAACTTTTCTAAGTTACGTAACCGCTTTCTAGGCTGCAATCGTCAACAGATTTGACAGCATGCAAGCAACTGAACAGACAGATCTCCAAATAAATGCGGCGAGACGTACGCAACTTTAATACCGCTCGTATTATAGAAGCGATCGAGTGGAACCAGGGCTCTAAAGTCTTTGCCAGAGATCTGTCTGTCAGAAAGAGCCAACTGTCAAAGTTGTAGACTGAGTGTGCAGCATCGTTTCCGGGACACCTGAGATTTTGAGTGAGATTCAGATGTTCTATGGGCAGCTGTATACATCATCGTTGGAGCCACACGCAAGTGTGAGTAACGATCCAAGAGCAAGTCTTATCCGACACTATTCCGATGATGTATCGGACGTCAGTCTGAGCGATATTAGAATGGCTCTCCAGCACCTTAAAAACGGCACGGTCCCAGGCGAGGATGGATTTACAGCGGAGCTTCTGAAAGTCAGTGGAACACCGGTACTTGAAGTCCTTCAGAATCTCTTTAATTTCGCCCTTCATAGTGGTACTACTTCGGAGGCGTGGAGAAGAAGTGCGGTGGGCTCGTTCTTTAAGAAAGGTGACAACGCTCTCTTGAAGAACTACAGACCGATTTCCCTTCTGAGCCGCGTCCACGTGCTGTTTTCGAGAGTAGTTACGAATCGTCTCGCACTCAGACTCGACGACTTCCAGCCTCCCGAACAAGCCGGTTTCCTAAAAGGCTTCAGTACCATAGACCACATACATACCCTGCGGCAGATTGTACAGAAGACCGAAGAGTACAATCTGCCACTTTACCTGGCGTATGTGGACTATGAGAAAGCCTTTGATTCCATCGAAATTTGGGCGGTGCTACAGTCCCTTCAGCGGTGCCAAGTTGACTGTCGGTATTTCGAAGTACTGAAGCGTTTGTACAATAGGGCTACGATGGATATTCGAGTAAAGAACCAGAGTTCGAAACCTATACAACTGCAGAGGTGTAATACAGGGTGACGTTATATCCCCGAAACTCTTCACTGCTGCTTTGGAAGACGTTTTCAAGCTACTGGACTGGAAAGGATAAAGTATTAACTTCAATGGCGAGTACATCACTCACCTTCGATATACCGACGGTATAGTCCTTATAGCAGAATCGCTGAAGGACCTACGCACTATGCTCAATGACCTCAATGGTGTCTCCCAACGGAGAGGTATTAAGATGAACATGGACAAAACAAAGATCATGTTTAACGTCCATGTCACACCTATGCCGGTAGTTGTTGGGAGCACTATGCTCGAAGTTGTTAACGAGTACGTTCACCTGGGACAAATAGTCCGAGTCAACTTCGACCAAGAGGTCAATCGAAGGATTCAACTCGCCTGGGAAGCGTTCAGGAAATTACGACACATCTTCTCGTCATGTATACCTCAAACTCTGAAAACTAGATTGTACAACCAGTGCGTGTTACCAGTGGTGACTTACGGATCTGAGACATGTTTCTTCACAGCTGGCCATATGAGGACGCTCAAGGTCACTCAGCGAGCTAGGGAGAGGGCTATGCTCGGAGTTTCTCTGCGTGATAGACTCAGAAATGAGGATATCCGCAGTAAAACCAGAGTGACCCACATAGCCCAATGGATTAGTAAGCTGAAGTAGCAATGGGCCATATAGCTCGAAGAACCGATAACCGATGGGGAAGAAAGATTCTCGAGTGGCAGCCACGTATCGGTAGGCGTTGTGTAGGGCGACGCCCCACTAGATGGAGTGACGACCTGGTAAGACATACAGAAAGTCGATGGATGCAGGTGGCTCAGGACCGTGCTTTGTGTCATTACTTGGGATGGCCTATGTTCAGCAGTGGACTTGTGAAGGGCTGTAATGATGATGATGACAAATAATTGTTCCGTGCCTAGATTTTGGTCCTTGAGCAATTTATGTATGTAAACTGACGCCACGATACAGGATAAATCCTAGTGTGGGGACAGTAAGAAGACAAAAAAAGTTAAATATAAAAGTATTTTGTTTCAAGCTGTTTAGAAACATAGAAAAACATGTTTAGAGCAATTAATTCTTTAGGGAGAGTGTGTGTAATAACAAGCAGTAATTCTCCATTTTATTCACCTATACTCCATGACAGTACCATAATAAGAAGAGAAATTTAAAAAGTAATTCATATAATGAATAAAAACGAGTTATTTTGTATAGTGATGACATAAACAAAAACGGGCAACAGATAAGTTATTAATTACTACATTACTGGAGCATCATTTAATATTATATTATGAATAAAATTTTAAGTAGTAAACGAGACAATCGTCTTTAGGTCCTCTAAAATTTTTTATGAATATTCATGGTATACACACAAAAAAAAGATAACAATTTTCTCCTACTCAGGCCTCGATGTTGATGGCGCTACATTGCAACTTCAGTGATGCGCGATGACAAATTCTTTGCACTATGCGAGGCGGTTGCTACTAAATTGTTCTGTGGTCCGACTGCCACAGGTGCAATCACATCTAGGGTCGAACTTTAACTGTTCGGCGAGGCCGCGGCACGTCGATAACACTGGTCGGCCGGTGGCATGTTTCCCCTTTCACTTTTCGGCCAGCGCGTGTCATTGGTAGCACAAAATGACGCCACCATATTTAGCCTCCTATTGAACATACCTGTGCAGGAAGGAAAACGGAAGTGAAAAGGAAGGAAATGTTACCAGCTAATACAGTCAATTAAATGTGCGTTTTGGCGCAACCAACAATACTTTAACAAAAGTGCAAACTGCTACGTACATTTCTCGATAAATCAAATTGAAATGAATGCTAGACGAACAAATACTAGTTTTCGTTACTACAAATTTCATCATATAATATTTACTCACAGAATATTTTTGATAAATAAAGTGAATTCACAGCACAGAATGGGTTACACGCCGGGATTCACGGATTAGATTAGAAATGACAATGACAAGCAACAACTTTTTTCAGTATATAACGTAGGTATATTTAACGTGGTAGATCCGTGGATCGTATCGTATCCGCTGTATTAGTTGTAGCACGAATTGGTCTGCTTGGTTGGCGTAGTACCACGCTCTCACAGAATAACAACGTAAAATATATAGGTTATAGCGTTTTTAAGGTATTTTCTATGGTGAGTGTAAAGAATTGGAGAACATTTTTATGTAAACGAGGCATTCGATCGTAGTCTTGAGTCTTAATCGAGGATAAAAGAAAATGTCTATAAACCAGAGCATCCACTTACCATCAGGTGGACTGTGTGCTCATTTGACCACTTATTCTATAAAAAAACGTCAGTAACGATACCTTTTGAAACGTTCATAAATGTATTATAATCGTTGCGTTAAAACCTTGGTTAATAATCAAGAATAACACGACCGGTAATTCTTGCGTCCGACAACAGCAAAAAATTAAAATGTATCGCTAGTTTTTGAATCAGTTCACACACAAAATTTCATGGAAATCTGTTCAGCAGTTTTAGCGTGAATCTTGAATACGCAGACAGATAGACAGACAAAAATTCTAAAAACTTTTACTTCACATTTACTCCCCTGGGCTCGTTTTTGATAGAAAATATTAGAATTACAGACATAACTTTTCTACAATTTTATTATATGTTTAGATAATAGATATTATAAATGTATATTTATGTAATTAATTAATTAATGTTAATATATATTATAACATATAACATTGTTTCGTGTTTATTTACAACCTAAAATCCTATTTGTCTGATCGGTACTGCATGGTTGGGTAGCACTTGCATCGAACTCTCATCGCTACATGAGTTTTCTTTATAAGAACGCTTACGAAGAGCATTTAGTCCGCGTTTTTATCCTGTTTGACAAAAGAAACTACGAATATAAAAAAAATTAATAGACACATACTATTAATGTAATTATTTCGGGTTATTATTACGAGTATTTGGTTTCAAAGTACATAGTTAGAAATAGCATACAGAGTTGCTTAGCTTATGTGAAATAAAGCACTTATTGCTAATGATTCATTTGTTCTGATAGCTTATTCCCGCTAATAACTTACCTTTAATTTAATTTAAGTCACCGCAGAACGCAGGAAGGACGATTACCTGAAATGAAAATAAAAGTGTTTATTTATATTCTTTTAAATTATAGGAATAACTTATGTATTCATTTGTAAATATACAATTTAAATGTACAACTATGTTTTAATAGTTTAATATAAAATATCTAAGAGCTATCCACTGTGTGGTAGCAGCATAAGAGAATCATCTTTCGTCTCATGGTTGTGGAAAGCTGTGGAAATGGCTGTGGAAATTCCAAAAAATCATATTAATGCTTCCAATGGACGGCGGTATAAGACCCTCTCGTTTACATTACCGTTATTGTTATAGCCTATTAAAGTCCACTGCTGAATAAAAGCATCCCCCATAGATTTCCTCATACGTCATAAGGTTTGCCATAGTTGCCACGCGAGTTGCCAACCGCAGTTTTATTTTTAGTCGTTATTAGGAATACGCTATCTCCTTATTCGTTTTCCTCTGTCGCCTCTAACGACACCCACAAGATTAATTGGGGTAGGTAGTAAATATTCTTATACCGTACTTTTATATTAGATATAAAATATTCAGACCGACGACGGGAAATAGCATCGAAGGTGTGATGTGACATCTGGAACTACGATCAAAAATATTTCTGCATATAGGCGATTAAGGCCAGACAACGAGAGACCCCCGTATCCAGCATAAGACTCACGGACGGGCAAAGTAGAAAAACTATTAGTTTTTGGATCGAGACGTGTAAACTGTTTATAACTTTTCTAAATTATTAATTATGTAAGTAACAGTCTATTATAAGTCCCAGAACTAGGGACAGATTTTCTCTCATTTCTTAGCGGATATTTCATCACAGATTAAAAATAGTTACTGCTTAAGTAACTATTATTTAATCTGTTATACATTCAGATTCATAAAGCATATCAAAAGTATACTTCGGAACATAGACCTCTCTCATAGATTTCCTATCTTTGCATACGGGTTTGTTATTGATTTATACTTAAACCAACTGATTTCTATGATGGTGTTGTATGATTGTAAGTGGTGCCCTAGCACTAGTTGGTTGATATGACATGACGCTTGGCATGTAAGTTGGCAACCAGAGCTATAAAAAAATTTACATTAACTTATTGTTTTTTTAAAACCGAATATTACAATGTCATCAGATTGTAAATGGTGATCTAGCACCAGTTGGTAAATAATACAGAGATGCTCACATACCGAAACGCTACTCCATTTTATGATGCAGTTAAGTTTCGTGCTCTCTCTATCACTTAGACACAATGACATCTTAAAATTAAGTGCCGTTTAAGTTATAGTATTTGGTCATAATAGACTTACTCCTTTAATAACTTAAGTATTGTATAAAATGAATTGGAAAAGTGAAACCTTTTAAAACACTCAAATAATAATCGCATTTGTATTCGATTAAAGAAATTCAATTCGTTTATTCAATTAAAATCGATCCCGTGTTTTGTACTGAGAGGAAGAGGTTTACTCATACCTATTTAGATTGAAATAAAATATTAATGATAATTTGAAATAGGTCTTTAGTAAAAAATATACAAAAATATGTTTGAATAAATAAACGAACGATTGAAATTAAGCTTCAGTACAAACCACACTCGTTTGTAAATTCATAAATACCTATTTAAATTTTTATTGGTAGGGATCTTTCTAGTGAAAAAGTACGTCTGGGATGCTTAACATCCTCTCAACTATTTATGTCGCTTAATAACAATATAATACCCACTTTTATGTTTTAGTTAGAAGGAGAAGAGATCCACAATAATTACAAGCTTCAATTATGATGATGATGAATGATGTTCGACGTAATGGGTGTCAGCCTTCTTTTTCTTCTTCTTTACTTTATAGTTTCTCTTAACAGAATTCTGCCGATGGTAGCCTTCTTAATTAGAAAGTTAGAAGTTATTTGCAGGTTTGCAGGGATTACTGTCATAGCTCACTATCACGTAGACAGTTCGTTTTATTACTGAAATATTTACACTATATATATACCGAAAATAGACCGGTTGATCCGATAGATATATAGCTCCGATCTGGATATGTTTTTCGATGAAGTATTGTTAAAAGCATGTGCTAATAAAATAAAAATGACAAATGCGCACACAGCCAACCTTATGGTAAGTGGATCCTGTGACCTATAGACATATTCTTGTATCCTGGATTAAGAATCGAAAAGCAGATGCGTTGTTATCCATGAGGGCTAAGATGTAATTCCTCGTTACCAGTAAAAAGGGTCTCCGGTTACACTTTCCATACGAAACACAGCCGCATTGAGTTGCTATTTTACGCTGGTATTCTATGAAAGCGAGGTCCTTCCAAGATCGAACCTACATAATCGTGCTACAACCGTAATAGACCTGCTACATGACTCCACCACGTATAATCGCAATGAACTCAAAATAAAGGTAACGTATGGCTAATTTTAATAATGTTTAGACTATATTAGTACCAGTTCAAATACCGTCATTCGTTGTACTACTTATAAATATTCTCGATTTTATAATTGTTGTAATTATAAAATCAAGACACTTTTGAGTTATCGATTTTACAAAAATTGTGTTTTTTTTTAAATTGACAAATTGATAAAACATTTCTGAATACCACATAATAAAAAAACCAAGACCTGACAACTTATATTTTACTTTTAGATAGAAGAGAGGTAATTTATTTATTAATTAGAATCTGTTCCTCAACTGCCAGATCATGAATCGAAATAATCGGATATAAGTGAAAATGGTGCTCTTATATATTTTTTAGAAGTGTAATATATTAATTCATAATAAAAATATTAGAAGAGGATATGCAGTCATCATGGAGTTAGTTTTAAGTGATTTTCATCTGTTATGTAAGTATTGTTTTCCTAGTTATTTGTATATGTTTGTCGATTTATTTTTAGTCAGCTTATATATCGCTAGGACTACCAACAAAGCGTAGGGCCAGAGTGAGTATTTGGTGTCGATCTTAGTATCAGGTCGAAGTTTCTACTAAGAAACCGATTAAACCAAAAATGCATGGCATATTCATTCGTTCGTAGTAGTATCATCGTTGTAAGCTTTCAAACTCAGCATTGACAATGCAAGCTGTCTCTGCTACATTATAACTACGAAGTCATATACAATAATTACTCTGATTCTTGAGGTCTTCATATTGAACTCTAATATTAAATGTAAAGACTAGTAAAAGTCAAACAATATAATGCTATCATCATCATCACCATTACAGCCCTTCACAAGCCCACTGAACATAGGCCTCCCCCAAGGAATGCCATAAAGCACGGTCTTAAGCCACCCGCATCCATCGACATCCTGCATGTCTCATCAGGTCATCACTCCATCTAGTGGGGGGTTACCCTACACTTCGCCTACTGGTACGAGGCTGCCACTCGAGAACCTTTCTTTCCACCGGTTATCGGTTCTTCGAGCTAAATGGCCGGATCATTGGCACTTTAGCTTATTAATCCGATGGGCTGAGTCGGTCGCTCCGGACCTGCTGCGTATATCCTTATTTCTAAGTACTCTGAGTATACCCCTCTCGGTAGCTCGTTTTTTTTTATATTTACGCGAACACTACACATTAAATGATACTAATTTTACGGATTTTGTCGCGTTTAATTTTAACAATTCCTGTTCCAGAGAAACCACATTCACAATCTAGCTTGTACTCCCCTGCATCTTGTTGAGGGATATTACACTTGACAGATGTTAAAAGTCGACTAATCTTATTCGGCGGCCATAATGGCGTCGACGCTCCGGGAAGTCTGCAGTATGTCCAGCAGTACACAGGTAACAGGCTGACGTGGAAAAGGAGTAAAATATGAATATAAATTAAGAATATAATTGAGTTGGTTAGCTGCCACGGTCCCTTAATTCTCTTATCAAATCCAGATTATAAATATAATGTAATAATTTCCGTAAAAAGTTTCGAGATCCATGTAATACCAAGTCGGTTAATTTATTCAGTCCCTACTTAAGGGTCTTTCTGTTTTAAGTTATTACGTAATTAGTTAATATAACAGCATCTTATGGTGACCATATCAATATTAAATATCTTTAGTTTTAAATAAATATATTGACTTGGGCCATCGCATGAAAACATAATATCTCACAAGTAATACATATTATATTAAATTCGATCGCTTAGTGCGATTGCCAAGTCAATCTATTTATTTAAAACGTAAAAGATTTTTAATATTGATTTGGTCACATTGAAATAATAACAATCAAAGAATAAAATTAAAATAAAAAGTAATTTGCCGTAGGGAATTGACGACCACATCACCCGCTGAGGCAACAGGTTAAGTGACAAAACTGCTACGTCAGCGCAGTCAGTCAGTGCCTTGTTAAGAGGTGTGAGCGCCGTGCCTTTGCAGAATTTAGGGTGCAAAAGCTCGTTTGTGCTTACGGCCACACACGATACGGTGCCGGGCCTGGGCGTCTCCCGTTAATTGACGCCCGAATTATGGAAGATGGACAGAAAGATAGTGGGCAAAGGGCCGCTGCCTGGAGGTCTCCCGGGTGCGCCTGGAGCTGGCGCTGGACGCGACTGCATGCGGGCCGCCAGCTGAGCGCGGGGCGTTGCAAGACTATCTAGCAGTCCCCAGCGTCCATCATCTCCAGCAGGACTTGGTGTCAGCTGGGTCTTCTCGGGCTCAGGAATCGACACCCGCCGCTGGTGGAGAACGTCATATGCATTGGTCACATATAATTAACGTAAACGCGCTGCGGGTGTACTTTGGGCCAAAAGGGGAGGAAACTGGAAGTTTAGCGTATCGGGCTCGGATTCACCGCTTTTTTGCAGAGCTGGAGCCATCTCTAACCGTCACTGAGCAAAACCTGGCAGATCAGGTTTGTTACATTCTGTGCTCCAAGATGTTAGGTGGCGCCGAACTCGAACGACTACGTCGTGAGGCTGTTCCGTCATCGTATGAAAATGCTATGGGTATGCGGTGCCACGAATTGCATAGCAACTTGCATACGTGGATGCCACCGTGGATATTCTAGTTGTGGTTGATTCAGATGATTATGGAATAGTCTCCCACGAACTAAAAAATAATGAGGAGCATATTGGAAGAGGCGATGCTGGAAACGCGCAGTACGCCTCTCGAAAATCGACTGCGACTTCCCCGCATACCCCTAAGCAAGCGGAATCGGGCTGTCCTGCGGGCTCTTGACTCAATGCTGGTAACCTATTTAGAAACCAGCCGGGACCTTTGCGAGACGGCTCCATTCTTTGTTCCGTCGCACTAGGAGTTTGCCGTATTTTTGGCGCTAAACTTCCCACGCACTACTAGACAAAGTAGCGCCATCCCAGCCTGGAGAAAAATAATCAAGGACGATATTGCAAAGGTAAGGGCCCTTATCGGCAGACTGACAAGCTTCAGCTAGGGTAATAATAGACCGAGGTTTATGCGCACTGTTATAATGGCGTTTGTTGGGATAAATATCAGTTCATCCAAGCCCGATATCACGCAGAAACTAACGGAGAGCATAGATGACCTGAAGCAAAAAATCGCTGCTTGGAGGAAGCGGATTCGACAATTTACCGAAAAGTCAAGGCGGTTTAATCAGAATTGTCTCTTTGAGAGTGATCATAAAGGCACTATAAATCATTGGAGCAACCGGAGGTATTTGAAGCGGGACCAGATTCAGATCAGGCCGACACTGTCGCATTCTGGCGTGGCCTGTAGTCAGAGCCCGTAAACCATAGCGAGGACCCTTGGATGGAAGCTGTGGCAAGCCAGAGTGCGAGTGTTACGCCTATGGACCCCGTCACCATAACGCCGGAAGACGTGGTTGGGGTGGTCCGTAGGGCCCCGAACTAGAAAATTCCAGGGCTTGACAGGCTGCATCATTACTGGCTGAAGGGGTTAGTAGTGTGTCGCGCTGTGCTCACTCGACAGTTTCAAGAAACTCGAACAGAAGACGCTCCCGAGCCTCTTCACTACTGGGATCACCCACTTGGTTCATAAATATCAGGATACCACAGACCCGAGCAAATACCGTCCCGTCACGTAGCTACCCGCCATATATAAGAAACTGACATTCATTTTTAACGCGAAAATCACTCGTCACCTGGAGCTTAATCAGGTGATACATTTATCTGTGCTTGTTAACTTAAAGACCCCATCCAAGGCTGAAAAATGCCGATATCTGGGTATGTCACAGAACATCGGTATCGATGAGGCTGGTATGAAACAGTCGGTTTGCGACGTGTTTTATGCACGCATGATCAAAGTGCTTAACAGCCCTTTTATCCGATGTGGATAAGACACACGCATATAACGGTTAGGTCATGCATGTCATCATGTATACCTTTGGCATACTCAGGTGGTCTCATACTAAACTTAACGCCCAGGATAGAATAGTCCGCACTACCATAACGTCCCATAGGATGCATCATCCGAGATCGTCGTAAACACGGTATCCTCCGTCCATTAGTTACGCTTTGTTGACCTCTTCGAGGAAACCCAGGGTTCTTTCTGCGCAATACAGGATCAGGTTATTAAGCCCAACAACTATTGGAGATACATCCTAAAGGATGGCACTGTCGACATCTGTCGAGCTTGTCGCCATCCCGGGGAGTCACTTAGGCATATCATCTCTGGTTGTCCGGCGTGTTCTAACTCTGAGTACTTGAACAGGCACAACCTAGTACTCAGAATTCTTCACCAGGAACTCGCTCTGAAATATGGTCTCGTGGACTGGAAATTGCCGTATTACAAGTACTTGCCGGAAGCCATGCTCGAAAATGTAATGTTGAGAGGTTCGGGGAATAAATAATACGTCTAGTGGTCTTGACTGTAGGTTTATTACTCCTTGAATGTCTATTAGGCTATCATATATATAGCTACATGAGCACACACTACACACACACTACACGCCCATCGGCAAAAAGAAAAAAATTTGAATTACAATTTTTTTTTCAATAAAACAAAACTTGGTGTAAAAGATTTAAAAAAATTGTTCATTATTTAAAAATATTAAAATTCCTGTGCTATATCATACTTATAACATAATAAAATAAAAATAAAATATCGTAAAAAATATAAGTTAAAAAAATAACTTTTTTGAATTTTTTAAACAATCATCAAATGCTTTGCGTTATTTTATTGATTCTCTAAGTTTTTATTTTAAAATACTTTTAGTTCGCCTATAAAACTGCATAGCTTTTAAAATTTTCATATTTAACTATTAATTCACTTGACATGAAAATTCAGTTAAAAAAATATAGTTATCAAAAACATTATAAAATGTATATAAGGCTGTTTACAATATTATTATTTTCTTAAACTTAAACTAAATTTTTATTTATCTTAATAAACCTTAAAGGTAAAAAAAGTCATTATCATTAAAATATTATCCTTATTTTTAAGTAGATAAGCTTCAACATACTTATTTAAATCACACTGTAGTGTTAATATATAAACATTACTAGCACTTTCCCTACTAAATCTAAATAAACTATATCAAAGCGGAATATCTCGTATCGGTTATAACCATTGGTTCCTTTATATATTTATTTTAGTGTTTATATCGCAAACACGTATCACATCGATATACATAATTAGTAGAATGTTACTAATTATGTATGTAGTGTCTAACTCCGGTCAAAAGAATTTTTCTTTGTGTTGTTTATCATTCGCTTATACACACGTGACTGTTAGTTGGCAAAAAATGATAGTCATTTGATATTACATGTTTTGTCACACTTAGTGCAACATAATCATAATCGTTAACATAACAACAGGTCAACAATCGTTAACATACAACTTACAATCTCATTTGCGTAAGCGGTTTGTGACACCTTTGTTTTAATTTCAAATTTAAATTAAAAAAACGTTTTTTCGATTACACTATATAATGGTACCTATTATATTTACGATATTATTTTAACCATGCATTAAAATGATATCGTAAATAAAATGAATTTAACTCTCCCAATAGTTTGTACCTCTAAATATAGATTGTTACATTCAATTTTTAAATTCATTTTGTAAAAGTATTATACTTTTACATAGGTACATTAACAAAAAATCATAACTAAGTTATTTATAATTTTGAAAACTCATTGTTTTACGAAATATTTATTAACATTAAAAAAGGCAATTTTATTTCAAACAGATAACATAATTTTAGGTTCCGTTGTCTTTTATAAAGAAAAAACGTAAAAAGAATACTATTACATAAATAAATTTATAATAATAGTGTATCGATAGACTCAGGACTTTATTTTATAAGCAAAACATAAACCAAATATAGTTTAAAATGTACAAATTTTACATGAAAACATGACAAAAAAATTCAACCAGATTTATTGTAAATATGAATTAATGTGTCTAAATATGAAAAAAAATATCTCGTAAATTCATATACAAATGTGGTTAAACAATTACGCGCACAGCACACACACACACACACACACACACACACACACACACACACACACACACACACACACACAAACACAAACACACACAAACACACACACACACACACACACACACACACACACACACACACACACACACACACACACACACACACACACACATACACACACACACACACATACACACACGCACACACACAAACACACACGCACACACACAAACACACACGCACCAACACACGCACAAACACGCGCACAAACACGCGCACGCGCACGCGCACGCGCACGCGCACGCGCACGCGCACGCGCTCGCACACGCACACGCACACGCACACGCACACGCACACGCACACGCACACGCAGAAGGATGTATCCTCTATGTACCATTATTAAGGGTAACAAATTTAAGACTTCTCTGGTTCCTAACAGTACTAATATGAGTAAACTGATGTACATCACTTGTACTGAAGTAGTACCCGTTACGCCCGATTTTATCATCCAATCACGGAAACATAGCCTTGCTCGAGTACTCTATGTTATACCAGTGATGGACGTTCCCGTATTTCTCCATTACCTATTTATTAAGGTCAATTATTTTCTTTTATATGTATTCCTTTCATGAATAATTCTCACTCCTAACGGATTCAATACTACTAGTTTAAGCATCATCAAATATTTGGGTGATCAGTCCAATATTGACGAAATTTAGCCACTAAATCATTTGTATTCTCATTTTTAAACATTTCTGTCTTTCATTTCTCACGCTTTTTAAATACATCCTTGCTAATTTTTTGTACAAAATGGAAAAATTTTTTTCAGTCAACGTTTAACTCAGTTAAGAAACATTACTATTAAATCTCTCTTAGGCAGGCGATGTAGTACATACTTTAGCATTTTTCTAGTCAGTTTCCGATGTGTACCCTACTAAGGATATGCTGTATTATGTACATGTATATGTTATGGTTATTATTCCGTATAAGTAGAACTCTTATACGATAACGACCTACTTAGTAATAAATAATATTTTTTGAATTACACGTCAGTTTTTTTTAATATAACTTCATATAAAATTTGAGATAAGATTGAGATAATTTGACATAAACACAGAAACAAATTAATGACTGAAATGGTTGAAATGGTTGTAACATTTGCAATTTATAATGTATAATGATTGACAAATTAATGGTTATACCAAGTATATGACATTAGGCTATAATAATAATGTAACGTTGGTATTTCCTCTGAAGCTGTTACATGATTAATTAGAAAGTTACTATATCAATTAAAAAAATAGTACCCGGGTGAGGTTTTTCTTTTTTTGGAAATTACATTTAGATACAAATACATACTGACGAATAATATTTTTTGATCTTATTGACATAATAGACAAAACTGAACTGGTTATTTGAATAAAATATCATGAGTGCAATTGGTTTAATTAAAATTTTCGTATTTTTAAAAAATACTAAAAAAAGGGCTCGAAATAATAGATTTTCTCATAAAAGAAGGGAACTTGAAAAAAAAGGAAAAAAAATCGGACCGAAGACGGGACGCGAACCAAGGCATTACCTACGTATTATATCATTAACACAGTGTCAAAATTTACCTTTTTATATTGTAGCAGTTTTTCATTGCCTGAAAACACGGACAAAAAGACATTTTCTAAAAATAAATCCTAGCTAGATCGACTTATTGCCCCTGAAACTCCCCGGACACAAAATTTTATGAAAATCGTTGGAGTCGTTTCATATATATATATATATATATATATATATATATATATATATATATATATATATATATATATATATATATATATATATATATATATATATATATATATATATATATATATATATATATATATATATATATATATATATATATATATATATATTAAAAATTACGTATTATATCGCAATAATTAATTGGTAAATAACTACTTAATTAATGATAATAATAATATTTGTTTTGCAACAGTATGGTTGTGCAACGGTGTTTAAGTACCTATAATTTAGTTCTACATATTCTACCATAGTAATGTGTAAATTTTAATGGACAAGTAACTATAACAATATTTATCGAAATTTTAACAACATATAAATTATTCAATATACCTTAAAACGAGCTATATATATATACTGATTAATTTATTTTCTTTAATAAATTACTTTATTTCTTATGCAGGTCCCGGCGGTGCGCTTGCATTGTAACAGCGCATCGCCTGGCAGGGTCGCCATGTAATATTGGGAGGTTCGGGGAATAAATGATACGTCTAGTAGTCTTGACTGTAGCTTTATTACTCCTTGAATGTCTATTAGGCTATCATATATATAGCTACATGAGTACACACTACACACACACTATAAAAATGTTCGTGCCAGGCTCTACTGGAACCGGGCCATCATCATAGATAAGAATATTCTTGCAAATAAGCCTGATATTGTGACCATGGACAGGGCACGGTCAAGGATAGTTTTGGTCGACATTACCATTCCGTATGATGAGAACCTTGTGGAAGCCGAAACAGGTAAGCAAATAAAATATCTGGATCAGGCTCACGAGGTGACTGACATATGAGGTGGTTGGCCGACCGAAATTATTTCTGTAGTCGTTTCTGCAAACGGGATAATCCCAGTCAGCCTCTCGGATTATTAGAGGCGGCTGGTACTCCGTGACGGATCGCTCAGGGTTCAAATGCAGAAGGCGGAAAAAATGCTCTTCGATACTTACGGCTTTTATTTATTTATGTATTATTTATTTATTTATGTGAGTATATTGAATATATATTTATCCTTCCCTTTTATATATTTATTCAGCCCAACCAGATGAGAATACTCCATAAAAATAAATAAATAAAGATATATAAATATAATTCACCGATCAGTCTTCCGTACTTATTGTGTATGTAAAGCTAGTTAAAATTATGTTTTTGGTGGGTAAGCATCTTGCATATAATGAGTAAGATAAAACAGTATTAAAGGAAAGTAAAGGAAATTTTCAATAGTTTCTCCAAGACAAAATAAATTTCACGAATAGAACAAGTACCTATACTCAAGCAAAAGTTTTCCTCACGATATCCTACATTACCACCCAGTATGTGATAAATCCGTTCTTAAGTTCGAAAATACCAAATTCATGCTACGTGTTCGGAATTGAGCTCACATTTTCATAAAGTGAACGCAAAGCTAGGCTAATATTTGCATAAGTTATTTGGATTAGTTTGTTTGAAACAGAATTTAAATCGTTATTATTAAAGGTATATTAATTCTTGTTCCTCATAAGTTCCACAAAATTATCTCCGTAAGTTCATTGATAATATTAAAGTTGTAAATTGCCTTTTGGTATTTTAAAATTTATCATTAATATTTGTATTAAATAAGTGATTTAATTTAAGTAATTTAGTGCACGTTGTTTGAATATAAAGGTTTAATAAAATAAAATCATTAAAATTTTATTATGATTATGGTGACCTTGAACTAAATTTTAGTTTACTTTTGAAATTCATATTCCCAAATGTTACACATTGTTTAAAAGTAGAACCTGCAGCTTTTGTGCGTCAAAAGATACAAAGCTCGCTTCAAAACTTGCAACCCCGTTTTTTGACCTTTTTTCTCGAAACAAAAACGTGAATCCGGTAAACATGTGTACGCGGATAATTTAACATTTTCTTTTTATTGAGAATATAATAGACAGTAATAAATACGTTATTGTAACATCAAAGTAAAATTTGTTAATATAGATACCATAACAGACATGAAATTGAAAGTAGCCTCTTGCATAAAAAAAAACTGAGCAAAGTATCTGAAAACATATTAAATAGAAGAGATCGAGAAATAGGATGCTTATTGTATCTTTAAATTAAATATAACAGACCTAAAGAATATCTAACAAATGGTATTCTAAACAAAACTATGAGTATTCAAGGTAAAGTTTGATTAAATAAAAATATGTAGGCTAAAATCAAAGTAAATTTCACATTTAAAGAGAATATAAGAAACGACTAAAGAAATTCAAGTATAGTTCTCAGACTTTATAACAATGTTACTTGTTCTTTGCGTGCCACACATGGCGAATAAAGGTTTAAAGGAATATTTTTGTTATATTTAACATATACGGGTTTCCTGACTTCGGATATTCTTGTCTTTTTGGATTAATGATATGATAATTATCATAGTCAGACTACTTTTTATAGGTGTTATAAAATACGAGCCAACTGCCATGCATTTTCGAAAGTAGGCAAGCTACTTAGACTGGTTCGTAGGGACTGGAATTACACTGGTAATGCTGCTCACCAGCATAAGTCAGTGAGATTTGGGTACAGAATTTTTGGATTGATTTTCCTTGACTAGTCATTAATGAATATATCTCAAATATACATACAGATTTCGTATATGGAATATACATACATTGTACTAGTAAGATATCTTAGGTTACGCTATTAGCGATACTAGAGAAATAAAGGATGAAGTTTATAGTTTACCAATTAAGCCTGAGCTTATGATAGTGCTGAGTCTCTTTAAAAAGTCAAATAATTACATTTAAATAAAACTAGTTTTAAGTATTTTATCGTGTTTATTAAAATTTTTGATAATCCCTACGTTTCGAGCACTTTGCAGCACCCATGTTCACGGGGGATTGAGGTGTTCGACGTCCCAAAGTCAAACTTTAACCACGGTTACCCACAGATTAAAATTATTAATTTTTTCCGATCTACACAGTATGAACTTATGGTATCTTGAAGTCTTGCAGTTGTATGCTTGGGTTGGAATTTAATTTCATTAATTACAGGATCCCAAGCAGATGGTAGCACCCAGCCATCTTCTCTGTTGACATTAGGATATTTTTTGATTTCAGTAGCCTCGCGAATCATCCTTGAAAGGGATCGGTTTTCTTTAACGAGGATTTGTGGTCTATCAAATTTGATGTAGTGACTTGGACGATCCTTTATTTGTTCACAGACTGCAGACTTCCCGCAGCATTGATTCTTCATATCAGCTATATGTTCTTTAACGCGGGTTTTAAGTAATATTTTAGTTTGCCTATTTAAGAGAGACCACATTCACATTCAAACTTATGCACTCCTGTATCTTTCAGAGATACATTACACCTGACTGATGGTAAAAATGACCATAATCTTCTTCGGCGGCTTTAAGTATGTTTAAATGAAAGCGCATATGGCAATACAGCAAGTACACGCTTGACCGTGGCCGGCTTCACTCGTTCGCTGTGACGTAGACGCGGGACCTGAAGCTTGTTGTCATGCAAAACTTGCTTGACGTGTTGGAGCTCGGCGGCCAGGTGCTTACTGCCACAGATCCCTCGTGCTCTCTAAAACAAAGATAGTTACCTATAGTAGCTAACCTAACTGCGAAGGATGGTGGTGAGAATAATAATAATAATAATATTCCACAACTATCACACAACGCCATCTAGTCCCAAGCTAAGCAGAGCTTGTGTTATGGGTACTAGACAACTGATGAAACGTACTTATATATAACGTACTTATATATTTCTAAATACATAAATATTATAGATCAACGTTAAATACGAGTATGTACATATATGTAGGCGTGTTTTTTCTATGCACAGTGTTGCTCAAGATGTTATCAGGATTCCGAATTATTAACACATCTAGAAAAGTTAAACAATTGTTTGCCTCTAACTTTCACTTTTACACAACTCTACCTATAGATAAAGTAACTGCATTTTAGGCGATCTTAACTCTTTAAATTCTAAAATTCAGTTCACAATGGAGTTAGACATCGGGACACTCGTCGAACACTTTAGTCCCCCTCGTAACCATGGGTGCTGTAAAGTGCTCGAAACTTCGGGAATATAAAAAAGTTAATATATGCGATAAAATCTATAAAAACTTGTTTTGTTTAAATGTTTAGAGTTCGCGTAAATACGAGAAATCATCAAAAAATTAAACCTTAAAATTTAAAAAATAGATAAAATTTGTTCCGGACAACTAAAACTAAAGAAATTAACTAATATAGGTATAGGTAACTATATTAAGTACTTGAAATAAGCGGAGAAAAAGTAAAATATGAATAAGGAGTCCAATTCATCCCATTAATACAGGAATGAAGTTTTTATGAACACTCTTTTCATAGCTCCATAGCGGCGATGAGTACTCGTGTATTATGTACGCCAACATCCTTAATGCTGTTGTGACTGTCTCGTGTTCTGCAGATAACGAAAGTAGTCTTCTTGCGAATGTGGACTGCAAATCCATTAATGGTAAATTTCTGATTTACTTCGTGCTCATCGGTGAAGGAAAACAGCTCGAGGAAACCTGCGTATGTGAGAAAAAGAAAAAAATATTTCGAAAATATGTGAAGTTACACGGTACGGTACGCGGTAAAAATTTCCTTGCCGTGCTCAGAAATGAGAGGAGGCCTGTGCGCAGCAGTGGGACGTATATAAACTATATCTTTAATATAATGCAGAAGGTACAACTACATTCCTGCCTAGGAGTCCATCCAGATAGGTACCCTCTTACCTATTCTATTATTAAGTAAGTAAATAATGCTATAGCTAAATTAGTTAATTGGTTTAATGTTAATAATTTGCGTTTGAATGGAACTAAAACTAAGTGTATGAAATTTGTAACTCCTAATGTTAAACATGTCAATACTAATGTAATTTTAAATGGGGAGGAACTGAGTCTTGTTGATACCACCATTTTTTTGGAATCACACTGGACGCAAAGCTTCAATGGCTCCCCCATATATCAAAACTAGCTAGCAGACTCAGTTCTGCAGCATATGCTGTAAAAAAGATTAGAACTCTTACCAATGTTGAAACAGCTAGAATAGTTTACTTTAGTTATTTTGCTATGGGGACACACGACTGACAATGAAATTATATTTATTTTACAGAAGAGGGCCATTAGAGCAATATATAATTTAAAACCAAAAGAGTCACTGAGACAAAAATTTAAGGAAATTAATATTTTAACTCAGGCCTCTCAATACATTTATGAAAATGTAATGTACGTACACAAAAATAAAAGTAGTTTTGCGAAAATAGGTGATATTCATTCTGTAAATACTAGGAACAGACACAAGCTAGTGGTACCAGTTACTCGACTCCACCGAGTCAGTAATTCATAGTTTCTTGGGGCGATGTATACGCTTTTACAACAAAATCCCAGAAAATATACAAAATTTATCATACACAAAGTTCAAAAATGTTATTAAACTAAGTTTGTATAAAAAGGGTTATTATAATGTTAAGGAATTTATGGATGATAATAACCCCTGGGAAGGGTGATCGCTACCAAGCTATATCTAATTTGTCTTGTGTTGCTAATTGTAAAGATGATTGTAAGCTATTATTGGATTCCCCCCCGAACGGGTTCTCGCCTTGTCGTGGCGGGGGGGCTTAGTAGCCGTGGCTTGGTCTCCCACGGTGAACAAAGAGGAACCCACGTGGCTGGCCCGAGGTGAAGGGCCGGCCTGAGGTGGCCACTCCGAGTGGGCTTGGGGAGCCCACTTCGGATGTGTGCTGGTGGACTGCAGCGAGTGGGGACTCGCGCACCCTCTACCGCTGCAGCCGAGGTGGAGTCGCGGAGGAAGAGGAGTGTTGGTATGGCGATGCGCCACTCGCCCTATCCTTCGCGACTCAAACGGGGCCGCACCGTTGATGCGGTGGTGGTGGGGCTGCGGGGGGAGAGGATTGTCGGTATTGCGAGGCGCCGCTCTCCCTACCCTCCGCAGCCGAATCTTGGTTGGCGGCGGAGCCATAGACCAGATCCGCCGCTGGGGTCGGGAAGGCTAGTACTTCTAAGTGCTCGTTTTTCCTGGCCCCATGGCCTTTGTGCATCGGACGCGGGGGCGTCTGTTGCACAGACGTAATTGGAGGCCGTGGAGGAAGGCGCGCCATGTGTTCTGGTGCGCCTTACCTGGGAAGGAGAACGGGGAGGAATTTTCCTCTCCCGAGGAGGTGCTGCCATGGGGCGGCAGGCGCTAGTAGGGCCGCGGATGTGTGCGAAAGCGTTCCCGTAGCCCTGCCAATATGCGACAAAGGTGGAACACCATGGGGTTTTAGTCGGTGCGAGTCCGACATAACCCGTCCTTGCCCCCGCGAGGCGGGTATGCGTAGGCATTTCCCCATGAAAAAAAAAAAAAAAAAAAAAAAAAGCTATTATTGGAAAAAAATAGTCCCGCTGGGTTTCTTGCTGGTTCTTCCTAGGACAGAGGTTTTCTTTGCAAACCAGTGGTAAATGAAAAAAGTGGCTTTCAATAAGTATTTGTTATAATCTACATTGAATTAACAAGTTTCCGTTTCTGTTTCTGTATTCCTGTCACCAAATAGCTATGTACTACACTGCATTGCACTGCTAGTACCGATCTGAATGGTATAGAGAGCCAGTACAATTAGAAAATATGTGATAAATTCCCATTTTAGTACTGAGAGATGATAACGCATCTGTAAACTTATTTGTTTAAAAGTCAGCTGCAGACATCCATAGAGTGTAGTGCCCACTTACCGCCACGTATGTCTTGTAAGTACGTTCGTTACCACAGTTTTATAAGTAATATATTACTGGTTAAGACTTACATAGAGACTTAAGTAAACCTTACATAAATACACTGAACGTCGTTTGTTTTTATAGGAATTTTTTTCTTACACTAAATTTATTCTGACATAAGAAGTTAGTAACAACTCCCAAACTATCTCAACCCTTAAGCATAAACATCTCTTACGAAGCTGTTCAAATAACAAATCCGTTATTAATTCAGAAAATAACAAATTTATGATCTCTGCTCGGAATATTACGTATAATATGCTCATATATACTCACATCTGTAAGCAACGGAATGGGTTATGTTTGATCAGTGTTTACAAGAACATTCAATTTACATAGTTTTGCTTTAACTAAAGCAATGTTTGTATATGACTCTATATAGACTTTATTTTGGAGACTTCTTCCTTTTACAAATACCTTCGCCCTTTAATGTAATACTCTTACTAAATTTTACACAAGTAATGGTTACTAACGAACACATAGTCATCCTAATGTTAAGTACCCGAGATACACCTGCAATCAAACTCGATTAAATATCATAATGCAGATATGTTGTCACCCCATGAGGTTTAAGATAGACTGCCTCAGTATGAAATTAAATGAATTTGAATGTATTCATCTCTTCGACTAAAGGAAATAAAATGACATAAGGTTGCTATGGCCGGAGAATAAAAGCGAAAGTAGTTCCGCCCGTCTTCCTTTTAATACACTTTTACTAGCTTCGCGTGAATCTATCTATATATCTATGAAACGGAATCTTTTAATGTAATTTTAACCAAATTGTAGACGGCCGATTGACTTGAAACAAATAAATGTATCGGTCGGACTCTAGGCTAAGACGATTAAAATTTTAATTGCAGTTACATTTTATTACTAATTTTAAGTCCTGGCGTCCCATATTTAAGCATCAAAACTTATATTCCATGAGGCGATCAAAAGCTACTTTAATTAAAATCTCTATTTTAATGTCAGTTTTCTTAAATTCAGAGTAAAATTTGAATATTTTATTAATTATTACGCTTTTAGCGTTGTAAAATGCAAATTAAGACATGCTGCCCGCAAACCCGTTAGTAATTGTGCTGCTATAAATTGTCACATTTATTTTTTTTACTTTTAAATTTATGAATTATGCTACAACTTGTTTTCATTGATAGATCTGACATTCCGTTCTTACCTACATTCACCCATTCTATAGAGTACCCTCCCACTTAAAGACCTGGAACTCAATCGTCCTGAGCAACCGAACCGTTGTTCCTCACGGATCAGTACTCTCTGCTACTTATTCTTATAACATATTTATAACTAGTTAGTACAAAAACCTCTGGGTATTTCGACGACTTGAACGTTCCAGAAACCTCTAAGTCGAGCTCTAATGACAATAAGAATTAAAAGTACGGTTTTCTACTGTCAAACAGAGCCGGTTAACTTGACTCCTCCTATAGGCGTTATTTCAAATCCACGACCAAAATGGTAGCAAAGAAACTGGGTATTCTCTGTACTGTCACAAGGATAACTTCTTAACCTATATATATATATATATATATATATATATATATATATATATATATATATATATATATATATATATATATATATATTCAAATTCTCCGCTCTTTTTACAAACAGTTACATAGAAAACTAAATTATTGTGCACCTACCCCCGAAAAAAAATCGGGGGTAGGTGCATAAGCAGTGACAACATATTTTTTGGGTCTTGTTTTGATAACTAATTAAAATAGTAAAACTTACAAGTTTTAGGTATATTTTCTAATAAAATCCATTAAAACTTATTCATCTTAAATCTTGACTAATATACCATAGCACATGTATTAGTTTGCACCGCATCTGCTACAAGTACTATTCTTACACTACATTACTACACTTCAACACTGCACTATGGCTGGAAGAAGAAATCTTGAAAAAACTAAACCGGAAGATGCTGTCAAAACACTTGAAAAAAAGTTTGAAGAGTGAATGTCTTCTTTTCAAGCCCGGTTGGAAAGTTCTCAACCTAATATCACTTCTCTCACCAATGATTTTATCATGTTCAAAGAGACTATGAAGACTGCGCTGGAGATCTTAAAAAAGCAAGTTCAGTCCCTTACACTATTGACTGATTCCATTGACAACAGGAGCAGGCGTAAATTCCTTTTAATTCGAGGCATTGAAGAGTCTGATACAGAAAACTGCATTGACATTGTTGTAAATCTGGTGACATCAAAATTAAAAATACATACATTTAGATCAACTCAGATTCAATCATGTTATCGTTTGGGAAAAAACACAACAGCAAATCCTCGTGCACTGTACCAGCAGTGCACGAGGATTTGCTGTTGTGTTTTTTAAAGTTTACAGATTATACCATTCGTCAAGAAATCTGGCGTGCTAAGCTTTCTTTGAAAGGAAGTAATATTTCTATTGCTGAATTTCTTACACCTCATAGAAGAGAAGTTTTCAAAGAAGCTCGACGCCTACATGGTATGCACGGGTGTTGGACACAAGATGGTAACATATATCTAAAGCTCTGTAATGGAAGCAAGGCACGTCTTGTTTCTCTAGACCAACTGGCTGAATATCCTGTGAGTAATTCAGAAACTTCCAAAGCTGTGGCCTCCAAACAACGGTCTAAACCTGGAAAAAAGTTGTAAAATTAGTCTCTTTATATATTAAATTTTTCTTTTTCTCTATTATTAAGAATCTCACTACTGTAGTTAATTGCATATTTTACTTAAAATGATATTTAACTTACCGCTATTGGAGTTTATGCAATTATTCATTTCTTTTGTTTGTAGGGCATAATTATATTATGTATCATTACTTATAAATACGAACAACTTTTATCATTGGTAGTTGTAGGACTTATTACCCCAAACTACCTGCTTTATAATTAAACTTGAATATAATTTAACTTGAAACAAACCTCATAGAACATTGAATTGAAACTTTTTGCAACCTTCAAAGTTTTTATTTTTGTTTGTTTATTGGTTATGTTTTATTTGTTTTGGCTTGTAAAGTCAATATGAAATGACAATGTCAAATAATTAAAATGTCATAGTAAAGACAGATCAGAAGTTCTATTTTTATTATGGTAATGCGATCAATATATACGCAGGGTTACCACCGTAAGAATTTAAAAGTGCGCATTTACAGTTTTTTCTTTAGAGTAATTTTTTTTAATCGGCATACTTGTACTGTTTTCACTTTTCTTTATCAAATTATAATAAATTGTACTTCCTTCTGACATGGTTGTAATGTCCTAACTGGTAGTAGATGTGGCAAGCTAATAACAATTTTATTTTTGCTCAACCCACGGTATAGCAAAACAGTTCACTTATTTTTATCACCGGCCTATTCACCTATTTCACCGGCCGAGCCAATATTTCTCGAGAAAACGTCTCCGAGTGCCGGGATAAACTTGTGTCTGAAGTCGAGTCTTTGCTGTATAGAGTCTCGGATTGGGGACGACTAAATCTAGTCCAGTTTAATCCCCAGAAGACACAAGTTTGCGCGTTAACCGCTAAAAAGAACCCCTTTGTCGTATCCCCTCAGTTTCAAGGCACTCCCCTTGTTGCCTCAGCCAGTATCGGAATTCTCGGCGTCAACATATCGAGTGACGTGCAGTTTCGTGGTCACTTGGAAGGGAAGGCCAAATTGGCCTCTAAAAAGCTTGGCGTGCTCAACAGAGCGGGACAGTATTTCATGCCGGCACACCGCCCGCAACTATACGCACGGGTGCAGGTTCGGTCTCACATGGAATACTGTTCCCATCTCTGGGCGGGGGCTCCCCAGTACCAGCTCCTTCCACTTGACCGCATCCAGCGCAGAGCGGCTCGAATCGTCGATGACCGAGTGCTTTCCGATCGGCTCGATTCACTGGCACTGCGAAGAGATGTTGCATCCCTTTGCATTTTCTTTCGCATATACCATGGAGAGTGCTCTGAGGAATTTTTTGGATCAATCCCAGCCGCCATATTTCGTGAACGCACTACGCGGCAAACGTCCCGATACCATCCACACCATCTGGATGCTTGGCTGTCCACCACTGTACGTTTCAAAAAGAGTTTTCTTCCGCGTACAACCTCTCTGTGGAATAATTTACCACCGGCGATTTTTCCGGACCGATACGACATGGGGACCTTCAAGAAAAGAGCTTACTCCTTTCTATAGGGCCGGCAACGCACCTGCAATTCCCCTGGTGTTGCGGTTGATCATGGGCGGCGGTAGTCACTTAACATGAGGTGAGCCACATGCTCGTTTGCCCCCTCTTCTATAAAAAAAAATAACTGGCACCTGTATGCACTATAAGACCTCTGGATATATATATATATATATATATATATATATATATATATATATATATATATATATATATATATATATATATATATATATGTTTGTGTGTGTATATATATCCGGTTTTATATAGAGAACTGTTAGTCTTCATATATAATCTATACTCGTCTATACTATTTGACGATATTGGACTAGATGGGAAGGCGAGCTCAAGGGTTGACGATGACATATTCTTTTTTGATGCAAAACTCCATACCCTTTACCATCGATGTAGCTTTGATTTTTTATAGAATAAGAGTAGAGAGAAAGAGTAAAGAGTAACAAACGAGCACACAGTCCACCTCATGACAAGTGGATGCTATGGCCCATAGACATCTACATCTATTCTCGAATAAGAATCAAAATGCAAATGCGTTGCTACTCCTAAGGAATATTGCGGAATGCCTCGTCCTCAGTAAAAATCGTCTGCAGTTCTCTACAGTCACCACACTAAACACAGCAGCCTCACGCTGCCATTTTACGCTGATATTCTGCGAAAGCGTGGTCCCACCCTGGTCGAGCCGACCCATTCGTGTCTCAACCATAATACAGTTGCAGCATGGCTCACTAATAAAATTTTCATTTTTTCATAGTTTTCATTTTGCAAAGTGCGCACCGAAGGAATAGTTATAAGCCAAAAAAAAACTAGATAACCTTTAACAGGTTACATAAAGAGGCACGCAGGAGATTCCCTCTTTTTGCTCCTGGGGATAAGGGAAGTTCTGTCAGTCTTGCAAGGAATAACGTGTTCCACACTCGCCAAATAACGCAGGGCCACAGAAACGCTTTCACAAACAACTGTAGCCTTACTAACGCCCTTCGGTCGCCCTTTCACCAGTAGGAAAAACATTACCCCAATTCTTACTAGCATGGCTTATCATTGGTTACCGTTCTAATCGTCTTGCACCGTGATGTTCTGAATCTTTTTTTCTCATTTGTTCGCCTGACTCCATTATTTCTGTATTTATCGCGCCTGGCGATGGAAACTGTACCGTAATTCATTTTTTTATGAATTACGGGCAATACGAAAAAAGTTTGTGATCACTAGCAAAAGCTGATATATTTTTAAAATTTAACTTGTCAAACTTTTTTGGTGTGTGATTACTCCACACACTACTGAAAAAGAAACATTTGAAATCACACATTTACAGCTTATTCTATCAGACTGTAAGTAATTATTTAATGGCCATTGAGCTATAACTACTAATCCATAAAATCAACTACTATTCCATAGAATTGGGGCGTTAATGCCGCACTTTACTCAGTTACTCGCTACCTCGCTAGGCGCTACTGAGTCGACACGTTTCATTAATTATATTTAAAAAAATCTCGATAAAATATGCCTTGGTTTGTTTTTAGATATTGCACAAATAATTTAAATAATGCTAGCAAATACCAAAGAATAAATTTTTATCGATTAATAAAATACTTAATTATTAAAAAATTGTATTATAGATTAATAATAAAACAAATTATTCCTAGATGCCATCTCGTGTCGTGGAATATAGATTATGAAATTAATTTGTTCAGATGCGACATTTCTGCAGGTAGGACGGGTTTAGGACGAATATATTATTATGCACATTTTTTGTATAAACATATATAAGTTACTATAATTAGGCTAAATATTATTTTTAAATCTGCTCATTATTCTTTTATTTTATGTTTAGGTTTCCATATCAAAGTCAAAGTGGAATAAATTCGTCCATTTTCAACTCTCGCGTGCCCAGCATTTATGAATTATGAAAGACTCTTATTCTAATTTAAATAAATATATTTGTAATTTAGATGTTACATTAATAAGTTTTGATAAACATACATATACTAAGTTTTTTTTAATATTTGACATAGTTACTTCTTAAAATATTCAGATAAAAATATCATTAAAATGTACTACATACTACATTTATGTAATATTAAATTTAATAAGCAAATATAATACATAAAATAAATGACAAAATTTAAAAATTGTACTCGATATAATTTACCTATTTAACAACACACAACCGCGCGAACCCAGAGTAGTGCACATTTTTTGTTTGAAATATCTGTTCTACTATGTAAGTAAGTACATATTACTTCAATGTTAATGGCAAAGTTTTAAACTTTTTGGCGCCAATCTTTACTCTATGCAACTGTTTGACCACAGACTATTAACTAGTACCTAGAGTAATAACATACATAGTACTTACTCTGAGACATTAGTAGTATGAACGTCAACAAACGACTCTTGTATAAATGGAGGTCAGTAAAACGACATAATTCGTCCAAGCCAGTGTGTACGTAATATGAACGTAAACAATGTATATTTTACTATATTTTATTTTATATGTAACACATATTATATTTGAATTTTGTCCCTTAACTATCCCAAATCTAACACTCCTCCATGCGTGCAATATGCTTAAAAGGAGGTACAAAGTTTTCCCTTCTTTTAATAATACATATATATTAACCATAGATATATTCTTACATCAGTTCATACTGAATCTATGTTAATAACCAATTATTATTATTTTATACATCATAAATTACCACTAAAAAGGTCAATAGATTACTGGATACTAGCTATCTGTCAACAAACAAATTCGACTATCAATCTTTCATATTAGTTGGCCTAGCTCTTCTGTTCGAAATAAAGCAAAATATTGTCCATCTTAAATAAAATTGTTAAATGAGGAAAGCAACTAGCCGTCAACCTGTCCGATTAGTTTATATTCAGTGACCCCGCAGACTACAGACTTTCTATCGGACGATAGTTTGATCGGATTGGTCTGTTAGTGCTCATACTGGGCCAACAAAACAATTGGGTTGGACCTGAGTGCGCAGCCTAGCCAACCAACAGTCGGTGGAGTTGGTGAAGAGATCAAACGCGTGGAATGGTATCCAGAAATATTATTATTGTTTACTTGATACAAAGGGGAAGACGAATCAGAGTAGTCTTTTAAGTTCTTTTAAGATCACTGGTCTTTTTTCAATCTCCTGAATTAGGTTTTCAGTATAAGTTTCGACAAGCAGTAACGAATGCGAACCCATCATGTATGCTCACTCACGCATATTACCTTTCACGCATGCAACGCGGAGCCATAGATAAATAATTTCGTAGCAAGCTACGCGGAGCAAACTGAAGCTATCGGCTGAGTCGGCCGATGAAATAATCGGCGAGTGTGCGTGCGAGGAAGAGCGCCATGCTGATCAAGCATTCGATAGTTCCCCGAAAATTTAGTTTGAAGGTAATTGTGAAACCCACCAAACTTTTTTCATCGGCCGATACGGAATCCCTGTAATGTGCGCATTTGCATACCCCTTCATACTGATTAAGAAGCCGACCAAACTATCGGTTGATAGAAAGTCTGTAGTCTGCAGGGACTCCTACGTTTATTTCAGGGTTGAATAGACCGATGGTTGGTGATATGGAGCATGTAGAATAACACTTTTCATTACTAAGAAGTGGTCGATGTGTTTGAAAATCAATGAGACCACCACTACCTTAAAATATTTGATCATTGCGTTTAATTCAGTTTAATGACAAATAAGCGTTAAAAAGCTCAATTAACATCGATTTCAGAGTACGCCGAATAAACAAGTATTAAATTTGAGTTAAATTGACTTATCTCGATTCTATACTTGTGCAATGAGCTTGAAAGCTTCATTTAGAAAGCTGCAGACCTCTTATTCAATGGATTTAATAAATTAGCAATACAAACACGTAAAAGTTTATCATTAAATGTTTTCAAAGAACTCGCCACCAACATCTGTAGAAAGTTTCGTACGTCTAAACCAATTTTGAAACAATTTTTCAATTCACTTCAAACAATTCTTTTGCGGCCTGCAGCTGTTTTTTTTTAAAATAATTTAGACGAGAGAGAACAAAAAGAAATAACATCCCTGAATCGATCCGTACTGACTCTGTGAGTGTGCAGGCGCATTTTCAATAAATGGTCCGCGGAGCGGTATTAGGCCGATTTTTGCCCACATCGGTGAACACTTCTGGCAATAATTTAGTAGTATACATTTGGAATTGATCTTATTGCGATTGCGTTAAGAAATTGACATCAGGTACTCTGTTAAAAAGGAAAAAAACTAGCGATCGAAATCTTTCCTGCGCTTCTCAATCGCTTTACTTTGGTAGGCCTATATAGAGGTAACAGCTGGGAAATCACCAAGCTGTCTACTGGTGCTTCGTTTCTAAATCGTATTGATAAATCAAGATTCATCACCGGCAATAATGTCGTAAACACGTCGAGTCGAGCCTGCTTCAAAATTAGCACCAGTTATCATATTAAAAAAAAATAATATTAACAAAGCTATAAACATTACTAATATTCCCCTTAACCACTCGTGGTAAGCTTAAATTGCTTGTGTTATGAATGGTTCACGCCAGTAGTCGAATGGTGGATTCGAACCCACGACATGGGTGACATGGAGTTCGCGGTCCGCGCCCCGATTTTAGACTACTGTCGCTTAAACTATCACGGCATCATATCACGGCATCATTTCACGCAGGCCTGCTTCTGAGTATCGGTAAGTATTCAAAGTTTTCCTCATACTTAGGGGGATATTTCCCATAGTTGCATCGCTTTACAGGCGGGTTGGTAAACACAGATAATAATGTTTTATTGTTATAAGGAAGTAACTACTGCCGCTCTTCTGGTTTGTTTACCTCTGTTGCCTATATGCCACGATATTATTGTGGAGTGTATGAATTATGGTGAGTGTTATGGTGGAGTGGTAACGTAAAATATTGACTTTCAATAAGAATTACTTGTAATCTATATCGAATAAAAATATTCTATTCTATTCTATTATTTTGTACGGGATTCAACAATAGCGCCACCTACCAATTGTGAAGCTAAGCCATACTCTATCATGCATAAAAATTTCATCAAAACCGGTCCAGCCGTTTAGGAGGAGTTCAGTGACAAACACACGTAGAGTAGAATAATGTATGTATATAGAAATAGTATAATCCATTTCAGTTAACATTAAATTAGACAAAGTTGTAACTTGTAAATATAACATGTACGAGAACGAGACGATACCGCAGAATTAATAATAGTGCTACGTAACGATACTGTTATTTTTAATTTTTTTTATAGAAGAGGGGGTAAACGAGCATGCGGCTCACCTGATGTTAAGTGATTACCGCCGCCCATGATCAACCGAAACACCAGGGAAATTGCAGGGGCGTTGCCGGCCCTTTAGAAAGGAGTAAGCTCTTTTCTTGAAGGTCCCCAGGTCAGGATTTTTTTTTAATTGTTTTTAAGGTGATACCTCGAAAATTTGGTGGTTGTTCTGCTGCACATATTTTTTAAGTTTTTAGTCTATGATTTTTGACTATATGATCTAGGGTTTCATAAAAGGAAAACACGATAACATGTCATTTTTTAGATAGAAAAAAAATCACAAATTAGGCTCTAATTAGTCACATTTTTCCATTATACCACAATATTTTTACGAATAAGTTCATGAAATTATTTTTAAGGCATAGTAAATAACTATATTTAAGTTCTAATACAGTAAAAATGTTGTTTGGCGCTTACATATTTTTTCCGAGCGCGTGCCCGGTATGTCTATCTTATAATTTGCGTATTATGAAATTATTGCATCACTTTCATTTTAACACTCCCTCAGTTGCCGTAAGCTTCACCGACATAGGGATACGTCACGCTCCCAAAACTACGATTCATTTTCAAGGTATCCTCTTAATGTGCTCTTGATTTATTTATCTCTTCACATTTTGTTATTACACAGCAAATATTATGCAAGTGGAACTGGATAATACATAACATAAACACTCACGCCTGTCACCCAGAGGGGTAGGCAGAGTCTACAGACTTCCATTTGGCACGATCCTGACACACCTCTCTCGCCTCCTTCACATCCATATACCTACGCATACATGCTCATACATGCTCTGATATGATGCATGAAACTGGATAACTAAACTGAATAAAGACACATACTGCGATAGATAAAATATATGTTTCCTAATTATTCTAAATAAAACCTACTTAAATAGTAAAATGAGTGCACAACGCTTTATTGCGTTAAAAATCTAAGCGATAAAATTATGAGAAACCTGTAGGAATGTTTTCCATAAGGATTTTTAATGTTATGTCGTTTAATTCGACGAAGTCAATTTTAACGAAAAAGTAATCACATTTTGTTAGACGATTAGCGTGACTTGTTTTTTTTTCTATAGAAAATGAGTGACAAACGAGCAAACATTCCGCCTGATGTTAGGTGAATGCTGTGGCCCATATACATCTACATCTATCCTTATATTATAAGAAGAATCAAAATGCAGATGCGTTGTCACCCCTGAGGACTAAGATGGAATGTATCGTTTCCAGTTAAAATGGTTTCCGGCTTTCTAAACTCACTATACGAAACAAAACAGCATATGAAGTTGCTATTTGACGCTGGTATTCTGTGAGAGCGTGGTCCTTCCCCGGTCGAGCCGACCTATTCGTGCTGTAGCCATAATATAGCTGAAGCGTGGCTCTATAGAAAAGTTTCGAAGGCGTTATCATCATATCTTCTCAATATATGCCATTCGAAAAAGTACACGTATGTACAAACGTTTGAAACAAAGCTATCATAAAAACCTGAGATTTGTTGAAAATTTACATTTCCAAATATCGGATAAATACCAACAACTTGTACAAAAACTCAATAAAACAAACATTCCAACAGCAAATGTAAGTTTAAAATTGCAATTTTAACTTGATGTAACTACAAATTAACAATTTTTAGACTTTTACTTTACTTGTGCTGTGAGACCTTGTTTTTGCTATATTTTATGATTCTAGGTTAACGGAAAATTATTTATACGTTTTAATGAGTATTAAAATATACCTAATATAACAAAAATGGCCGCGTCTTTTAAATTCATTGTCTTAGAAGTTTGAATTTTTCTCCTTCTAAAGACCATAAATAATAACGGTAAAAATAAAGCCGAAAGAGATAAGCAAATAGAATATCTGGACCTGGCTCACGAGGTGACCGATATGTGGGGTGGTCTGTCGACCGAAATTATTCCTGTAGTCGTTTCTGCAAACGGACTAATCCTAGTCAGCCTCTCGGGTCATCTGATTGGGCTTTTATTTATTATTTATGTATAATTTATTTATTTATGTTAGTATATTAAATATATATTTATGGATATTTATCATTTTTTTAATATATTTATTCAGCCCAACCAGATGAGGGAAAAAACTCAATAACGCCTCTCTAAAATTGACTGCAATTTCCTGCACACCCCTAAGCAAGCGAAATCGGGCTGTCGTGAGTGCTCTTAAACTAGTGCTGGTGACCCATTTGGAAGCCGGACGGGACCTTTGTGGAACGGACTAAACTGACAGTTGTTTGTATTACTAGCGCCAAACTTCCCATGGCCTTTAGAAAAATAAACTAGGACCGTATCGCAAAGACAAGGGTCCTCATCGGCAGACTGACATGCTTCGGGTTAGCTAATAATAGACCGAGGGTTGTATACACCGTTAGAATGACGCTTGCTGGGACAAATATCAATTTGTCCCAGCCGGATATCACGCAGAAACTTACGGAGCGCGTAGATGACCTGAAGTAAAAAATCGCTGCTTGCGATTGTTTGCTTGCTTAGCGAGCGGATGAAGGCTGCGGGGAACCGCATAAAGAGAAGAAGGGATATATTTCAGGGCAACTGTCTGAGTCTAATCTGGTTCTGCTTCTCTTTGAATCTAAATACCTTACCGGAGTGCTCCGGGAGGGGAGCAGGACAAAAGTGACCCTCCTTTCTTTATGGATTATTTCAAATTATTCGCTTCCAGTCGCTCCCACCTTATGGAATTGATAAACATCACTTGTGATTTTACCAATTCCATTAGAATGGAGCTTAGGAGGTATAATTGTGTGGTCCTTTATTTTAAAAGGGAAAGGGTTGCTAACTCTGAGGTCATAGACTTATATATGCCCATTAACTTAAAGACCCATTCTGAGGATGAAACATACCGGTACCTGGGTACGTCACATAACATCGGCGTTGATGTGTCGGGTATGGAACATTCAGGTTGCGATGTGTTTTATGCACACTTGAACAAAGTGCTTAACAGCCTTGTGCCCGATGTGAACAAGACACACGCATATTACGGTCGGGTCATGCCTTTCCTCATGTACATGAGCAGTTTTTGCATACTTTGTTGGACTCAAACTAAACTTAAATCCCTGTATGGAAGAGTCTGGACTACCATAATATCCCATAGAATGCATCACTCGAGATCGTCGGTAATGAGGCTGTACTTGCCGCGAAAACATGGTTGGCGTGGCTTTTTAAGCGAGCTCACCATGCATACTCGCGAAGTATGCAGCCTCCGTAATTACTTCCTGGCGAGATCGTATGATCAATTCTATAAGGACGTCATTTATTATGATAAAGGGCTTACCTCTCTATCCTTAGCCAACGAGCAATGGCAGAACCCGGCAGTACATATCATTTCTGACCGTGAGATGGAAGGAGGAGCATCACGGGTCCTAAAAGGATCTACATGAGCCTTTCGTAGACACAGTCGTCTCCCTCAACTGGCTACGTATCCTCTTCCTCCTCAGGGAAACCGAGGGCTTTTTCTGTGCAATACAGGATCAGGTTACTAAATCCAACGACTATCGGAGATACATCCTAAATGATGGCACCATGTACATCTGTCGAATCTTTGGTTGTTCGGAGCGTTCTAACTCTGAGTACTTGCACAGGCACAACCAAGTCTCTGAAATACGGCCTCGTCGATATAAAACTGCCTTATTATAAGTTCCTTCCAGAAGCTATGCTCGAATATGATCGCGCCAGGCTCTACTGGGACCGGAACATCATCAAAGACAGGACAATTCTAGCGGAAAAACCTGATATTATGCTGATGGACCGGGCATAGTCAAGGATACGGACTTGGAAACAAATATCTGGACTTGGCTCACGATTTGACCGACATGTGGGTTTGTCTGCCGACTGAAATTATTCCTGTAGTCGTTTCTGAGAACGGGCTAATCCCAGTCAGCCCATCAAATTATCTGAGGCGACTAGGACTCCTGAACGGACCGCCCCGGGCTCAAAGACAGAAGGCGGTGCTCCTCGATACCGCTCACATCGTCCAACGCTGAGCCTCAAGCGTGTTTGCGAACTTCACATGTCTTCGAAATATTTTTTTCTTATTATACGTCTATACTACTATACTATGTGTAAGGCGGATACTTCCTTACACTCAAACCTTTTCAGAAATGGGGGAGGCCTGTGCCCAACAAGGGACGTTTATTGGCTATTTTGCTAACTTTAACTTTTTCCTAAAAGGAGAAATTAACAATCGTACATTAGTGACATCAACATCAAGGTCACATAAAATATTTTTATTCCTATTTACCAACCTTTTATTAAGATTTTTATTCAAAGAGAGATTGAAATTAATTCAATAAAATACGGGTGCCTCAGAATTTATATGCGCAATAGAGTTCGAAAGAAATATCCGCAGTAAAACGAAGGTAACCAACGTTTGCTAAAATATTAAAGTATATAAAAGTATCCGTAGACTTTATATATCCGGAGTTCGGCATCCCGGATCCATAATTATATTTTAGGCACCATAAAATTGACTTATAAAGTTTCTGATCGAGTCGTAGTTTCGAAATACCGTGCTTAAGTTTTATTGGTTGTGGGTAACACTAGAATGCTTTACTTTTTATCGTTACTTTTTATAATTTTAAAGTACCGTGTAATGGCGGTACTAGGCATGGTAACAAATATCCAACTGCAATCTATGGCACAGGCTTATGTTCAGCAGTGGACTTTAATAGGATGTAACGGTAACGGTAACGTCACGTTACTTTTCATAATTTAAATATCTATTACATTCAATATAACTTTAAGTTTTCGTTACTTGCACGAGTTATGCAAACGATATACTCCTTTTATTTATTACCCGCGCTGAACTTATAAATTGATGAAATATTTTGAGTAATGAACGACGTCAGGATGAAAAATGGTGTACATCTGAGGTAACAGCGAAAGAGTTTGTTCTTAATATTCATGTCCATATTTTGGAAGATTATATTATTTTGAACATATATTAGGTATATACACTAAAGGTAGAGCTGTTTACTTGCAAGATTGTTTTACAACAGTAGAATATAATAGAGGAAGATAATTTTTTTGCATTGAATTTTTTTGTACGTGGTAGGAGCCATGCTGCAATTATATTAGTAGTATAGTTGTAGCACGAATGGGTCGGCTCGACCGGGGAAGGACCACGCTCTCACAGAATACCAGCGTAAAATAGTAGCTTAATGCTGCTGTATTTCGTATGGTGAGTGTAGAGAACCGGAGACCCTTTTTACTGGAAACGAGGCATTCCATCTTAGTCCTCACGGATGACAACGCATCTGCATTTTGATACGTAATCGAAGATAGATGTAGATGTCTATGGGCCACAGCAACCACTTACCATCATGGTCTGTGTGCTCGTTTGTTACCCCGTCCTATAAAAAAAGTATATCATTCGATTACGTTAGGGGTCCTCAATACCTATTTTACATTTTACTAGTTCAAAAGTATTTAGTATGTAGTAAGTCGAATCGTAATCGAATAAGTAGTAGTTTGTCAAGTTTGAATAAAAATCGGAACTTTGTCTGGGGGCCACTTACACCACTACTTAACATCACCAGGTGGACTTATTATGTTCACTACACTCCGGGTCTTCCTAACGATAGGACGTGTCACTTTTTCCCGCCACCGCCCGCGTTCGTATTAATTCACACCGATAGTAGTACTATTATTTATTCTGTGCCTATAGCGTAAACTTGTGTTGCCAAGTGTCCCGATTACGTCACGATTTTCAGGGATCTGGTGACATCTCATCATCTCTTGATCGGAACGCCAAATGTCCCAAATTTTTACTAACCTCCCTAGTCTGTATTTCGATCCATCATTTTGACAGTATAATTGAATATATCTGTAAGCTGTTACTACAATAAAATACTTTTACTTTGACAATTTCAAATTTTCCCACCAATCTCGGACTAAATAGACAACATGAAAAATTTAAACTTTGCGCGTAATGTGTTGGCGTGGCAAGATACAGATATCAACCATGTTGAGTCGTTTTTTTTTTCTCTCACTGCCTGATGCCATTCGCCTTCCTGGGTTCAAATCCCGGGTCGGGCCAAAAAAATTAATTATTGAGTTTTTCCGCCAAAAATATTCTCAGTAGTTGCCCGGAGTCAGGAAGCTGGTGGTGTCTCACCCCCGTGCCTCGGAAAGCACGTAAAGCCATTGGTCCTGCGCCTGATCTCTCTCCGGTCGTGTTTGTTTCCCGTCCCATCGGATTATGAGAGTGAGGGAATAGAGAGTGCACCTGTGCTTGCGCATACACTTGGGCACTATAATCCTGTCCTGCGGCGATGGCCAGTCTCAGCTGAGGCAGGCCGCCGTGGCCGAAATTCGGTCTGGAGGACATTATTATTACACTTGTCTAGTTGTTAACTTGACGTGGTGACATTCTTTAGTCTACTCAATAAGGTAAAAAAGTAAATCCGACTTCAATTTACTAAAAGATTAAAATAATTTATACGTATTAGCTTCCGATATCGGGGATAGATCGGATATTAATTCTCGTATACACTATGTCTTAGCACTTACTCACAATTAAAATTATATAATTCTTTTAGTTCCAAAAGTATCAAGATGATTCGTGCTAGATGCCACCAGTAACCAACACCTTGAGCAGTCACACATACGGAGAGAACATTGTAGTGTAGTGTGTGTCAATATTACGCCGATCCAGAGCGATCGCGTATATTTTGACTTGCGCATATTTGAATATAATACACTCTTATTTCAGCTGCCGAGTTTCACCATCGCATTACGTTATCGAGTATGGAAACATTTTCCAAACGATCTGAACGATTGGCTGTCCAGCACAATTAAATTTTCGAGACGTTTCTGCCTCGAATGGCTAATTTGTAAAATGTATTGTCAGCAGAGGTATTATTTTTCTTTTAAAGATAGTACTTTCTTCAAAAAACCGGTAACGCACCTGCGATTTGCCTGATGTAACATCACTATTGGCGGCGATTACTTACCCTCCGGTAAGCCACATCGAATGCCCTCTTCTATACAGTCTTTATTATTGTTGCGTGCCCAAGTTGACGTCTGGTATCTGGCACTAGCGCCATCTTGTGGCGGGGACCAGAGCGAGGAGGACTTGTCAATTTTGTCAATCTTGAACTTTCGACCAACAGCGCAATCTAGTATCGAACAGAAGAATTAAGCTTTCTAGAAGCCTCACACTCAAACTTTCTGCGTCTGGTCGGTTAGCGCCCGTGTTTACTGGAATATTCTGGATGTTTCGGTGTAAAAGGTGTATTTAAAGCCTCTACAAGCCGCGATCGGGGCAGTATTGAATTTGGCGACACAAGCGAAGCTTCGGAGCGAAATAAAGTGAATCAGTGTAATTAATTATTAGTGTTTTTTAAGTGTTAATTGGTGTTCGGTAATAAAAGTGTAAATTTTGGTAATTCAATGGCAGTTTTTATTGTCACGAACCTTAAGCTTGTAACATTATTTTCTTCTGACCCATATCTGTAACGTCTTACATATTATGTATTACCTACTAGCGATCCGCCCTGGTTTCGCACGCATTATTTGTGAATCTCGACAACAGCACCAGCACCAGCGCCTAATGGTTCCGATTGTGAATCTAAACCATCCGGGAACACACAAACACACACAAAACATTTGATCAAAATCGGACGAGCAATTTTAAGTTTCAGTAGGAAACTAACTGACAGCAATTGATTTTATATATAAACTCTTTTCAATATGCGTCACAAATAAACTTGACTTAATAGCTGAAAATCACGTACTAAAATTAGTAATTGATATTAGCATTAAAATTCCGGTAAGAAAATTTTTTTATCTAAAGAGTTGATGGAAAATATGAAACGAAGATTTATTCACTGTTTGCTAAAGACGTCGTTGAATTTTCCATTAACGTTTCAAGAAAATTAAATTAATGTAATATGCAAACCTCGTCGCTAAGGGATTGCACTCCGAAAGAGAAATCATTTTCAGGTGGCATCTTTTATACGTGCTCTAAATATTGATTAAACTTTCAGTTTTTTTTTCCTACAAAAAGTCAGTGAAAATATTTGACTTCATAAATAATAAAGCTCGCTCGTCGCAGTTACAAAATACTATAAATACATTAGTTGTAATTGTTGGAAACCACAAAGAGGTCATCTGATCTATGAAAGATGACCAAAATGTCATCACTCATTTACCGGTACTAGCACAATGGTCAGAGAACTTGCCTGTTGAGTCGCATTTGTCAGTCGAAATCCCCTAGAATCCAACATTTTTTATAGAATTAGGGAGGCAAACAAGCACACAGTCCACCTGATGGTAAGTGGATGCTGTGGCCCATAGCCATCTACATTACTTCTCGATTAAGAATCAAAACGCAGATGCATTGTCCCTCAGGGATAAAATGTAATGCCTTGCTTCCAGTGAAAAATGATCTCTGGATCTTTACACTCACCATACGAAACACAGCAGCACTAAGCTGCTATTTTACGCTGGTATTCTGTAAGAGCGTGGTGCTTCCCCGGTCGAGGTGACCCATTCGTGCTACAACCATAATATAGCTGCAGCGCGGCTCTACCATACCTAGACGAAACACAATGACTGATCACCGTTAGTGTTGTAGTCTATCAAAAGTCGCCGCCCATGAATAACTGCAAAACAAGGGGAATTGCAGATGCGTTGCTGGCCTTAAAAAGGAGTAGGCTCTTTTCTTGGTGAAAACCTTTGTTCAACAGTGTACTTTCATAAGCTGTAAGGTAACGGTAATATTTCAGGCATGATACTAGTTAAAAAATACTTTTGTAGTTAATTTAAAATGTAAACTTTAATAATAATAAGAGTTACAAAGAAAATTTATGTTGCAGAAGTGAATGGCAGAGTCGGAAAAGAAGAAGAAGAAGTCGTCCTAGGCGAAAATTTATCCACCAAATTGGCGATTTATTGAAAACGGGCCAAACTAGGAGTACCCTTAACCGACGATCATGTATGCGTAGGTATATGGATGTGAAGGAGGCGAGAGAGGTGTGTCAGGATCGTGCCAAATGGAAGTCTGTAGTCTCTGCCTACCCCTCTGTGTGACAGGCGTCAGTGTTTACGTATTTATGTATGTATGTACTTTAATAATTGAATAAAACTATATTAACGGATTTTCATTACTTACGGATTAATTAAACGCGACAAAATCCGTAAATATAGTTTTATTCAATGTGTAGTGTTCGCGTAAATTTAAGAAATCAATAAACTTTTAGAAATCAAAAACGGCCTTCAAAAGCCATAATTGTTTGTTTCCTCGTTTCTTCAATACGAGTAAACTATTTTAACTTATCTTAACGTCAATTATGAACTTAGCAAATATATATAGCAAATTAAAAAAAAAACAAATGAATTTTATTAGCTATTAGACGAAAACGAACAAACCGAATTACCTAAATTATGTTACAACAGATTTAAGAAAATCGCAACATAGTCATAATAAACCTGGAATGTTAGCCGTGTGGTACTTGTTACGCTACATCTCAAAGGAAATTCAACAACGTTTCAGAGCTCTCAGCTCCGGTCAGCAATAAGTATTTGTGTGGGATATAATTAGCAAGCCGAGGTAAATAAATTTTGTGATAAAAACTTTTTGTATAAATATTTTTATTGAATTTGACATATAAATATATTTCCTTGTACGAGTAAGTTTCGCAACGATTTCGAACAGCTGATTAAGGTTAATGTTACTTTACTTTACTTATCTTCACGCACAATCCCTAACGGGGTAGCCAGAGAGAACAGATCGCCAAGTGTCACGATTCTTACATACCTCTTTCGCTTCTTTCAGGTTCATTAACTTCTTCATACATGCACGTCTAGGTATCCGAGTACTCTTGACCCTCCCCTCTTTGAGCAATTTGCTCCATGGTCTTCGAAAGTTAGTCTCGGTCTACCTCGACACCTTTTAATATTTACTTTCGCTCTATATATTTTCTTCACCATTCGGTCTTCACTCATTCGTTCAACGTGCCCAAACCATTGGAGTACGCCCCTATCAATTTTTGTGATAAGGTCATCTTTCAATCCTGCCATATTGCGAATCTCTTCGTTTCGCTTTCGGTCGGCTATGCTAACGCCACACACTTTTACTAAGAGATCGCATCTCCACTGCATTCAACTTGCTTTTATGCTTCTTCTGGCATACCCAGCTTTCGCTGCCATATAACAAAGTCGGTACCAACACTGCGTTATGTATTGCAAGGCGTGCACTCTTCACCACGCCTTGCCTTTTTACTAATGCATTCAGGGCACCATTGACTTCGTTTCCGGCAGCAACACGCCTATCCACATCTAAATCACATCTTCCATCCCGGCTGAAAGCACTCCCCAAGTATACAATTTCATTTACCTGTTCTAGACATTCCTGATTTACCCATATTTCACATTTCGTTCTCTCTTCGTCCTTTTCAAATACCAGAACCTTAGTTTTATTAGCATTCAAACGGAGACCTTTAATTTCACATTCCTCTTTCATACACGTGACTAATGCCTGCAGTTCTGCTTCTGATGGTGCAATAAACACTGCATCATCAGCATACAGCAGACAATTAACTTTTATGTCACCCAATTTCACACCCAAACAGCTATTTTTCAGCTTCTGTAAACAGCTGTCGAGATACAGTATGAACAGCCAGGAAGACATGACACAACCCTGTTTTACGCCCGCTTGGACGCTAAACATGGGTGACAGGTCATGCCCTACCCGCACACAGGCTTTACATTCATAGTAAAGTGACTGCACAGCCCTTAACAATCGACCATCCACACCATATCCCGGCAACAGTTCCCACATTTTCCTCCTTATAACCTTATCAAATGCATTCTCCAGATCCACAAAAGCACAGAAAATCCTCTGGTTAACACTCAGAAGCTTCTCCGTGATCATGCGGAGAGAAAACATTTGATCCTTGCATCCTCTACCAGGTCTAAATCCGCATTGTACCTCCCATAAGAATCTTTCCGATTTCTCTCGCATCCTACGTGTCAAAACCTTCGAGTAAACTTTACTTGCTAAACTGGTCAAGCTGATCGCCCGATAGCACCCGCAGTCAAAATGTGAACCTTTACCTTTATATAAAGGCACAATGACCGCGGATCGCCAATCATCCGGGACATCTCCCATCCGCCAGCACAAATTGCACAGCAGATGGAAGCTGTCCCAGACGCGAGGCCCACCGTACTTGATCATTTCAGCAGTAACTCTGTCTAGTCCCGCAGCCTTACCACATTTCAAACTTCGAATCGCACGTTCAATCTCTTTCATGCTGATGACCTCAGTGTCATCGAGGTCCGTGTCTGGCGTGCCAGTCACGGCGTCACCCCCGGATCCTTCACTAGGATCATGACACGCATACATTTCTCTATAAAATTCACTCCATCGCTGCATGACGTCCGATTTTTCTGACAGGACGTCATTGGTTCTCGAAAGCACTTTGTTCATTCTTAAGGCTGTCACACCACTCCGGGACCTTCCAACCTCTTTCCAGAAGAGTTTGGAGTTTTCCCTAAAGTTGTGCGACAACCTCTCGTCCGCTTCTATTCTACACCTTTCACGTACTTCCTCAATCAATGTTTTCGCATGAACTTTTTGCAGCTTATATCTTTCTTTCATCTTCTCTCTCATATGCTCATCGTTACTAGAGGCCAAGTAGTCTAACCATGCTTTTTTCTTCTTTTTTACAGCTTCTTTCACTGCATCATTCCACCATGCATCTCTTCTTTTACTACTACCTCTTTTTGTTGTTCCACATACTTCTTCCGCTGCACTTACCATTCCATCCCTAAGGTTCTGCCATGTTCTCTCCACACACTCTTTCCTGCCATCGATGGTGTCAAGCTTTTCGGCTACCCTCGTGTGATATTTGTCCCTAGTATCCGCTTCCTGAAGCTTCCAGCTTCGGATGCGACAGACCGACTGTGGTTCTGTTACTGTCGTCCGGTAGCGCCAACCCGCGAACAAACCCCTAAATCTAGTAATTACTAGATAATGATCCGTTCCCAGGTCAGCACCCCTGAACACTCGTGTATCCATCACCTGTTTTCGCAGTCGGTCATCCACCAGGAACAAATCAATCATACTTCTCTCATTCTTTCTTTCTCTAGTGTACATATGGATTTTCCTGTGATTAAACATAGTGTTTGTCACAAGAAGACCCTTTTCCTTGCATACAGCCAGTATAAGCTTGCGTTAATGTAGAAATTAAAAACCGATTTCATTCAAGTAAAATTATTAAGAGTATATTTGGTATGATTTTTTCAAAAGAATTCGATCTATAAAATCTCGTTCTTAAGTCACATACATAATATTTTCATATTTTATTCAATTCCTGTTTTCTATTAAATGGTATTTCCATTTAATAGAAAACAGGATGACTGAAACGGTAATATAATATTTTTATGATATGATTTTATTATATGATTGTTTATACAAAAAACTATAATAAAAACGTTTTTCTCAGCTAGGCTAAGCTTTCTCTCTTCTTATTATAATATAACATTAGTGTTAAAAGCTAAGTAATAAACTCGATTAAATATAAGGGTACCCAAATTTCGTTAAAAAAGGTATATTTAAAATGTTAATTTCACAACAAAAGTGAATAAAAACACACAAAACTGCGTTCAATATATATAATATATTAAGATATAATGAGCTGTGGTAGCTCAGATGGTTAACGCTCGCGTTAACCTGGGTTCGATCCCCGCCGGCACCAATGAAATTGTTAATTGCAATTTTAAGAGCTGATTTACCACGTGCTCGGCGGTGAAGGAAAACATCGTGAGGAAACCTGCCAGAAGACTGAAGATATGTGAAGTTTGCCAAAACGCATTGGAGCAGCGCGGCGGACATTTCCTTGCTCTAAAACACTCTCAGAAATGAGGCGAGGTCTGTGCCTAGCAGTGGGATGTATATAGGCTGTAACTTTAACTTTTTAAGATATAATATATTGTTATATAATAAATTAAGGATAATTTATGTATTTAGCAAATAATAAACAAGAAAACACTAAATAAGAGATGAAATTAACAAGCGCTTAATTGAGGCGACTTAATTGACGATTTTCGACAGGCAAATGTATTCAAATTATTCAAAGAATTACAAATTAGATTAAAAATTATTTGTTACCTAGCTTTGTCCATTAACAAATCTTTTGATAAATTGGAACAGGATATGTAACCAGCAAAATGGGGAATTTTTCGACATCCGCGGCGCCTATATGGACAGTCCCACCAGACATCCCGGCTGTTTTTACTGTTCAACGGATATAACGTTACACATAGAATCTCAGAGTAGGTAGGCAGAATCCAAAAACAATGAGCTACTCGGACTAGGTTTGTTTTGAAAAAATTATAGTAGGCTAGCCCATCGCCTACACAATCGCGTCCAAATACCTAGTAGTCGCCTTATACGACATGCTAAGCAAGTAATATGTCCTCTAGACGGAATCCAAGACCAATAGGACCCTCAATCTGAAAGTTCAACGAGACTGTAATAGAGATCAGGCGCAATTGCTTTACACACTTACCGAGGCACGGGCTCCACCATCTGCTTAATTTTATTCACGGAAACTCCCAAATAACTAACAAACGTTTTTTACTAAAAAAAAAACTAACCTGGATTCAAACCCCAGACCCAATCATCAAGAGTCGCGCTTACAACCACTAAATAATTGAGATAGTCGACTGCTAGGTAAGTAACACAGTTGATAAATTACTTTTTGTTGTAAGACCCATATAAACCCGGGATCCATAAGTCCCAAACCAACATAGGACACTTTAAGTCACCTGGGACACAAATTACATATGAATAAACATTTAAATCGGGAACAATTAATTGTAGGCTATTTAAAGCATGCACTGTGCGAGATATCAATTTAAAATGTTGATACCTAGTTTCACATACCCAAAATGAGTGACTCTTCATTGCTCTTTAAACCGCGTTGTAAATGTTCTCACAGATTTTAAAAAATACTTATAAAACACCAAGCAGTAGATAAAAAAAAACGCTACTTAAATTACATTCATTATCTTTTGAATTATAAATCTCTAGAAACTAAGTTAAATTTACACAATAACTAATGATTACTTAAACTCATAGTAAAACGTACTTCAAAAAGTAAACAAAAATATTTCTTCATAGCAACTTCTGAAATCGGAGCCTAGACATTGTGTATTGAATAAGTAAAGCCACAACTTTAGAAGCTATTATGTCCATATTTTTAAAGTTTTGAAGTCGGTTTGTATTTTTTATTCAAAGTTTATTTATTTTCCCTTTTTGAATGATAATCCTAAGGAATATCAGTAGTTCAAAGTAACACTTAGAATGTCGTAGGGAATGAAAACTTTAATGTAAGTAAAAATATTAACATTAAAATGTTCCACCTTTTACGGATGACATCTTTCTTTTGTATGCGACTGCCCCTGAAGCATATATATTTATATAGGTAGAGATTATATTCTATTTGAGATATATATATATATATATATATATATATATATATATATATATATATATATATATATATATATATATATATATATAATTTAATAAAAACAATAATCATTGGGCTTAGCTGTTTCCGAGAAATCGGTTAGCATAAATAAACACATGCGTCGAATATAAAACCTTCTCGTAATTGTATTTGGTTAAAATATTTACATCAATATTCGATTAAAATTTCTTCTTCAAACGTCATACCTACTTGATTATCTTCCTTAATGCTACAAAAATTCTTTAATTTGTTAATAAAAAGACTAGTAAAATTTACTCATATTATTTTAGTATATTATTCATTCATCATTTATTTATGTTAACCTAAGTCCACATGAACATATGCCTCCCTATAGAATATAAAATAAATACATCATAAGAGGGTATTTGCCATACTCATAGTTGTTAGGCAGTTGATGCGACGTAGTGGTATAAATCGCCGTATCAGCGGATCACGCCGCGCCGTATCAGCGGATTTTTACAGTTTTCGTAGTATTCTTACACCGCCACTACATGGTTGATCCGTACGGTTAAGGTAAGCGTCCATTTGAGGCAAGTCTGGTCGCAACGGTGCGGCGAGCATTTTGCGTACTGCGTCCACTATGCACGGCACGCCGCGCCGTATCAGCGGATTTTTACAGTCAGTCGTGCGAATGACAAGCGCGCATACGGTAATGTGACAATGGACAGCTCCGATGAGGAATTATTTTTATTAATTTTGTTGGTTAAGGATCAGGAAAACAATAAATTTCGCAAACAGTCTGGGTTCACGACATATGCAAAAAAAGAAGATGACGTGAATTTCATCACTTATTGTATAAACTGAAGAATGATTCCGAATATTGTTGAAGACTTATGTAGTTCCTCGTTCATTTTTATGTAAATACAAACGTCCCGCTCACTGCAATGTTCTACTACAAATGCTGCTCTCTATGCGTCCACTAGAAGCGGGGCGGGCAGGGCCGGGTCGCATATACGGAAAAATACGCTTGCCGAGTGATATGCCGACAGATTCCGTCGCAGTCCGGCCCACCCCGCCTCTAATCGACGCGGTTCATACAAAATGTATACCAAGCGGAATTTTGCGTTGCGATGCGACCCGATGCAGCCCGCCTGGTGGACGCTAACCTTTAGTGGTCACACGACGCAGTTATCGGTTAAAAGCTTTAATTAATAATATAGTCGTAGAGTCAAAATAAAATACATTATATAGTATTCGTACCACAGGTACATTTATTCATTGAAACATATACAGGAGTTACGTTTAGTTACAAATAAAATTTAGAAATACAATAGTACGGTGGAAAATAATAGCAGTAGAACAATTTTTCTAAGTCAATCTCCTGACGCGTTATGTGCCCCTTTTTTTTTTTTTTGCGGATGGAAAATCATCTAATGACGCCTTTCGCTCTGGGTGGAGCGTAAGGGAGTGTCAGACTTTTACTGACTAAAAACCATCCGTGTTCCTTCAGTGCCCTTACGTTCCGGAGCCGCGGTATCTCTTTCGAACAGCCCGCAGCCCCGGCAGGCGTCGGCCCTTGCGGGCCCCTTCTCGCTGCTGACAGCTCTTTGAGGCGCGCGTGGAACAAAACGCGCCGTCGACACGGCCTGTCGTCGTTAGACGGACGGACGGCGAGCTACCCATTGCTCGCCGTCCACAGGCCCGCGCCTACGGTGGTCGGGGGCCACGACGTAGCCCCCGACGCCCAGGGCGTCTCCCGCGGCGGCCGGGGAGGAGAGCTGCTGCTCTCTGCTTCTCCCGCTCCGCCACCTCCTTCGCTAGCATCACTGCTTCGCAGAAGGTGGTGACGGCATCCCATTCCGTCTCGCTCCGGACCATGGCTTCGACCAGGGCCGGACGCGAGAGGTCGCCGCCGCCTATCGCCGCTACGAGGACACGGCGGTGCTCCGCCCAAGCAGGGCACACCTCCACGGTGTGTTCCACCGTGTCCTCCGATCCATCCTCGCAGTGGGAGCACCCGGGCGTTTCCTTCCGCCCGATTCGGTGCAGGAACCTTCCGAACACACCGTGTCCGGTGAGGACCTGCGTCAGGCGGAAGGTGAGGATGCCGTGGCGTCTCTCAAGCCACTCCTCAAAGAGGGGTCTTATCGCCGCTATAGTGGCGTGCCCAGCACGGGGTTGCGACAGTCGCTGTCTCCATGTCGCCATGAGATCGTGCCGGAAGTCTGTCCGCTGCGCGACAACTTGCCGCGGCAGCGGGGTTTCCCCACGGCATAGTGCCTCCGCGCGCCATTCGTGCAGGCGCGCGAGGACTATCGCCTCCAGATCCCATGGCGGCAATCCGGCAAGGAGGCTCGCCGCCTCGCGGGAGATCGTGCGGTAGCCGCGAACCATTTTCACGGCAATCACCCTTTGGGGCGCGTTCAGGTGGTGGACGGCAAGCCGCGCCAAACCACGCGCCCACACCGGGGCCCCGTAAAGGGCCATGGACCGCACGATTTCCGCGTAGAGCCTCCGGCAGGAGGCGTTTGGCCCTCCCAGGTTCGGCAGGAGCCGCCTGAAGGCAGCCCCGGTCCGTTCCAGTTTGGGAGCCAAACGTCGGAAGTGCTCAACGAAGTTCCATCGGCCGTCGAGGACGAGTCCTAGGTACTTCAGCGTCGACTCGACGACGATGGATACCCCTCCCACCATCACTGAGGATCCCGGTGGTGGCCTGTTCCGAGGACCATGGAAGTGCATGGCCTCGGACTTGTGCAGAGCCACCTCCAGACCCAGTTGCCGAATCCTCTCAACGACTATCGCAACCCCGCGTGTCATAGTTTCCGCCGCCGCCTCGTACGACCCCCCTTGTGCCAGTACCAGCGTGTCGTCAGCGTAGCAAACTACGCTGACGCCGGTAGGGAGGTCGGCGCGCAGCACCCAGTCGTAAACGATGTTCCACAGAGGTGGCCCCAGAACCGAACCCTGTGGGACACCGCACGACATCTCTCGCCGGTTCCACTCACCGTTGCGACCGGGGTAGATGACGGCCCTGTCCGTCAGGTAGTCCCCGACTATACGACGGAGATAGGTCGGCAGCCGGTGATACCGGAGTGCCTCCCTAATGCAGCTCCAGGGCATGGAGTTGAAGGCGTTGGCGATGTCGAGAGACACCGCCAAGACAACCCCCCTCTGGCCACTGCATCCCCCGTCGTGAGGGCTCTCACGCGCATGATGGCGTCCACCGTAGAGCGCCTCTTGCGGAAACCAAACTGGTGTTCCGCAAGATCCGGCCCCGTCCCCGCAAGGTGCTCGGCGAGGCGGTTTGCAATGACTCTTTCAAAGAGCTTGCCCACCTCGTCGAGCAGCACCACGGGCCGGTATGCGGACGGAGAGTCCGCAGGGCGCCCCGGCTTCCGAATGAGGACCAGCTTCCCCGTCTTCCAACGAAGCGGGAATTGGCCTCTCTCCAAGCATGCGCTTAGGAGCCTCTCCAGTCGGGGCCCGAGAGCCTCCGAGGCCAGGACCCAGGCTTTGCCAGGCAAGCCATCGGGTCCTGGGGCGGTATTCCTGGCCTTGAGCCTACGCACCGCCACTCTCAGTTCTACCCCGGTCCCTTCCGGGATGTCGTCGTCGTCGTCCTGGTAGTCCGCTTCCGGGCGTTATGTGCCCCTAAAGGTGTACATTTGATTGAAGTTGTATTTTAAAATATTTCACTAGCCAGTTTGGTTTAGATGAAAGTTTTTTCGAATGAAGCATTGCTATGACTATTATTTCACTGATGTTGATCAAACACCTCTAACAGAGCAGGGACGAACTAGCAGTCACTTTTGATTTTTTTAATACCTAGTAACATCAGATGCACGAACAATATTGAACTAAAAAAACTACACCTTTATTTCATTTAACTTAATCGTTCCGGAAAAATTATAGGGCCTCCTATTTAATTATAAAATATAGATAAAATAAGAAGTACAGTGTGATTTAATATAAATAGAAATATTTGAGAATTCTCTTGACAAATACGACACAAACGAAGGCAATTTGTACTTCACGTTTCTATTGCATTTACATGTCAATAAATCAGTCTCGCAACGGTCTTTTGTGGTCGTTTCCCCAGAGGGTACTTGTCAGGAGCGAGTAATATTTCTGAAGACTTAAAGTTTCGAACGTATTTCTTTTATATACTATAATTCTATAAATGATCCTTACATACTCGTAAGTCTAGCTAAGCAACAAAACTTTAATCCACAAAGCCAAGATATCGTTAAAATATTCCAAAGTTTACGAATAGCTCTTTGTTATGTCCATTAAATAAAATTTGATTATCTTAAACAGTAATGGTTTACATAGTTAGCACAATATAAATAATGCACGTACTTGTTATTGATTTAAGTAAATATTAGATTTATAAAAGGATTTTCTTGTTAGTGTAATCTATATTTAACAATGAAATATATTTACTATCAAACTAACATTGTAACAGTCCGCGAGTGCTGCAGAGTCTAACCACATTGAATGTAACTTGTCTACCTCAGTATAATTAATGTTATACACTTCAGATGGATAGACGTATTTAGGTTTGCAACAGAGGACCTGCGGTCGTTGACGTATCTATATAGCTGTCTCCAACCATCTTCCTAAGAAAAGGTTAATTTATTACGTCTATTTAATTACGGTTTTAAACGTTGTCGTAAATTTTAGCATCGTATAAGACTTAACTGAAATAAATTTGATTTTACGCAAATATATACAAGTTGCTGGCCTTTGTGTTTGTAATTAAATAATTTACCTAAGTATAATGTTATTTACTTTCTTTTTATTTGTCCATAAATTTTTACCGAACAGATCCAGACAGGATCTTCTGTATTCTCATCGATTGAGCTATATCGATAGATCAATTGAGATTAAATTGAGATAATACAATTGATTGAAATTCAGTTGAACATCTTTTTCTGATAACCTATTGGCTTGTGTGAGAACTCTATACCAACCGTTATTACAACTATTGTTTTTATCATTAGTTTATAAACGAGGTCTGTCTTCAGATACATATATATTTATAGAATAGGAGTAACAAAACGAGCACCACCTGCTGGTAAGTGGATATTATGGTCCATAGACTTCAACTTCTATCCTCTTATTTATCTCCATGTTAAAACATTTAGGTCAAAGTTATTTGTCGGTCATCCTAAGACGTGAATAAACTGTCGTAGGCAACTTTTCTATCATTTATATCTAAAAAAGAACTACAGGCAGTAATTATATTTTGCTTGTTCTTCAATTTAACACACCGAGTTGTTACACAGCTTCGCTTGCTAGTCATGGGGCGTCTCACGTTGTCTTAAGCGTGGTATCAACTCCATAATATATATATTGGCTCTTTAGAAGATTTCTTCAGTACAAATTATATTTTATTTCCATTACACTTTTAGAATGTGCATCCCGAATCGTAGTAAAATATATTAAACAGTTAACTAATCAGTGATGGGATATTAATTTAATTCCCTTGAAGTAATATTTACATGTTATATTTGCATCTATGGGTTCCACGTATGTTCCGCAAGATACATCAGTTTAATTTGTATTTTAAATTTTGTGAAATTTGGATTAAAATCAAATTTTTTACCGTAAATTTTTTTTCGTTATTAGTTCAAATAAAACTACTTTTATGGATTTCATCGGGTTTATTCTGACAAATGTTAAATTTTTAACGATTAAGTTATATTCTACGTGTAATAGAGGGTGCTTTTTCATAATAGAACTTACGAATTATTTGGCTGTAAAATGAGCCGCAATTTACAACCAGCTTTTAACATTCGTGTTTTTTTTATAGAGAGGATAAAGAACAAACGCACAGTCCACCTGATGGTAAGTGGATACTGTTACTCATAGACATTTACATCTATCCTCGTTTAAGAATCAAAATGCAGATATGCGTTGTCACCCCTGAGGACTAAGATGGAATGCCTCAGTAAAAAGGGTATCCGGTTCTCTACACTCACCATATGAAACACAGCAGTATTAAGCTGTTTTTTTACGCTGGTATTCTGTGAGAGCATGGGGGGAAGGACTTCCCCAGTCAACACGCCTCATTCAAGCTGCAACCATAATATAGCTGCAGCATGGTTCTACCACGTTACAAAGTCGTATACTTCTTTTAACTATTAAAAACTAGTACTTGAACACTATCCTACATGATAGTAGGAGGTGATATAGTAATGTGGTGAAACTCACGCAGCTTTACTTGAAAACTAAACGTCGATTCGAACAACGTATATACACGTCTTGGTGAAAATGCACAAAGCAGTCCCCTGAACAAACCATTCGCAGAAGTTTGGGTAATCTTTATTTCACTAAGGCTTTATAATTCGATAATACTAGCACATCCAAGTAAAAGAATAATGTTAAAAGATGTCAGTTTTTTTACAGAATAAGGGTGACGAGCACACAGTCTACCTGATGGTGAGTGGATACTGTGGCTTATAGATACATACATTTATTTTCAATTATGAATCAAAATGCAGATGAATTTCCAGCCCTGAGGACTGAGATGGAATGCCTCATTTCCAGTAAAAAGGGTCTCCGGTTCTCTACACTCACCATATGAAACACAGCAGCATTAAGCTGCTATTTTACCCTGGTATTCTGTTAGAGCGTGGTCCTACCCCGGCCGAGCCGACCCGTTCGTGCTGCAACCACAATATAGCTGCAGCATGGCTATATGTAAAAAAATATTTTTTCGCTCCCGAGGTTATATCGTCATTATAAGTCTTTAGATCCTGCAAGTCTGTCGATTCTTCTTCAACTCGACTCGCAGCAGATTTTCAAAACAAAACCTCTTGTGATGGTTCCGGCACATCGTTATCATTACCATCACCTGCTAGATCGCGGTGCGGCATGCATTTCACACCGACATTACCAACACGCCATTATTCTGGGTCGCACTGTAACGTACTAGCATATCGTGCGCACCACCGTGGTGACGCTCATCCTCGCATACACAGTTATGCGTTACCAGCCTACAGTGAGAACGCACAGTCAACTGGACTGCACCATCGACTTTACCCGACAGTCTGAGCACGGAGGTGATGTTTTACAGCGCTGTCTCTGCATCACCATATGTAAACGGACTGAACGACATTCAAAGTCTTAATCACGCTTTCGAAGTTTTTGAACAACACTGCGTACACATATACGTATTAAACAAGCTTCGCATACGAAACGACCAAAATTTTATAAAAAAATATCTTACTATTTTTAAATGGTTTATTCACGATTCCTCTAACAATTAATGGTTACTTTCCCTCTATTTTTATTCCATTCCTACCAAAATTTCAATTGCTTGTGTATCCCATTAAACTCAAGAAAGTGTCTATGGTATTAGGTACCTATGAAATGGCTGTTTTTCATAAATAAAATAAAAGTATTTTTTTCTATATTTTTTATTTATATAAATCAAAGTAACCACACATGCAATCGATGCACCTTTGCCAATGCAGTGAAAATGTATTTATGCCCTTCTGGAAGAAATCAGCTAGACGGGAGGCAACAAATTCTTCAAAGGCATTTTGTACTGCCTCTCGGGTATTCAATTTTTTACCCGCCAAAAGTTAGCCACATTCCGGAAAAAGAAGAAATCTATTGGCGCAAGGTCTGGTGAGTACGACGGATAACGGAGAGTTTCCAACCCCAGCTCTTGTAACTTGGAAAACGTTTATTGTGTAGTATGAGTTCACACATTGTCGTGCAGGACAAGCGCGGACGAGCGAAAGACCTCAGCTGGCTGGAGCGGTGCGAGCTTCTCCACCATTGCATTCAGTTTTGCATAGTAAATATCTGCAGTAATGCTCATCCCGCTTGGTAAGAAGCTGCGATGAATCACACTGGCGCTAGATCACCGTACAGTGACCATCACTTTTCTAGGGATAAGTTTTTGTTTAGGGCATTGTTTAGGTGCTGAACTAAGATCCAACCAACTTGCTGAGCGCTTGCGATTATCAAACAGCCTTCATTTTTCGTCGCATGTAAGAATGTGGTTACGAATTTCTTCGATTATGTGCCAGTTGAGCACTTCCACGCGTTCTTCGCGCTAGCGATCGTTGAGTTTGTGGGGCACCCAATTGTCAAGATTTTTACCTAGCCATTTTGACACAAATGGACCAATATTGTTTTGATGCTGATGTTGAAAGCTGCAGCTAATTGAGCCGTATATTGAGTATCATCAAATTCCACAATCGCCTTTAATTCGCCACTGTCAACCAAAGTTTTCGGACGATCACGGGGTTCGTTTGTAGTACTTGCTCCGTCAAGGTCACATATTTTATATTTACTTGAAATTTTAACGTATTCATGACGACAAAAAAAGATTCAAATGCGTTGGAAACATAATGCTTATCAATAAACATATTACGACTAATATTGAAAAAAAAACATGTTTTTAAAATAAAATTAATTTGAATTTAGAATTCTTAGCAAAAAAATTTGATTAGAAATGGCCTATACAGCAGAACGGCAATTTCATAGGTAAAGACCTATTATTACTTTTTTTAATCCTTTGCTATCGATTATTATCTTCAACCGTAATCCTTCCTTTACCATCAAATTACCCTAGGGTCAAACATTTATATTTCGCAAAGACTATAACCACTTGACATCTGATTACCTGCTTACTCTATTATAATTTAAAAAGTAAGATAGACTTACAAAGAAATGTTACTATTATTAGAAATATTAGAACCAAATTTATTTAGAAAAATAACTGTTCATATATTTTATTCGTAATATTCCTACTGAAATAAAATGATTCGTAATCTTTTAATATAAAATACGGTAATAGGCATAGTGGCGATATGAAATAATAAATTTAACTTTTCGCTCACAGATGTTTCAAGATTTAAATATATGTAGAATACCGCAAGCTCTTTATTCCTACCCTTTTTGCGCGGCTCGATTCGTAAAACGTTAACTTACCAGTATATTAAAGTGAAATATAAAATGAAATATGACATATAATTGTATGGATTTCGTTGATTAAACAATCCTTATAAAAAGAAAGAACAACAAGTAAAGACAAATTGCTCAAAGAAATTGAAAAAGTTTAATGTCTTTTTCTATCATACCATTACAATGTGGGTCTTCAAGGGAAGAGTGAAAAGGCTTTTGTTAAACTAAGTCGGTGCGCTTTGCTTTCTTTGGCTGCAACGCCACTTACCATCAGGTCTTAGGCAAAAAATTGTTGTGACCATTAATCATCATCAAATCCTAAACAAGAGATTCTCTTAATTGTTAAAGAGTAGCGTTATTCGGCACGTTTTAAGAGGTAGGCGTTTTCGCTAGTCTGTCACGTAGTAAACGCCGGACGCATGAATATTATGAATACTGTAATAACCTTTACGAACGTAAGTACTCGTAATTCAAAAATAAAGTCTCCAATTGCCAAAATGTCTGCCAAACGTGGTGATTATGGCAAAAACTCTTTACACAAGGAACGTCTCATGTTCAGCAGTGGAATTTTATCGGCTTATAAAAAAGTAATAACATAGCGCCGCTAACTTCAGTTTGTAACATAACTTTTTGGTCTGATCTACGCAAACATTAACAAAATATTGAAACACTTCAGTTCCCCTCTCCTCTGTGAACATGGGTGCTGTGCAGCACCCGAATCGTCGGAAATTAAAAAGTTAAAATTAAACTTGATAAAATCTGTAAAATTATTTTCATTTAATGTGTAGCGTTCGCGTAAATATACGAAATGATTATATTTTTCAATATTAGAATGTATTTTCTCTCACGCGATTAAATATGTATAAAATAAGTACAATTTCAATTGGAGATATAATATAAAAAATAATAACATTTGAAAAATCTAAATGTGAACATGAACGTGCATCCTCGTTAACACCTGGTATAGAAAAGGCTATGAAACATCACAAAATATAAAAATGTGTAAACAATATTTTTGAAAATAAATTATAATAATTAAATATATTGCCTATAGACAATCCTCTGCAGGCGATAACTTTCTTCTCATTTCTGAGAGTTTTGACACCGTATACAATAATATATTTGTTAAAATTAAAAAACCTAAAACGAAATTGTGCGTAAAGGGTTTTGCGTTATGCGTGCATTAAATCTTGGAAGTAAAACTGGTACAACTCGTACTTCAAAATTCACCAAACCAATATCAATTAATATAATCAGGCATTACTTAGTGGAAATTCATTATATTAAAGACACCAACGGATAGTGCACTCAATTGAGTGAGGGTAGATGCTCTTCAAACTAGGTAAGCCGTATCATTTTCATTTTATTTTAAAAAACGAATCTTAGCTAATTCATTTTAACGTCTTTAACCAATATCATTGATATTTTTCAGATCACAACAATTAATGAATGTTAATTTGAAGCGGTTATATAATCGTACTTATCCAGACGAGGACTTCTAAGGAGAAAACCTACCTATCCTCTTTTATAATAATGTGGAAGAAGCTATTTATGTTAAGTGAATACTAATACTAATGCTAATAGAAATAACTAATACATGGTCTTTTCAGCAGGGCTCTTGACGGCTCCCTGGCGCATTGCCTTGTGGAATTGCTTCGTTCGAATCCCGCACGGTACAAGTACTTGTGCAGCCTTAAAATAATTGTTTCGTGTCTAAATGTTTGTCCTTGTGAATTGTATGTATGTAAACTGCCTCTATGATATAGGAAATAAACCTTGTGTGTATAACGTTAAAAAAAGGAAATAATAAATTAAACAATTTCAAAGCTATTGCATCCGTGATTATTATTTAATAAAAACAAGTGTCATAAACGAGCACAGAGTTACTGAACGATATGCCAATATTGAGGCCAATAGAAATCTACATCTGTATATTTTGATCAATTAAATACCAAACTGTAGATGATTTGCTACCTCTGAGAACTAATATGGAATTACCCAATATTACCATTAAAAAGAGTCTCCATTTCTCGTTTCTCGCCATACGAAACACAGCTACCACCTTGTTCACTCTGATATCGAGCGTGGTCCTTCTCCCGTCAGTCGACGTAAAGGAAAACAATATATACAAAATATTTCATGATATTTGTACATTGCGAATCAAGTTCCCGTGGTAAGCGTTTATAGTTGTACCCTAGAGGACATTCGTTAGGCACAGTTAATATTTATTGAGGCTTCTGTCTATGGACCCAAAGCTTTACATCATACAGGTCAGTGATTTTCTATTTCCAATGGGCAAATTCTCCGATTCCTATCAAATATCAATAATATATTCGTTTATGTAAATATTGTCGTTTATATCGGTCACGTTTCTGTTATACGTGATAACATTCACAAACTAAAATATCTATAGTAAATTATATACAAAAAATCGAAAAATGTTACATAATATACCAGTATTGAGCGGGTGCAAAAGAAAACCCCAATATACATTTTTTATGACTTGACAACAAAATATCAGTATTTTTGGAAAATATTACATTAGATATTTATTAAGCATTAATCGTTCTAAATCGCAATAAAACTAATCAGGTGGTTATAACGCTTTGAAATAAGCAGAAAAGTACCAGTAAATTCCTTTTAATATATTCATGTTTATATTATTTACCAACTACCAAGTTACGATGGTACCGTGCGCTTAAATTTTTAGTATCCTTTAAGTACAAGAGATTTAAAAGAAGTAAAATGTAAATAGTTGACTTAATTAAGCAAAATTGATAGCTGACAGCTTTCTTTTATAAACAAGTCTTGCAATTCTGGGAGACTTTGATTAATGACCAAGCTTCCTAGGAAGAAACTTTTAACTATGTTTTACTAGTAGTAAAACTTTAAAAGATAATGAAAAGTCAATCTATATTTTAAACTATTTTTTAATTTTATATTATTTGAAACTTACATAATATTATATACATAGACAAACGCATTAACAGTCAACATGCAACAAATTTAAAAAAAAGAACTTAACTAAAATAATAATTAAAATTTTAATATTTACGATTAAAACTAATTGTGTACAATATAAAAGAAGAAACTATAATATAGAAAATCTAAAACTAAAAATTTAAATCGTCAAAAAGACCTGCTCCCCGTGCCAAGAACGCTGGCTGCGTTTCCTCGCTGAATAGCTATACTTAGCCTTTGAGCGAGGAAAGAACCAGCCCTCTTATCACCAGCAGCGACGACCAGTCGCGGATATAGTTCCTTTAGAAACTCCACTGCACGTGGACCCCACGGACCGATAGTCTCTACAGCAAAAGGCACAAATATGTAGTCATTTCTCAAAGACTCATATTTGCGCCATTTACTAAATTCGACTGTCTCTGATGCCGCCCCGGCTCTAAAAGAGGTACCCTTTAGATGAGAGGCCGCCAAAGTGTCAACGCAAGTAGCATCCCATACTAGGGTTTTACCTCTCTCCCAAGGGACCAAAGTCATACCGTCGGGTCTCTTGCCATCGTCTCTAAATATCCCGCAAGGCTCTAAAACCGAGGGGATATTTATAGAGACAAGAGCCCTTCGGATGATTTCGTTCAAAGAACCGTGACGGGAAAACCTACCTGCACTTTTCTTGCATGAAAGTCCGTGGAGCCCAAACTCATCGACGCTGCTAAGTTTATATCTTATATTATTATAATCCGAGACTAACGGTTTTTTTTATTTCACCTTGGAACGAGTTGGAGAGAGTTCGACAGTGAATCGAAAAACACGACCATGAAAAACATAAACATTATATGCCTTATTTAATATCAATGATCAATAAAATACCTTCTTCTCGAACATTAGCCACAGATATATTTAGATCATTTAATCAAGTTACCGATATTTAAATAAGCTGAGCTGAACATAATTATAACCTAGTCAAAATAATATTCAAAAAACTGTTCAATCTAACTCTAATATTTTTTGCCGCTGGGTTTCTGCTGGTGCTTCCCAGAAAAGAGGCTTTTCCGAAACCAGAGGTAAAAGTAAAAAAAAAAACCTTTTAATAAGTATTGTAGGTGTCTATCTCTATACTTAATAATATGTCCGTAAGTATAGCAAAAACTCGAAAATGGCTCGACCGATACCGATTTTGATTAATTTTTGGGCTTATTTGAGAGGGTACGTGAAAACCCTTAATGGTTTTATGGTAAAGCCTGGATGGCTTAAAAACTCAATTGGATCCGGTTTGTGGCGCTATTGTCGAGACTCAGAAATCACCCGTGCGAAGACGGGGCTGATCGCTAGTATTGAATAAAAATTATTATATTCTATTCTATTCTGGTATATTCTATAATAACACAAAAACCTATGAGCAGTTTGGTAAAGCAGAGATAAAAGTTAGACACACAAAAGCAATAATAGTCATGTGATTTGAGAGCAAAATTGTGTTTACAGTATTCGGGAAAACAGGGTAATGTTTATTTAAACAACTGCAAAGAAACGTAAAGACCTATCACCTGAGTGCAAAAACGGCATGCCTCAAAGTCCCTAATCATAGCAATGCAAAAGCAATTATTTTAATTATTTAAAAGCAAAAACACTCGAAATATAATGTTATGTTATATGGTATATGTTTATAGTTATTTGTATATAAATTTATGAAGATATATATGTGTATGTGTATGTGTGTGTATATGTGTATGTATTATATATATGTATAAATATGTGTAATAGTTATATTATTTATATGTGTAAGTGTATATAATATATATATATATATATATATATATATATATATATATATATATATATATATATATATATATATATATATATATATATATATATATATATATATATATATATTGTGTATGTGTAGCATGTACATTTTGAATTGAATGTGATCGTGACAACTTTACTGCCCATAACTCACTCTCTGTTCTACCCAAGATTAGCTGGTAGAGAATGCCATATAGCATTAACCTCGCCTTTTGTACAAAATCTTTGGTGCAATAAAGAATAAATTAAATAAATAAAATAAAATAAATATAATGTGATTCTTACCCTCTTGAAAAAAATACTTGCTAGTTCGGCAATTTTTTTGTATAATTTAAGTAGACAATTACAAACAATTACAAACACAACAAGCTGTGGTAGCTCAGATGGTTAGCGCTCGCTGTAAATTTCACAGTAAGCGAGCAACCCGGGTTCGATCCCCGCCGGCACAAATGAAATTTTTAATTGCAACTACTTTAAGTACTAATTAACTACGTGCTTGGCGGTGAAGGAAACCTGCATATCTGAGAAATAAGAAAAAAATGTGAAGTTCTCCTGTCCTCCTCCTCCTCTGTGATGTGAAGAAGAAGAACACGCATTGGTGCAGCGCGGCGGACATCTCCTTCCCCTTAAACCCCAGAATTGAGAGGAGGCCTGTGTCCAGCAGTGGGACGTATAAAGGCTATAACTCGTAACTTTAATTACAACACACAACGATAAAACCGTTGAAATACCTTTATTGTTAATTTACATTTGCAGCAATTACGAGGTGGATAACCATTTCCAATGTTTACAGTTATTTTCTTACACAACTAATGTGTTTTACTTTATTAGCCATTAACACCCAACATTAAGTAGGGCTTTTTAACACAGTTGTTCAATAACCTACCTCGTTGGTCTAGTAGTAGTAAGTGCGACAGTTGATGATGTGGTACCGAGTTCGATTCCCGGGTCGGACTTTTTATATAGGATAAAGGTGCCAAACGAGCACACAGTCCACCTGATGGTTAAATAGTTGTTGTAGCACATAGACATGTACATCTATTCCCGCCTACGAATCAAAATGCAGATGCTTTGTTACCCGTGAGGACTGAGATAGAATGCCTCGTTTCCAGTAAAAGGGGCTACAGTTCTCTACACTCACCATACGAAACACAGCAGCGTTGAGCTGCTATTTTACGCTGGTATAAATTTCCTCATAGGGTACCGTTTACTATTCTTGCCGTAGCTGCCTCGCTTGACAAGCTGGTTTGCAACCACACTTTTTTATTTCTTTTTATCAACTGACTTAAAAAGGAGGAAGTACTCAATTCGACTGTAAGTTTTTTGAAGTGAAAACTTTTTTACTGGCGTTGTACACTTTTTTGTAATGGGTAAAAAAATTTTAACTAGCTTCAGGACACGTGACCTGATCGGAAATTCATAAGACGAAAACTTCTTTAGCGGCGTTGTACACTTTTTTTGTAATGGGTAAAAAATGTTAAAATCGCGTCAGGACACGTGACCTGATCGAAAATTCGTAAGACGGATGGAGAGTAGGCGCGGCGTAGGAGAGGAAGTATCTCCCTCTCTTTCTGCGGTGCGGCGAAAATATATGCCTGCGCCTGCTGTTTCATATAGGCGGCGCAGGGCGCTTGCGCGAATGTAATATAAATTGTCATGTTTGTTTTCAATAGCGCAATAAATAAATATTGTATTCTACCACATAAATGATAGTACTTTCATACTGATAATTAAATCAATTCGTGCAAAATTATTCCCTAACCATTCCAAAATATCAAAAATGCACAACGTTAATATTCAGGTTTTCACTTCTGCCGGCACTCCCGGAGTGCAGCCCGTCGTTTTTTTTTTATGTGTGTTACCTCAGAATTTTTGTTTGGGTAAACCGATTGTGAAGCTGGTTTTTTTCGTGTAGTCTTATATAAATTTGATAAATATATGACCAGTTTTTTTTTGACTTTAATTCAGTTGTATTGAAGTTAGTTGTACATCATTTTTAGGGTTCCGTAGTCAACTAGGAGCCCTTATAGTTTCGCCATGTCTGTCTGTCCGTCTGTCCGTCCTCGCTTAATCTCTGTGACCGTTAGCACTAGAAAGCTGAAATTTGGTACCAATATGTGTATCAATCACGCCGACAAAGTGGTAAAATAAAAATGGGAAAAAAACGTTTTATTAGGGTAACCCCCTAAATGTAAAGTGGGAAATGATTTTTTTTAATTTCAACCCTAACGTGTGATATATTGTTGGAAAGGTATTTAAAAATGAATAGGGTTTTGCTAAAATCATTTTTGATAATGTCAATAATTTCGGAAATAATCGCTCCAAAATTAAAAAACAATGTGTCCCCCCCCCTCTCTCTGACTTTTGAACCATAAGTTTAGAAAATATGAAAAAAATCTGAAAAGTAGAACTTTACAAGGACTTTCTAGGAAAATCATTTTGTACTTGGATGGAAACAACAGTACCCACTACCGGGAGCAGTTGCAGGAGCGCGGAGCGCTGCTGGAGCGCGAACATAATAGATACCCACCTTTAAACTCATAAGTGGGAACACTTATTGTGACGGGCGAGAAACTACGGAACCCTACACTGAGCGTGCCCCGACACGCTCTTGGCCGGTTTTTTAATTTTACCATTTGTTTGTTGATATCTTGATTGTCAGGAAAATACCGCCGATCGACAGTTTTATTATCATCTATTGCCGCATACGACACCCACGGAGATGGACCAATGGAAATGTGATAAGGATATTCTTACAACGTCACTATTCGGTTATCACGCTTAACACAAACCGAAATAATTAAGAAAATTATAATGTTAATCAATATTCATAGAAACTAATTTTAAATTGGTATTATGAATCTTTATTCCGTCTCCTTGTAAATGTTGCAACCGAGTAGCTTAATTAGTATTTCAGTTAACAGCCTAGCCTTTTTATTGAACGGAGCCGTTGAACTACCTGCTTGAATTATATTTCGCACATGCTTTTTAGTCGATGCGTCTAATACAACATTTCGAGTCTCATTATGCACTATGTGCTACATTATAGAAATATACTGTCCCTGATATTACAAGATAGGTGCAGTAAAATCGTTTGTATATCATTCAAACCGCTAGTAAAATGGCGCCGTTGAGTAAAAAGGTTATGATGTTAACTGGAAAGCTAATGAAGCTATTTGTCTGTGAGATATGGCCAGCATTAGTTGATTAAATTAGGTGTACTGTTAAATTTGTAAAAAATACGGAAAAACGTATCAGGTGACGGTAGGTTAAGGTGCGGTTAGGTGGCCTTTGGGTACATCTACCGCAATCGACTCCACCTTGTATAAGCCGGTAGACCTAAGTGTATCCGCATTTCGGCTATTAGCCGTAACATACTGCTTGCCGAACCTAGTTCTAGCCGGCTAGAACTAGATGTAACCACACTTCGACTATTAACCGTAACATATATAATTATTTTGATGCTCATAGTTTTTAATATTATACACTAATTTATATTATGTATAAATTTTATTAGTAAATTAAATAAGAATACCTAAATATATGGAACCGTGATTCTTTATTTATTGCTTTTCAAAGACATCTGTGTCTAATATCATAAACATATTGCTTAATATAATATGTCAAGAGTGAACAGGCTTTTGTTAAGCTTAGCTAGTGAGCTTTGCGGTCAAGAGGTATTAGTTCTGCACTTTTCATCCCATGGGAATGTAGTCAAGCACTGACTTATTATATTAGCCTGTTAAATTTGTGTAAAGCTTTTAGATGTACTTTCTACCATTTACCATTGCAATTTGCGTTTATAAATTATAACAAACACATTACGTAAACAGTTAAAACAAAGTTTCACTGCAAACTGGAAACGGGACATTCCATCCTATTCCTCAGTAGTGAAAATGCATCTGCATTTTGATTCTTAATCGAGGATAAATGCAGACGTTTATAGACCACAGCATCCCCTTACCATCAGATGGACGTCTGTCACCCTTATTCTGTTTAAAAAAACTACCGTAAGCATTTTTAAGCCGTCGCCGCCATGTAATTTGATTATTCGCGAAATGAAAACATTGTTTGGCAAAATACTTGTGTTAAATGAAATATGGATCGCTCTCTGAAATGATTTTACTATAGCAGCTTATTTGGAGATTTAATATGGTTCTATATAATCCTTTTAGAATTAATAATCCACATTCATCAAATTAATCAGTGTTTTGATAATTTAATCCGTATTACAAATACAATGGCTTACACAGTGTGTTTTAACTAGTATCGCGTGTAGTCGATATTCGATCAATTTTGTGGGAAAACCGCTAGCTGACTGTTTGCGTATCTATTTCTATTACAAGCTTTTTATTAAATTGCGGTCTTTGTTCGTCTTTCAGGTTTAAATTTGTAATCAATTTTAAAAGCTTTAATTTTGCATACTTATGATGATTTTTTGTACATATCTATGCCACTATAGCCTTCGAATTGTATAAATTTCAATACTCTCCTTTGTAATTATTACTAAAAAGTTATTTCAATTTTCGATGTTCACGTAATAATATTTTATTAATGATTTATATCGATAAGTAAATTAAAAGTAATAATAATCAATATAGTTTTTATAACTCTAATTCCTTTATAATTAATACTAAAAAGGTACTTCAATTTTCGATGTTCACGTAATAATATTTTAGTAATGATTTATATCGATAAGTAAATAAAAAGTAATATTCAATATAGTTTTTATAACTCCACGTCCTAAAAATCAAATGATTTAGTATCTCAGTCCTACAACTTACTGCCGAATAAGTATCTCGTGAATCTTAAGACATTGTGTTGAACTCGGGTTTCTCGTAAACTATGAAATTTAAGACGAGCGTCTCAGCTCTGAAATAGTGAGATATAACCATTTTTTAATTTATAAATAATGTCGCAAGATCGAAATAGATATTCCCTTAGTTTGTGAAATTTTACAGTTCATAGAACTTTCGCACACGCAAAATTTCCGAAACAAGAGTAGCAATATCTACTTAGAAATAAAAAAGGCAACCTTTTGCGTGTTGTTACGATAAAATAAGGCCATTTTTTTTTGCGTTGAGCTAAAATTTCATTTATATTTTCTGCATTTTTTGGCTTCTGAATTCATCAAGTTTGTTTATTTAGTTTTATTTACAAACAGACAGATTTTAATTCAAAAATTATACTAATTAAAAAAGTAATAAGTATACGAGCACTGAGAGTTTGCGCTCGACGAATGAATCCCTATTTTTTCATTTCGCTACTAATTAGTGTATACATCAAAAATATTTTGAAGTATTCAAGTAAAAATTAAAGGCTTATTAATAGGTCTTTACCTATAAAATTTGCCGTTCTGCAGTACTGACAAATCAAATCGAAATAATTTTTGTTAGGCTAAGACTTCTCAGTTCATTGATTAGCGTTATGTTTCCATAGCATTTGAATCTTTTCGTCATCATGCATAAGTTAATAATTCTAGTAATTATGGAATATGAGTACCGACGTTGCAGCAACGCGGCACAAGCGGCACACAACATCAACGACATTTACGGAGCGAATACTACGAACGCATCACCTGTTATTGGTTGCTCGCTTCCGTTCTCAAAATTTCGACCTGAAAAACGAATGAATAAAACGACCATAACCAATTGGAATTGAGGGGAAGCTGATGATAGTCTGAATCTAAGGCTGAATTATCAGCTGCTTTCGACGTTATCGTAAGAACGATATTGGTATATTTGCGTCAAATTGGCAAGGTAAAAAAGCTTGACAAATGGCTGTCCCACGAACTCAATGATCGCCAGCGCAAAGTACTCGTAAAGACGTGCCTTTCACTGGTCAACAGGTAAACGAACACAAGAGTTTTGAATCGAATTGCAATCTGCGACAAAAAATTGATTCTGTTTTACAATCGCAAGCGCTGAGCTAGTTGCTTGGATCCTGAAATGCCCTAAACGAATAATCACCCATAGAAAAGTGATGGTCACTGTTTGGTGTTATCGCCGGTGTGATTCAACACAACTTCTAAGCAAATGGGTTGAGCATCACTGCGAATATGTACTGTGAAGAACTGAACATAATGATCGAGCAGCTCACACGTCTCCAACCAGCTTCAGTCAATCGCTCGTCCTCGCTGCTCCTGCACGACAGCGCTAGACCTCGTGCTGCACAAAAGACGGTCTCAAATTTACAGGAGCTGGGCTTGAAAGGTATCCGTCATCCGTACTCACCAGACCTTTCGCCTATAGACTTCTTGTTTTTCCAGAATTTGGATAACTTTTTGGCTGGAAAAAAATTAAATACTCGAGAGGAAATACAAAATGCCTTTGAAGAATTTGTCGCCTCCCGCCCAGTTGATTACTTCAAGAAGGGTATCAACAAACTACCACTGCGTTGGCAAAAGTTGCATTGGCGATTACTTTGATAAATTTAAATAAAAAATATAGAAAAAATTACGCTAATTTATTTAATAAAAACCGGCAATTTCATAGGTACCTAAAGACCTAATATTTTATTGTCTATTAGCGGTGTGGAATCCATTAACATACCTCGTCCCGTTAGTGTTGTACGAGGCAACAGGGGGAAGCAAACCACGAGATGTGCAGAAGCGTCTTCCTAATAAAAAAGTAAACTAAAGTTACAGCCTATAGACGTCCCACTGCTGGGCACAGGCCTCCCCTCATTTCTGAGAGGGTTTTAAGGGCAGGGAAGTGTCCGCCGCGCTGCCCAAATACGTGTTGGCGAACTTCACATATCTTCGAAATATTTTTATTCTTATTCCTTAGACATGTAGGTTTCATTCATCGAACACGTGGCAAATCAGCACTTAAAATTGTAATTAACAATTTCATTGGTGCCGGCGGGGATCAAACCCGGGTTACTCGCATTCTGTTATATTTACAGCGAGCGTTAACTATCTGAGCTACCACGGCGCTCCTGGTATTACCAACTACAAAATTAAAAACTGTGGTTGCCAACCCGGTTGCAACTATGGTAAATATACACCTTATGAGGCAGCCTATGGAGGAGGGCTGTGTTCGGCAGTGGATTTTAATGAGGTTGCAGCGGTAAATTTAATTTTAATACATTAATTCACTTTAGATTCAAAATGAAGTCCTTCACGGCAGTGGATTTTAATGAGGTTGCATCGCTAAATTTAATTTTAATACATTAATCCACTTTAGATTCAAAAGCAAGTCCTTCACGCAAGTCCAGCTGAGTAGTGCAGAGATAATGTGCAGCTCTGCAGCACTGCGAGTCACAGGTTTTATTCTTATGTCGTAAGGAATTTTGCCGTGGCAGCTCAGTGGTTAACGCTCGCTGTAAGTATAACAGAACGCGAGTAACCCGGGTTCGATCCCCGCCGGCACCAATGAAATTATTAATTGCAATTTTAAGTGCTGATTTACGACGTGCTCGGCGGTGAAGGAAAACATCGTGAGGAAACCTGCATGTCTAAGGAATAAGAAAAAAAAATATTTCGAAGACATGTGAAGTTCGTCAACACGCATTTGGGCAGCGCGGCGGACAATTCCTTGCCCTAAACCCTGAAATGAGGGGAGGCCTGAGCCCAGCAGTGGGACGTATATAGGCTGTAACTTTACTTTTTTACTTTAAGGAATTTATATATGACCAATCGCGACTGACACAAAAACTATGTTGATTTACCGTGGGCTATAATATCAATTTACAACATAAATCCCAAAGGGGGATGCCCATATTAGGCCATAGAACGCCCAACAATGTGCATTTGTTAAAAAAATATATCTTTATTTATGGTTATTAATCGCGGTATTCATTTATCCTAAAACAATGGGAATATTTTTGCACAAATTAAAAGTACCGAAAAGATAAAAATAAAATTAGGTAAATACGTAATTCATTAGTCTGTGAATAAAATAAAAAATGTTGCCAATCACAAAAATCATTAAAAAATCGATTCCCCTTTTCGATCGATTACTTATGGTGTCATTATTACAATGCTTATATGATCTTTCGATAATTATTACGATGTTATGATATAGGTTTAAAATAACCGTTGACAATGGATATTTATCCAAAGCAGTCGATACGCAACCGTTATTAACCAAATGTTTACCGACTACAGACGAAAAAGGATGGTTATTTTTTACTGAGTGTGCGGATTAGGCTATGTTGAATCGTTTTTTGCTATGGTGCTTAAAACGTAGGATGCATTTTATTATTGAGGGAGCTACTATCAAAGAATATTTTATTCGCTTAACTCGTAAAGTACTTGACCAACTTTAAGAATTCTTTCACCACTAGATTGTTATGTATAATTTTAGATATCTAATATAGGGTTAATTTTATTATAGAGGGCGCCACTTTCAATGAATACGTTTTTTGGCTAATCTCAAAAATTACTAGACCGATTTTGAAAATTCTTTCACCATTAGATTGCTAATGAGGGCGTTAGCTGTGTGATAAATTATATTATTACAATAAATAATTGTGAGATTAATATTTTCTAAATAAATAAAACTAAATACCTACCTAAGATGTTCAAATCCAATTATTATTTTTACAATTTAAGAATCGTATTTACACACTTTACTTACTCAGATTGATTATTATAGATAAAGAGGTAATAAACCTAAAGTAAAAGAGCTCCGCTTAAACGAAAAAACTATTTATTAGAATAAAACTAAATGTTGAAAAAAAGTGGCTCAGTGCGAGTCGGACTCGCAGGCCCATGAAGAGTTCCGTAGTAACAAGCATATATTTTAAATCGAGTCAAAATACCACTATCATTATCGCCAGCAACAAATTATTTTGTTTTTCATAGTGTTTGTATAAATAACAAAGTTGTTTTTGCGGTTCCTTAAAATGTGCTACTTGTATCAAAAAAAAAGGACTATTATACATTAAAGGGGTTTCTGTGGTTTATTCATTACCAAAGAGAAAAAAGTTATTGCGCAAAATAGGTTTTTATTAATTTCAAGTCATCAAAAGCGGCAGTCAACCGTTAAAAACTAAAACAACCGTTGTTATAGGCTCGGTTGAATTCATTGACAACCTTCACATTTATAGTTATGATAATTAAACAAGCGAATTACTAGCTGATTTACCAAGAATTTTTTAGAGTATAACAAAACGCTACTGCACAAGTTAACTGTTATTCTTATCTGTTTTTAACATAACATTTAAAATGGAATCATGTTATGATAATTCAAGAAGTTAATTTCCAGCTGATTTACCACGAATTCTCTAAAGCATAACAAAACAATACAGCACAAGCTAACTGTTCTTAAAAATACATTTGAAATAGAGTTTCAATAAATAAAGGAAATTATATTTTACAAAGCGTGCAGAACTTAAAACGCGTCAAAGATTATTCTTTTTATGATATTATTAATCGAATAAAAATCGATATCATTCCATAGATTTTATGACAGTTAAGTGGCAACATCGTATCCGACAGGTAGGCCGCTGTCACTGTTATGTCACAAGAATTAAATTACTTGTTATCGTATTATTTCTCTAGTATATAGTCAGTAATCTATGGTGTTATTGTTTTGTTTTAAAAGTAAAATGCAATTGTTGATCTCTCAACAATTGGTTCGAACACAGCAGGTAAATAGTTGGTACATATCACGATGTGGTATGTCTTCCTCTAAGAAATGCTTTATAACTGAGTTTACTTGAATAATATCAATATAATAATTGTAGCTTCTTTATTAGGTACAAGTTTCGAGTACAGTGAACGTGTAGTGTGGCACTCGCAAAATGCACCAATAGTTCGTCTTGAACATCTATACATCAGCTGTGGCACTGACACTTATGAGAATAAGATCACACACATTGTTTGTCTTCGATTTTCCACGTGAGGAATTATTTGCGCTACGTGAGGTAAGTGTTTAACATGTTTAACATTTCAATTTATTAAATGTGATCCATATATCTGATAATTACACATGTTTTTACACTGATTGTATATCAACTCAAGAACTTGTTTTATTTTTTCACATCTGCCCTAGCTATATCTGACAAACATACTAGCTTATTTATGAGATTGACCAGTTTTATCAACTACCAAGAAAGGAGACAGTTGATTTTTCATTGTTTTTGGACTGCTGGTAGTCTGTCAGGCCTTAATTATTAAATAATATAGGGCATTAAATCCGTCCTTGTGCAGTAACATTTAACTTGATAAATATTTTATTTATATTTGAGTTTGAAATAAATCTATTTTATTTTTATTTTTTCACTTTGACTTCATTTTTTGTATTTTACATTATTTCAGTTGTCATGCCGTGTATATCATAATTGCTGGCAATGAACTGATAGAACAGCATCATGTTCAACTGCAGAACGGGAACCATCTGAATCATCTAGTCCGTCCTCGTTGCAATCTGAAGTGAGTAATGTATTGCACCCAGAACAACAAAGCTTAGATCATACATCACACAGTGTACTGCTAACTAATTATATAAAAGCACAATGTTTTTTACCAGGTTGTAACAGTTCCATCAGCATTGCAAGTATGTCTCTTTTGTGATTAACTACATTTTGCGATAACAAACATACATAGTGACAAGTACTATGTATGTGTGTTATACTTGGTAGAGCCATGCTGCAGTTATATTAGAAGTATAGTTGTAGCATGAATGGGTCGGCTCGACCGGGGAAGGAGCACCCTCTCACAGAATACCAGCGTGAAATAGTAGCTTAATGCTGCTGTGTTTTGTATGGTGAGTGTAGAGAACCGGAGACCCTTTTTACTGGAAACGAGAAAATGATCTTAGTCCTCACGGGTGACAACGCATCTGCATTTTGATTTGTAATCGAGGATAGATGTGGATGTCTAAGGGTCGCAGAAATGTCTCCAGCAGATGGTGAATCTCAGTTAATGACAAGATATGCTAATAAATCCAGAGCCGTGACTATGTGTCGATATGGGTAGTAGAGGTGGTGAATGGCATTTTTAAAACTGAATTTAAAATATTTCATCAAAATTACTTTAACAGGGCTTCTACACATTTGATGATAGACTGCTGTGGCTTCTGCTATAGTTAATAAATTCCACACAAAAATAAGGGACAGGGATGATGCGGCTCAAATACTTGAAATAGTTCATCAAAATATGGAGACAAATAATGATTTTTCTGAGTATGCTAGGGAAAACAATCTAAATAGAGCTAGGGCAGGCAGACTTTAGAAATATAAATGTAGACTTTAAAATGTTAGGGAATTTCCTGTTTTAACTTACAGCGACTTAATATTAATTGCTTGTGTCACATACCAATTAAAGCAAGCTCGCTACTATTATGGTGAGCATATAAGATTTAATGGTTGCTACCGGATAGAACTCTGTAATAACCAGAGGAGCAGCATTATGGAAGGAATAAAGTTAAGCCCTAGCTGATCTTTACTTAGGGCTAGAATTGCAAGTCATCACTATTAGTCGTAAAGTGTATTTTATTATATAAATTCTATATAATATCTAATATATAAATTCTTTTTTAGGAAGGAGGCTTGGTACTACCACCTGCTTAGGACCCTGTAATTAATGAAATTAAAAACCCAAGCATACCACTGCAAGACTTCTAGACACAGTAAGTTCATTCTGTAGATCGGACAATAAATAAAAATTAAAAATCTGAAGGTACTCCGGGTTAACACTGACATTGGGACGTCGGTCACCTCAGTCTGCCGTAACCATGGGTGCTGGAAAGCACCCGAAATGTCTGGAATTAAAAATCAAAGAAATAAAACGCGATAAAATCGATAAAAATAGTTGTTAAAAAAACTGCATTTGTGAAAATAAAAACTTCAAATATTTTCAAAACCCCGACTTTTTTTAAAGCAATTCCTTTACCATTTCATTGTTTTAATTGCATATTATCATATCTATATGCTTTTATATGTGGGCACTCATGGCCGAAGTGTCTATGAAGACTGGTCATTCCCCTTTCCTTAGAGAAAATTAAAAGTAATTATATGTAAAATACATAAAATTAAAATGAATAATATTACTTTCATAATATAACTTTGACCTCAATATTTTTAATAAAGTTAGGATAACAAACATGCACACAGTCTACCTGATGGTAAACAAATTCATATTAGATAGATATAACCCCTGTCACCGCTAGTCACCCCTGAAGACTAGAAGAGATACGATGAAATGCCTCGTTACCATTCAATAGGGTATCCGTTTCTCTCCACTTAACATAAGAAATACAGCAGAATTATGCTGTTATCTATTCTAAACGAAAATTATTAACTTTAGAAAAACTTATTTAAATAGATGAAAACGTAAAGGTGTTTCGAAGGGTTATTTTATAGAACCGGAGACGTTTTTTATTGATAACGGGGCATTTTATTTTAGTCCTTGCGGGGCGACAACGCATCAGCATTTTGATTCTTAATCGAGGATAGATTCTTAATCAAGGATGGGCCTTAGCACTCTCTTACTATTAGTTGCATCGGTGCTAATGCTTCACCCTTATTCTATAAAAAATGTAACTTAGTTAAGTTTTATTTGTTGCTAATTCATACAAACAAAAATTGCAACACGTAACACAGTACACAGCAACACTGCTAAAATTTTAGTTAATTAAAACTAATGATTGTGCAATGCGGATAGCAATGTGTGCCGGATAACTTAGTAAACACGTTGAATGAAACTAAATTTACGGATTATATCGCGTTTATTTAACTGATTTTAATTATTTTTAATTCCCGACGTTTTGGATGCTTTACAGCAACCATAGTACAGCATTGTTGCTGTACTGTGTGTAGTTTTATTCAATGTGTAGTGTTCTCGTAAATTTAAGAAATCATTAGTAAACACGTTTAGTTTAATACTGTTTGGTGACAGCATACAAGAAATCATCACTCATCTCTTTTATGAGTGTCGTTAGAAGCGACTAAGGAAAACCAAGAAAATCTTCCTATAGATGGCATTTTCAACCGACGCAAAAACGGAAGAGGTACTCAAGTACGAACGTACAGCCCATTTGTCTAGCCTCGATATTGCTCGTTTTCGCTCGCTTAGCTGATCGAGTCCACGCAAACACACGAGCACCAATGTGTATACGGTTTGCTTGGCGTTCCTTGCCACCACTCGGGATCACTCACAACGACTCGTCTTACTTCGGAACAGTGTCGGCTTTTCTCCATAAACCAAAGGCACTCGCCTGCACTCAGCTAACCGTGTCCACATGTTAGTCGGCCATTTTAGTATGTTCACTTTTTCAAACTTGATCAAAATGTGTAGATTAATGCACTCGTCTTGTATCAATTTGCCTACACTCGTGTCGGCTGAGGCTTTGCAAACATGTATTGCCGGCTTTACATAATAGACTCAGGCTATATCAAAATTAAAAATAAACTGTGATTTGGTTACTTTAATTTGTAATTAAAATCAGTAAGCCGAAGTGAATGTCACATCCAGAAGAATCTCCGTGATATATCGTAATGCAAATTTTATTATTGTATAATTTTATATAATCAAGAAAAAAAAGAATGTTACGTTAAAGGTGAAAGCATAGTGCCGATAGTTTCGCATGTAGGCAATAAAGAGACTAACGGTGGCCCAGAACTACTTGTTGCCTGACGTAACATTTATAGTGATAATAAGATAAGACATAGGCAACAATACGGCACTAGCGAAATAGAATTAATCACGGCACAACCAGATTCCAAAACTGACGATACATGTTTTCACTTTTTACACAAGATTTTTTTAGACCGGATTATGTGATAAAAATAATACTTAAAAAAAGTAATGTTAAACTAAATTTTAATGGTAAATAATTTATCGTATGTAGAAATATAATGAAAATATTCAATTATGAATAAAATACATTCATTCATTATATGCAATACACATTGATAAATAGAACTATGGTTATGGTTCGAGCATAAATCCTATACCTTTAAACGAACAATTCTTGTATATACAGAATGGGTCCCACATATATGTAATAAATGAAACCATATACTTGTTATCGCCTTTGCTGACGATATACAAAAAATGAACGTAATCGGTCCAGTAATTAGGTCAAAAATTAGAGTTTTAATTTTAAGCAAATTTGAACACTCTATAGAATTGGGTCACTAAGTCAATGATTCAATGAACTCGAATGAATCCTTGAACATTAAAAAGCGACGTTGCCACGCAGTGCAAACTATTGGTATTGCGACATATCGACAGCGGTGTCTTTTGTCGGCGTGCCACCCGCGTGCAACGTTGTCACTCTTCCAAGGGGTCAAGGTACGTTGTCTAAACAGAGTGTTCACGTTTACTGAATTTATTTTAATATTTATTTTGTTTGAAAATTTCACTTTTTTATTTTACGGGTTTTAATTTAATATTTAATTTTTCTACACTTCTACTGACTAGTATTACTTGTGGTTTCATTTATTGCATATATGTGGGACCCATTCTGTATATACAGGGTCATTTTTAATTTACTGAAGACCTTTGGGGAATATAATATTTACACCATAACAACATCTGTAAGGAAAAAAAATATATTTCTTCAATTTTTATTTTCATACAAAAATAAAAATATTTTAGTTGGAGCTTCTAAACGGTAATAGTCCTAGTTAGGCAGTTAGCAATAAAAAGCGTGTGGCGAGGGAGGGGTGGAGGGGTGTAGGAGGCGACGATACTCATAAACTTGACCTAATTACTAACATGTGTCAGTCGCCTTTGATGCGCCCGCGACGCTTGTCTTTTCGTTGTAAGATTATTGTGAACGTTACCTTCAATGATGTATAAACTTATAGATACGTTGTCCGCACTCTAAAATGGCAACATGAAATGAAGCCAATTGGCCACATCGCGCTTAGTCACGCACCAAGCTGTTGCGCGACGCTACGTTTCTTTTTAATTTATTATATCGTGATTCGTGTGTGTAAACCTGTGCAAAACATAAAGAAAACATGCCGTGGTGTGTTTTCAGACAAAGTACAAATTATACCCCAAAAGTTAAAGACAAAAATGTGTCATTTCATGCGTAAGTTCACAAAACTACCTATTTTCGTTTCATTTTATTCGACGACGCCGTCTAATGGCGGCCGGCGCATGCAGCTAGTAGTCAAGCAACAGGCATCCCGCCGTACGGTGTCATATTTTCTGTCTTTTTCTTCATGCGTATAAGTAGTTCTAGTATTTTCGCCGTTTTTAAGCGCCGCGATGTTCGTTCATGACGTGTCTATATATGATACGTCACTGGTTACCTTGTTAAGATGGCTCACCGATACTCAAATATTGAGTATACCGAAATGGTGCGAATTTTAGCAATTTGCAATGATAACGTTAGTGAAGCCAGCCGTGAATATTCAAGGCGATTTCCCAACTCACGTGCACCGTGCTACGCTACGATGCTAGGCGCTACACAGCGATTGCGAGATTACGGGCAATTCCAGCCTGTATCAATCGATCGTGGTCGTCCACCGCGGCGCACAGTACGTGGGCAGGAAGACATACTGCAGTTTTTTGAAGACAATCCAGCAGCGAGCACTTATGAAGCAGCCCGACAGTTCAATGTGTCACAATATTACGCATGGTGTGTCATACACAATGAAAGGAAGTACCCCTTTCACCTGCACCGTGTTCATGAACTCAGCGAAGCTGACAAACCTGCGCGAGTTACGTTTTGTAATTGGTTACTAGCTGCTGAACGAGCTAACATTTTATGGACTGATGAAGCAACATTTGGCAGAATAGGGCTATTTAATACGCTCAATGAACACTTGTGGTGCTATGAAAGTCCACATGAACCAAGACCACATAGCTTTCAACACCGGTTTAGTGTCAATGTGTGGGCAGGCCTTATTAATACAACGTTAATGGGCCCTGTTTTCATAGAAAGATTAAATGGTGAAAGCTATCAAAATTTTCTCACCGACACGCTGCCGGAATTGTTAGAGGATATACCACTTGCATCTCTACGCAATATTTATTATCAACTTGACGGGGCACCGGCGTATTATGCTCGTCAAGTTAAGGATTATTTAAACAGAGGTATTCTCTGTTTAAATAATCCTTACGCCATCCTAATCCATCCTGGACGCTGGATCGGACGTGGCGGGCCTTGTGCATGGCCTCCCAGATCACTAGATATTACACCAATGGATTTTCATTTGTGAGGGCATGTAAAGACATTAGTGTATACTGGTCGCACACTCGAAACCCGCGACATGTTGAAAGAAAAAATAATTTGGGCATTCGATGAAATCAAAATGAATACTCAACTTTTATCTCGTGTCGGTGAACAGTTAACTTTTAGGTGTCAGCTATGCATAGAATGTGGAGGTGATTATTTTGAACGCTATGTGCGCGATACTCACCGCCATCCGCGGACTAGTACCTCTAATTCTAATGTATACATTTCTATTTTAATATTTTTATTGAACCCTTTTTACCTAAATATTTTTATTCAATTACTGTTGTAAAATGTGTGTTAATATCTGTATTTAATCATTATAACTATTTTATTGTAATATTTGTAATTATTTTAACCCGCATCCATTTTTTAAATACAACTTGCATTTAATAAATAAAAAATAGCTAATAATACTCGACATTTAATTTGCACGTGCTGCGAACCGAAAAGGGCAGACCGCGCCTTTGATGACGCCTGTATCGACGTCAATGTATACCTTTGGCTTGGTCTTGGGCAGTGATCGCAACAAACTACCTAATTCTTTATTAAAAATGTCTATAAATTCGTAAACAAATTAATAAAATAATCAAATAGTCAATCAAATTGCTTTATGCAAAAAAGGAGTATATGAAAAGTGAATGTAAATTTGTCATTTGGAGTGGCGCCCTGGTACCATAGGCACAGTGGTGAATAGTTTAGTAGGCAGTAAAAGTACTCTGTGGGCAGTAGGCACTCGCGACACAATCAGCTGAGCGCGAGCGTCGACCGGCGCGGCGGCGCATCCTAGAGCTAGGTTACTTTATAATTACCTATTGCTCATTTTAATATTTGTGATTTTTTTAATGTTATTTGCCTATCTAATTATGTATATTGATTTTTCAACATGATGTGTGATACTGATATCAAAGGCATTTTATGTGACTATGTATTCTGAAATTGTTTAGGTACTACAAAATACAGACTTAAAAGGAGTCAGACATGACAATGAAAACTTAAAAGTAGCTTTTATGTAAATGTATTACATTCTGTAAAGAGTGATCTCGCTAAAATCGTTTGTAATTATGCCACCATTATATTCCCAAAAGGTCTTTAGTAAATTAAAAATGACCCTGTATATAATCGGAATCTTGGAAACGGCTCCAACGATTTTCATAAAATTTGGTGTCCGGGGAGTTTCGGGGGCACTAAATCGACCTAGCTGGGATTTATTTTTAGAAAATGTCTTTTTGTCCGTATTTTCAGGCAATGAAAAACTTCTACAATATAAGAAGGTAAATTTTGACACTCTGTTAATGATCGTAATAGGTCAAGTGGATATCAAGCGGTCGCGAAATCGTAATGCCTTGGTTCACGTCCTGTCTTCGGTCCGATTTTTTTTCCTTTTTTTTTCAAGTTCCCATCCTTTGTGAGAAAATCTATTATTTCAACCCCTTTTTTAGTAGTTTTTAAAAATACGAAAATTTTAACTAAACTAATTGCACTCATGATTTTTTATTCAAATAACCAGTTCCGTTTTTTCTATTACATCAATAAGATCAAAAAATATTATTCATTAGTATGTAATTTGTATCTAAATGTAATTTTAAAAAAAACCAAGCAAAGCTCGGTCATCCGGGTACATCCGGGTTTATCTTAAATAAACGAATACCGCGATGGATGGACCCACTTGATAACATAGTCGCTAAAACGTTATTTTTGGTTTGGATACGGAGAAGCCTTTGACATTCGAGCACGGAATTTGTACAGTACTTGAGATTTTTCATGTTCAAATGCTCTTCGATGTGAACGTAGACTTTATTAAATACCAAATTATGGCCAAATTTGGTAAAGCTATCAACATTTTCCCAAAAAAATTGAAATGGACGATGATGATGAACGGCGGAATAACCGTGATATTTACCACATATGTCGTGTGGTAACGAGAATCTATCACCTCATTTCATGCCGTGGGTGTAGGTAGTAACTAGAGTAAAGGACTACTACAGGAAATTTCAGAAAAATATTAAGCCTTGTGATGAATTATGATATAACCATCTTGTTTTTGACAGGTGTAAAATACCAAAGTCAAAAACGGACATCCACCACGATCACCAATCCTGCTGCCAAGCGTGATGATAAGGCAAATTATTTCTACAACGGTAAAGACCCATGTCAAGTATTAGATCTTTACGGGCTGGCGAAGAAAATATGCCAGGTAAAAGATGCTAGACCAACGGGAAGCAGAGTAAACGTTTGACATAATATGGTATTGTGATTGTCAATCCACTGATAAACGTAGCGATTACGTCATATTCTTCTTAAAATCATTTTTTCTTCAATACAAAAGTATAATAGTGCTGTTAACTAATACCCTGTTTATGAGTGTATGCAGTGCCCAGATGCAGTTCATCTGAGCTTTAAATTCTTGTTGCAATAGTGATTAACTACCGCAATTAAATTGCGTGTACGATCCAAGGGCATCACCAAGGGGGGCAGGGAAAGGTATCTGCCTTCCCTAAAGACTCTAAAAAACATAGTTAAATGCAAATCTACCAGTCTTATCATCACAATCACCATAGATGTAAGACTGAAAATAGAAGTGTAAAACTTCGTGTAGTCTTGTAAGTATATTTCCATCCTCTATATATCAATTTTCCCCCTTCTAGGCCTTCAGCTAGAGACACCCCTGCTGTTAGCCTTTTGACTTTCACAGCTTCATCGGACTTATGGCCTTTCAGATGGCGACCTAAAAAAGTCGTTGAAGATTATTTATTTTAGTGCAATGTTACTTCCATAACGTTTTTTCACCTACGTTGTAAAGAACACATCGTGACTTGGATAGGTTATCAAACTACCGCCGTTGAAACAAGATAAACATCGTCAAAAAATTTACACGTCACCTGATTTGTAGTTCTAAGCAACTAATATGTCACTATCTTATTATAATACTGTTGCGCGGCTAAGTTGACATCTGGCACTAGCGCCATCTAGTGTCGGGTAATGGAGCAAGGGGAGAGCTTTCCAGAAAATGACATCACTAATCTTTCAACCGACAGCGCCATCTGTTGTCGAAAGGAAGACCTAAGCTGCTGGAAGCTGACTCTCGAACTTTCGGCGCATTGTCGATTGGTGCGCGTATTGACTCGAATGTTCTGGATGATTCGGTACTAATGTGTATTTATAGGCGCTGCAAGGTGCGATCGGGGAAGTATTGAATTCGGCGAGACATTCGGTGTGATTAATTATTAGTGTTTTTAACTTTAATTAGTGTAAAGTGAAATAAAGTGTTAATTTAGGTAATTCTATCGGCAATTTTTATTGTCACGAACCTCAAGCTCGTAACAATACTTTATGCATGAAATCTCCGGAATAGAAAGAAAAGTTACAAATCTTTTAGCTAAAATAACACTCACTACAAAACTACACTAAAAAATAATTTAAATTTTTAATATCCCTGGTAGCTTGACGTTAAATATCAACTGTCACTTGTGTTTAAAGTTAATTGGAGATAATTTGAAGAAGGTCGCGCATCAAGATGAATTTAGCTCGAGAAAATTCTATTTCTCCATGATTCCCGTACACAGTACAATACATATTCGATTTTAATCAAAAAATAAAATAACAAAAAACTTGAACGTTTCCCATCTCATGATGAAGCTTAAGCCCGTGCCACTGTTGACTCCTGTTTCAACAAGTTTCAGTATTGTTGCGCGTCATAATTAATGCCACAAGCGCGATCTAGTATCGAGTAGGTAGCAGAACTAGGAGAGCTCTCTAGAGAATTTCATACTAGTACATTCAATACCTAGTCGGTCGATACCGGTATGTGCTCAAACATTCTAGATGTTTTAGGGGAAAAGGATCTATATATGGCCAGTAAGGACCGATGCCAAATCGGTAATCGGTAATTAAAATGTCAATTTTGGTAATTCAATCGTTAGTTTTTTTACTGTCACGAACCCTATCTTGTAACAGTATCTTGGCTACTCCACTGATAATATGCGTATGGTTCATCCTTCAACAGCAATAAATGAAGAATGCGTTGCATGGTAGAATCGAATAAGACAGTACCTAGTTACCTGCTAAGAAATTCGATCAAACAACAAATATTACCGCGAAACACTTCAAAAGTATGACGGATTTAAATTGGTTACTGTTTTTGGCATATTCACGTGGTGTTACGAGCCGTATATTGTAAAGAACCGAAACCCAAAAAGGCAAGCCAAACGGTGGCTGTTTCTTTTCGATAACTCATTAAGGAATTAAATGCAAACAAGAAAGAACATTAAATGCATTTTATATATTTTTAGAATATATTGAAGCACTTAAACATTTTTACGAATGTAAATTTTTGGCTTATAGATGAGCGGTTACAGTATGTATATAAAAGTAAATTTATGTAAGTGTGCATAACATGAAAAAACGCATAGGCACTAATTAACATCTCGTATCACACATGCAGTTTAAGTGGAAGTGGAGGATCATAAATTTGGTAAGTTAAAATATAACCCAATTAAAATCTAGGGTAACCCAATTAAGAGAGAGTCTTTATCTTCGTTTTAATTATGTAATATATAATACTTAACTTCTCGTTAATATTTATATCAGTTATAAATCTATGACCATTCTTATGTTTATAATATAGCTGTTATGTATTCCAATATTGAAAAATTAAAATTAAACATACTGTAGCTGTATGAATATCAGTAATGTCAAGTTCTAAAAACCATTTAATGTTTATCTGTATGATATAAATTTTAATGCCAATGTATATGCATAACATATTATCGTTATTTTATTTTATTATTTTCAGTGCCATTTACATATAATATGTGTACTGCTCGCTCTTAATTTTATTTTTTATTTTCTGTATCCGCTTTTACCGTGTTATCGCTGTTCTAAGGTTGATTGGTAGAAAATGTCTTTAGCAATAAGTCTGCATTTTGATCCTGTAGGTACTGTTTGAGCCACGACACCCCTATGTTGTGACTGCAGTGCAAATGAGTCGGCTCGAGCGGAAAAGACAACACTCTCACAGAATACCGGTATAAAATAGAAGCATAACGCTACTGTGTTTCGTATTTTACTTTTTAATGATAACGAGATATTCTTATACTTGGATCATAGTCTTCAAGGATGACAATGCATCTACATTTTGATTCTTAATCAAAGATAGATATAGGTAACCTTATTATTATTATAACTTTTTTCAAAATATCAGGAAATAAATAATGGTCCCGGAGCTTTTTGTTGGAAAAATTTTGTAAATATCTCGCTTTTTAAGCTGGTGAAATATTTTGACGTTCTTAGAAGCTTTAAATACGCCAACGCTGAAAAGCTTTCATTTACTTTGACTTTAATTCTTGAAGTGCGTAGTGCATGCAAAGTGACTCTTGAATTAATGTCCTGAATACGTTTGAGACATGTTGTGTATTTGAATAAATTATGTATAAAATTTCATGATTATTATAAAACCAAAGTTCAAATGAAAAAAATACTGCTCTCTAGTGCGGTCATATTGCAAAAAATATTCCATTTCTGCTTGGAGCTCTTTTCACTCGCGAACATTGGCAAATAAAGTTTGAACTTATCTTTATTTGCAGCTTCGAATGCTCCGCCTTTCCATAGTAGATGATAAATATTTTTCTTATTTTATTACCTTTTTAAAAACTTAAATATATTTTATACATTATATTACACAAAATCCTATTGTGATTAACTAAGTTTAGGATTTTCTAAGTAAACGGTCTATCCGAGTTGTCGCAGAGTATTCTTGATTATACCCGGTACCTATGTAGTACAGTCATTTAAGCTTAAATTAGGTAAGAATCTTGGAATTCGAGATACCTAGCTGTAAGTCTGTAAATACTTGTATATTGACACCCTAAAAGTTGTCTCAAAACCTACATATGGTAGGGTGTACGCAAACGTTTAAATTTCAAGGTCAAAGGTCGGTTTTTTACGCTTTTTTGTAAATATCTCATTTCCTATGGGTTTTTGCCATTTGTATTTATTATCAATATTATATAATACAAAATTCTCTACAAATTTTGCCTAAAAATTTTTTATACGGTGAACCGTTTTCAAGATAGAGGGCGGAGAGCGCGCGGTCACAGCATCACTTCAAGTCAACCGGTGCCTCCGGTCGAAAACGCGCCATATATAGTTGATGAACTATCTATCTCAAACAATAATCTCAAATATGATGAAATATTATATTATATTTTATCATTTTTTTCCTAGCCTATCCACTTTTTATTCAGTATTAATTTATTTAACAACACTTACCTGACCATGTAATTGCAGAATTGTTAATGAAAATATAGAAATTATATTAGAATTATAATCCAATTAATATTAATAACTTCTTACATATGATGAAAAAAAAAACAAATATGTAAATTATGAATTAATCTTTTTATTAAAAAATATCATTTAATACATTTATTTTTATTAAAAGTAAAAAAAAATGGAATAAAGGGTACAAAAACTACAATTTGTAATTTTAATCATCCTCTTCCTCTTCATCGTCGTCTTCCGGCTGCTGGTAAATTTCAAACTGGTCTTCATTATCGTCTTCAACGAAATTGTCTCAAGTACTTCCATGATTTAGGGGTCAAAGGTCAAAGGCTCTGATATGGTAGAACATTGAGACAAGCTTGCCCATTACATGGGCTACAAGCTAAAGAGCATTGCAAGCCCGCTTTCCTGCATCCGCATCGCAAACCACAATCACTCTTGCAGTTGCAAGAAATTGTATTTAGCAAATCTTCTGGAGCAGGTGGTAAAATTGTCATGATAGGCTCCAGAAAGTCGAAGTGGTAATAAATAAATAAAAAGATTATAACGAGAAATAATCATCATCATCACATGAACTATATATAACCTATTGGAAACTAAACTATTCAAATATGAGGAAGATTTTTGTAATTGACACTATACACCTATACAGCCATATTGACAATTACGAAATTCATGTTAAACCAAGTTACTTGTAAGGTGAATTTAATCGTATTGATTTTGTGTCAGCATACTGTCAACCGTGTAGCACCCACCGGTGCTACACGATTGACGCCAGTTGTACAGCGGTGAAGTTGTAGTGTAAGAATATCCGCTTCCACCTATCGTCCCTTGGGAATCGTAAAAGTCGACAGAGGTAAACAAACCTGGAGTTGAGCAGCAGTAGCTTCCTAATATAAATAGAAAATCAAAATACTCCGGTTGCCAACCCGCCTGCGAAGCATAGCAACATATAAGACAATCTTAGGGGGGTGGCATATATACTGTAGTGGACCTTCGATAGGCTATATATAATACCGGCGTGAAGTGGAAGTTCTGCTTCCGCGTTTCGTCTGGTGAGTGCAGGTGGCCGGAGGCCGAAATCCCCCCCCCCCCCCATCAACATGGTAGCGGAATTAAATAAAGATAGACTACCCCAGGAGGGTACCAGCACCCCTGGAGAATCCCTCGCTGAGCATCCACGACCATGTTTCTCCACTTCTGAGCGTGGGTGCTCAGGCTGCCCCGCGTATTCTGGGGGGGGGGGCGAAATTCCGCTCAAGACTACAACTGCTCGGGGCAAACGGAGCAACAAGACCAAGGCGACCCCTGCCACGCTGTCCGTGAATTTCTGCAATATCAGGGGACTTCACTCTAACCTAAACGCCGTCCACTACCATCTCGAGACGGCGAGGCCGGCTCTGCTCTTTCTGACCGAGACGCAGGTGTCCTCTCCGGCTGATGTTTCGTATCTCTCCTACCCGGGGTACAAACTGGAACACTCCTTTGTGCCTCGGGCTGGAGTTTGCGTTTACGTCAGAGAGGACATCTGTTCTCGACGCCTCGGCAGACTTGAAGGTTCGGACCTGTCCATCCTTTGGCTGCGCGTAGACAGCGACGACCATCCGCGCGTCTACGGGTGCCTCTATAGGTCCCACAGCGATAATGCCGAAACAGACCGACTCTTCGACCACGTCCAAATGGCTGCAGATTCGTTGCTACAGCAGATCCCCTCCGCAGAGATCGTGATCCTCGGCGACTTTAACGCCCATCACGCCGAATGGCTCGGTTCACGTTTAACCGATCATGCGGGGAGATCTGTTCATGATTTTGCCTTGGCATATGGTCTGACACAACTGGTTACTTCGCCTACGCGGATTCCAGATGTGGAGGATCATGCACCTTCCCTGTTGGACCTTCTGCTGACCTCTCACCCGGACGGATATCAGATTTCCGTCGACGCCCCTTTAGGCTCCTCGGACCATTGTCTGGTCCGGAGTGTTGTGCCACTCACGCTGAAATCGCGGTTGCATTCTGCAGGCTGCCGCCGTGTTTGGTACTATAGGTCAGCCGATTGGGATGGGATGCGGTCTTTCTTTGCATCCTACCCTTGGGGGCGGGTTTGCTTCTCGCCGGATGATCCCAACGTTGTTGCGGATTCTGTTACTGATGTGGTACTTCAGGGTATGGAACTTTTTATTCCTTCCTCTGTGGTGCCCATTGGAGGCAAATCTCAGCAATGGTTTGGTCGCTCCTGTAAAATAGCATCATGCTATAAGCAGGAGTGCTACCAAGCCTGGGTTGATGCATCAGCGTCCCGGGATGTAAACACCAGCGCTCTAAAAAAGAAGTATAATTCCGCCTCTAGGTCCTTCAAAAGAGTCATTGCCAAGGCAAAGTCAGAGCACATAGGCAGAATTGGCGAGAAACTAGTTCGCCTTCCTTCTGGAACCCGTGCATTCTGGTCTCTCGCCAAGGCTGTCCAGGGGAATTTCTGTCAGCCATCTCTTCCATCTCTGCACAGGGAGGACGACTCACTGGCCCATACTGCAAAGGAGAAAGCCGATGTTCTAGGCTCCTTCTTTGCGTCTAACTCGACTCTCGATGACGGGGGGAGTACGCCGCCGACCATCCCGCGGTGTGAGTGCTCCATGCCGGAAGTGCAGTTCACACAGCGCTCGGTTCGCAAAGCACTCCTCTCCCTGGACATCCACAAGTCGAGTGGGCCTGACGGAATCCCCCCAATTGTGCTGAGGACGTGTGCTCCAGAGTTGGCACCGGTTTTAACGCGTCTTTTCCGGTACTCCTACTCCCTAGGCGTAGTCCCAAAATCATGGAAGACGGCTTTCGTCCACCCGATCCCTAAAAAAGGCGACCGCTCAGACCCGTCCAACTACCGGCCAATCGCCATCACCTCCTTGTTCTCCAAAACAATGGAGTCCATTGTAAACTGCCAGCTCATGAGGTACCTTGAGGATCACCAGCTGATTAGTGACCGCCAATACGGTTTTCGCCGTGGTCGGTCAGCTGGTGATCTTCTGGTCTACCTCACTCACAGATGGGCGGAGGCAGTAGAGTTCAAGGGGGAGGCATTGGCCGTTAGTTTGGACATTGCGAAGGCCTTCGATCGGGTTTGGCACAAAGCGCTTCTTTCGAAGCTCCCTTCCTATGGGCTTCCCGAGAAATTGTGCGATTGGATCACCAGCTTTCTTGCAGATCGGAGCATCAAGATCGTTGTAGACGGTGCAAGCTCAGATTGCAAGCCTATAAATGCTGGTGTTCCACAGGGCTGTGTGCTATCGCCAACGCTGTTTCTTCTGCATATCAATGATATGTTGCATACCCGTAACATTCATTGCTATGCAGATGACAGCACTGGTGATGCTCTTTACACCGGCCGAGCCAATATTTCTCGGGAAAACGTCTCCGAGTGCCGGGACAAACTTGTGTCTGAAGTCGAGTCTTTGCTGAACAGAGTCTCGGATTGGGGACGACTAAATCTAGTCCAGTTTAACCCCCAGAAGACACAAGTTTGCGCGTTAACCGCTAAAAAGAACCCCTTTGTCGTATCCCCTCAGTTTCAAGGCACTCCCCTTGTTGCCTCAGCCAGTATCGGAATCCTCGGCGTCGACATATCGAGTGACGTGCAGTTTCGTGGTCACTTGGAAGGGAAGGCCAAATCTTGGCGTGCTCAGCAGAGCGGGACAGTATTTCATGCCGGCACACCGCCTGCAACTTTACAAGGCGCAGGTTCGACCGCACATGGAATACTGTTCCCATCTCTGGGCTGGGGCTCCCCAGTACCAGCTCCTTCCACTTGACCGCATCCAGCGCAGAGCGGCTCGAATCGTCGACGACCGAGTGCTTTCCGATCGGCTCGATTCACTGGCGTTGCGAAGAGATGTTGCAACTCTTTGCGTATTTTATCGCATCTATCACGGGGAGTGCTCTGAGGAATTGTTCGGATTAATCCCAGCCGCCAAATTTCGTGAACGCACGACACGGCAAACGTCCCGATACCATCCACACCATCTGGATGCTTGGCGGTCCACCACTGTACGTTTCACAAGGAGTTTTCTTCCACGTACAACCTCTCTGTGGAATAGTTTATCACCGGCGATTTTTCCGGACCGATACGACCTGGGGACCTTCAAGAAAAGAGCTTACTCCTTTCTAAAGGGCCGGCAACGTACCCGCAATTCTCCTGGTGTTGCGGTTGATGGGCGGCGGTAGTCACTTAACATCAGGTGAGCCGCATGCTCGTTTGCCCCCTCTTCTATAAAAAATAAAAAATAAAATAAAAAAAAGGCTGTAACGGTGACGGTACACTGAAAAAGGTTTAGTATAATTCTTAAAATTTGATAGCACATATATAAAAATGAATCGAATCTTGTGAAATTCCAACATTTTAATGCCAAGGTTATCTTAAAAAAAAATTAAGTAATAACCATAACATCACAGAGGTAAGCCTGGCGCGGCTAGCTATGAATAGTTAGTACATATTCTAGTCTGGCGAATGGCGAACTGCCTCTAAATATGTAATGATACACTGCATACAGCGATACACATAAGTTTATCTTTCAAAAGGCCTTATACCTTTCGTAGAAAGCACTAAGGTAAATGAAATTAACTACGACGCTTACACTAAAACTTTTAGAACCATACAATAATAATGGTTCAGTTCCGTATTTTATTTAGTTTTTTAGTTCTATACTGTGAATTTTAAATAACACAAAGTATTACTGATACTTCTGATATAAACTTTAAACTCATATTATTGAGCTCCAAAGCAAGCCTTTTGAGATTAATAATGTCAAAATGTAGATATTACATACATATTTTATTAAGCTGGGGTAGCTTAGGAAATAAGCGCTTATCATAAATTTCACAATACGCGAGCAACCCGACTTTGATCCACGACGGCAACAATTGAATTGCAATTTTAAGTCCTGATTAGCCACGTTCTTTGCAGTGCAGGAAGCATCTGCAATATGCAGTTATATTCCATAAATAAAGAATTTCGAGGACATACGAACTTCGTCAACACGCACTGGATCACCGTGGCATTAATTACTCCATAACTCTCTAAGAAATTAGCTTGCGCCTAGCAATAGGATATAAATAGGCTATAATTTTCCTTTTATATACCTTTGATCATGAAACCTTACATACTTTTCAATAGCTCAGTCAATCGATGTTTCTGTAGCTATGATATTTTTTACATTAATTACACCTAAGGTAGTAAGGTAGGAGCCGTGGTAGCTCAGTGGTTAACGCTCGCTGTAAATATAACAGAACGCGAGTAACCCGGGTTCGATACCCGCCGGCACCAATGAAATTGTTAATTGCAATTTTAAGTGCTGATTTACCACGTGCTCGGCGGTGAAGGAAAACATCGTGAGGAAACCTGCATGTCTGAGGAATAAGAAAAAAAATATTTCGAAGACATGTGAAGTTCGTCAACACGCATTTGGGCAGCGCGGCGGACACTTCCTTGCCCTAAACCCTCTCAGTAATGAGGGGAGGCCTGAGCCCAGCAGTGGGACGTATATAGGCTGTAACTTTACTTTACTTTACTTTACACCTAAGGTTGCCATTAATTTAATGTTTAGTTTTAATGATTGAAGAAAAAGAAAAAACCCTTTTCGATACAGAAATACTAAGTCAGTAGAATTATTTCCAATATCTTTTCTTGTTCAACATCCGATGGTGTCCATGGCGTAAATTGAAAATAAATAATTCCATTAGGTATTTCAATTTTACTCCTATAGGATTCCTATCGAACTTGTACATACTAAAGCAGATGTTTATTTATGATACGAATATTCTACAATTAAAGTCTAAAACTGGTTTTTTTATTCGTCTTTTTTATACGTGGTAGGGTCATGCTGCAGTTATATTAGTAGTATAGTTGTCGCACGAATGAGTCGACTCGACCGGGGAAGGACCAGGCTCTCACAGAAACCGACGTAAAATAGTAGCTTAACCATTTCACTGTCCCATGAGTAATATATGAACATTTCGATTGTTTAACTATTGTGTCTATTTCGCGGACAGGGAAGTTGTTAATTCTGCTGCGTTTCGTATGACGAGTGTAGAGAACCAGATAACCTTTTTACTGGAAACGAGGCATTCCATTTTAGTCCAAACGGGTGACACCACATCTGCATTTTGATTCGTAATCGAGGCTAGATGTAGATGTCTATGGGCTACAGCAACCACTTACCATCAGGTGGACTGTATGCTCGTTTGTCACTCTATCCTTTAAAAAAACTGGAATGAGACAGCATTTTTTCTTAACAGTTGATTAATCGCACTGTTTTTGCGTAAATAAAGCGAACTCAACTCTCAACTTGTCTTCATTTTATGTCAAAAAAAATCCCGCTGGTTTTCTTGCTGAATTAATATATTGTCCTTCAATAAGTATTATGGTATAATAAACAAATAGAATATAAAAAACTTTCAAAGCAACGTAACAGTACTTTTTTTACTTTTTGCGCAAAAATGAATTTTACTTTTTGAAAAAAAAAAATGGTTTTGTGAAGAGAGAAAGACGATCCTAAAAATTGGCTCGATAAAAAAATTACACTGAATTTCTGAATCACTAAGACCGTTTTAAACTTAGGTATTTCATTACTTTTGGAAAATGTCGAGATCACATTTGATAAATTTATTTTTTATGAAAAAATTTCACATCCTTCGAAACCCAAGATTGAAAGTACGTTGCTCTTTCTAAAATTTACAAACTTTAGTAGAAATTTTTTGCCAATTTTCAGGAGTGAGGCGACGTTTTAAATATCTACTCATACACTACAACTAATAATACTAGAAAAAAAAAACGATTCGAAAACTAAAAATAATGGAATCATTTCCGCACAAAACAGCTTCTGAAATTGATGCTAAGACATAGTGTATCTAAAAATGCCTTGAATGCTCTTTTTCACCCTTTTTGTTAAAAAAAACTATACACTGTAATATTTTTTTATAAAAATATAGCATTATTATACACTTTTATATCGCAATTAAAAATATTAAACACGCACGCACATTTGATATAAGTTTGTATTATTGACTATAATCATCATCCGTTTAAAATGGGTAACTTTTTTGAAAGCAACACTAGTTACTTTTAATCCCTACAGGTTCAATTTAACAAGAACTTTATTATAAATTTCATAACTTCTGGCCACTCAAAGGTCTGTTTATTTTAAGCCAAAGTACCTATGTTAACATGCTTTATGTTAATGAGTTTTTGCATCGAACTACATTAATATTAATTTTTTGTAAAAGATAAAATTTTAGGCATAAAAATATCTTCTGATTAATGGAATGTCAATAGTATTTATCTTAGTATATATAAATCACGTGTCACGTTGTTTGTCCACGATGGACTCCTAAACTACTGAACCATTTGCACACCGTGTGCATGTTGGCCCATGAGTGACCCTCAATTTTTTTTGCTAATTAAAGGATTTTAATAGGACTTGACAAAGGGTCGTCGAAAAGGGTAGAACAACGTCTGCCTGGCAAGCTAGTTGACTATAATCATCATCTGTTTAAAATGGATTACTTTTTTGAAAGCAACACTTGTTACTTTTAATCCCTACAGGTTCATTTTAACGAGCACTTTATTATGAACTTCTGGGCACTCAAAGGTCTGTTTATTTTAAGCCAAAGTCCTATGTGAGTATGTTTTATGTTAATGAGTGTTTGCGTCCAACTATATAAATAAATATTTTTTTCTAAAATTTTTAAGCATAAAAATATCTTCTGATTAATGGAATGTCAATAGCATTTACTTCCTACGTACCTAGAGCTAAAAGGCCTTCTACACTATCGGAAACAACCGCTTATCATCGTGTCCTTGGTCGAGTTGATGTAAAAATGGACAGTGTATAAATCGGTTGACCGACTAATATTTGGTTGATGTCAACGGCCTTCGTCGCGAGCGCATCCTGGCTGCGTCCGTGGTCGGCCCTGATCGTTTGAACGAAGTCAGTCATTAAAGGTGTCTTGATCCATTCTTAGAAAATTCCAAAAATCTTCAGAATCAACAATCCTTAATATTTTATTGAGTTGGTTCAAAGTAATTCGCTCTTTTAAGCACAGTTTCATCCACTTTCTTTTTTTGAAGTAAAATTTCTTTACGCACACTTGACTTGGGAAGTAAGCTGACGTGACGAAAGCGTTACCAAATGTGTGATCGGGCGTGGCGAACGGGAGTTGAGTGGGGGATATAAGCATAACAGAGGAGTGCGAGTGCACATTTTATTTCTCTCTTTCTCTCACAGCCAGTTATTTTTCTAATTTTAATTTTTTTTCGTTTTGAACAATTTTCTGAATTAATATTTTGTTCCATACATTAAATCTAAGTTTAGAGTGAATAAAATTGTAAATTAATTTTTAAGTCCATTTTTTGTGAAATTTCGGTGGAATAATAACAAATTATGGAAGGAAGCCGATAATAAATTTAAATATTTGTAGAAAATTAATATATATTATATGTACATATACTTATCTTAATATATATAAATTACGTGTCACGTTGTTTGTCCGCGATGGACTCCTAAATCACTTAACCGATTTTAATCAAATTTGCGCTCCGTGTGCAGTTTAGTCCAACTTGAGAGATAGGATAGTTTTTTGCCCATGAGTAATTTAGTAAGTAATTTTTTTTCGCGAATTTAATGATTTTTAATAGGACGTGACAGAGTCGTCGAAAAGGGCAGAACAACGTCTGCCTGGCAAGCTAGTATCATGTATGTTATACATATACATATATATTCTATACGTGGTAGAGCCATGCTGCAATTATATTAGTAGTATAGTTGTAGCACAAATGGGTCGGCTCGACCGGGGAAGGACCACGCTCTCACACAATACCAGCGTGTATAGTAGTATTATATAATAGTAGCTTAACGCTGCTGTGTTTCGTACGGTGAGTATAGAGAGACCGGAGACCCTTTTTACTGGAAACGAGGCATTCCATCTTAGTCTTCACGGGTGACAACGCATCTACATTTTGATTCGTAGTCGAGGATAGATGGTAGATGTCTATAGACCGCAGCAACTACTTTCCATCAGGTGGATTGTGTGCTCGTTTGTCACCCTATCCTATATATATATATATATATATATATATATATATATATATATATATATATATATATATATATATATACAGATGGGTTTTACTTTAGTCGTGTGGTTATAAGCACACTCGTTTTTCTTTTCTTTTTCACTCGAGCATAAAAAATTGGCAAACCTATCTTTTGTTGCTTCGGAAGAAAGGAGCCATCTTTAGTAACGTCTTTACGCTTTAAATGCCGGAGAGAACTGAAAGTTGAGTCAACCACCCGACCGTGTACAACGAATATAAAAGTCGGGTGACCCGACCAAGGACACGACGGTAGGCAGTTGGTCCCGATCGTGTAGAAATCCTTTTAATAAATCAGATTAGTCTTGTCTTTCGAAGCAACAAAAGAGCAGTTTAGTTAATCGAGGTTAATCAAAGATAGATATCCCTGGACCGCAGTATCTACTTACCATCAGGTGTAGGTACTACGTGCTCGTTTGTCACTCTCATTCTATATGTTGGTAAAATCTGATTGAAATTGGTTATTATAAATTTGTCTTTACCGTTACAACCTATTAAAGTCCTCTGCTGAACGTAGGCCTCACCCCATAGATTACCTCTTTGCTGAAATATTTGCCATGCGTGGCAAGCGGGTTTGTAACTGCAGTTTTTATTTTTAGTCGTTATGAAGATGCTGCTGTCCACCTTCTATTTTAATTCCCTCTGTCGCCTCTTATGAAACCCGTGGGATGATATGGGGTAGTGAATATTCTTACACCGTCGCTTCACGATCTGACATGACTTTACCTTTAAATTCCTAGAAATATGAATAGCAGCGAAAATAGTAGCTTAATGCTGCTGTGTTTCGTATGGTGAGTGTAGAGAACCGGAGACTAGTTTTACTGGAAACGAGGCATTCCATCTTAGTCCTCATGGGTGACAACGCATCTGCATTTTGATTCTTAATCGAGGGCAGATGTAGATATCTACGGACTACAGCAAGTACTTACCATCAGGTGGACTGTGTGCTCGTTCGTTAACCTAACAAAAAATATATTAGAAACGCGAGAGTGTGTTTGTTGGTTTGTATTTCTTTTACGCAGCAACGGATCGACATTATTTTTGCATAAAGATAATTTACAGAGAGGAAAGTGACATAAATTACTTTTTATCACGGAAAAATATATTGTTCTAGTAGTAGGTAGTCTCAATCCTAGTTCTGTAATTACTGCTGTATGGTGTCTTGGATTTTACGACATGGTGTAGTTTTTCGATTTTTATGCAGACGAGAAAAAGCTAGCACTAAATATATAATTGTGGTCACTTCAAACTTATGTTTCTAATTCAAACAAATTTTCAATTAAGAAATTCAATTAGCAAAAATTTTAATTCCTGGTAGTTTTGTTTAAAACACAGCCAGCATACATTTAATTAAAACATAGCGATTTTATGTTCGAAAAAAGGCATCCAATTCGTTTGAAATTCAATTGATATTCTGTATTAATTTATAAAGAATATTAAGGTTGACATATTTTAAACGAGTTACAAATTTAACTTTCATTTAACAAAATAACTTTACTCTCAAAGTAGGGTGGACTCATTATTCCGGAGGCAACCCCCGAAAATACTTACTCCCCTCATTGGACACTCAGGAAAATATATGTTCGCAGGTGAGTAATTTAACGAAATTATTAAGTTGACATGTGTGCGTTTGTAACATACGCGACTAATTTCGTTTAAATGTGTGCGTGTTTTAAGCATATTACGTAAAAGAAGGCCGTACAAATATAAAAAGTTGTGAATACGTTGTGATTTTTAGTTACTTTCATATTAACAAGAAGCATTTCAAATGAATAAATACAAAAATCTTTTATTTATTATGAATTTCAGTTTCTGTGCCAAAAGAACACCATTATGTTAATACGTGAACATCGAAAATTGTTGCAATTTTTTTAATTTGATGTGACGAACATTGTTATTTTCCAACATCATTACGTACCGTAGCCCATAAAATCAATGTCTGGGCAAAGCCTCTTATCAACGTGGGAAAGAAATATTGCTAAACAAATTGTAATTATTCACTAGATCCAATAAACTATTTAAAATACGAAAAATAAATCGTGTCTATTAGACAACCCGCGACAATGGCGCCATTTTCAGAACATCTATACGTGGTAGAGCCATGCTGCAGTTATATTAGGCCATTTTCAGAACATCTATACGTGGTAGAGCCATGCTGCAGTTATATTAGAAGTATAGTTGTAGCACGAATGGGTCGGCTCGACTGGGGAGGGACCACGCTCTCGCAGAATACCAGCGTGAAATAGTAGCTTAATGCTACTGTATTTCGTATGGTGAGTGTAGAGAACCGGAGACCCTTTTTACTGGAAACGAGGCATTCTATCTTAGTCCTCACGGGTGACAACGCATCTGCATTTTAATTCGTAATTGAGGATTGATGTAGATAACTATGTGCCACAGAAAACACTTACCATCAGGTGTACTGTGTGCCCGTTTTTCACCCTATCCTATAAAAAAACATAAGTTCTAAAGGCCATATTTGCTTTTAAAACATTTAATCCAAAGTCACTCAAAGTATTTGTTTGGCTACTTACAGCAGAAGGTTAAAGCAGGTATATTAAATCTTCATCCCCTATTATGTCACCTTCATTAGCCGTACCATGTCTGGTATAGCGATCGTAAATCCACCTTACAAGCGCAGTATGAACTACTTCCACCACTAGGTGGAGTGACTACTTGATACACGCAGGTAGTCACACACACATTCGTGTCTGGGGAAAATACTTTTGTGATTGAGCAGGGAACTTGTGATGGGCTATATTGATAGTGATAGTGATAATTATTCCGATAAAAACATTGGATTCAAAAAGTCTCAGATCCTCCTAATTTAAAATCAGACTAGTTTTCATGTGTTCTAAAAGAGGTTTGTAACTTTAAACTTTTTAGAAAAGTTTTCATAAATGCTTCAACCGAAACTTCCTTCACAACAGCAGTACCTCTTAACCCTAACAAAGCCAGGTAAACTCATAAAATACTCGTATAAAAGACCGCAAGACGTGTCAAGGTAACCTCGTAAACTTAATAAATTTAGGATATTTTAATATTTTTCTAGATATACTTTAAAATAATAAATATATTTTAAAATATATATTTGCTTCATAAACTGATAACAATAAAAAAAATTATTATCGTCCGATATCGGTTGCCTTTGACAGTGAGCAGGTCTTAGCATATCTTCGAAGAAATAAGGGCCGTAGAAGGACCAAATCACACCAAACTGTGACTTTTTCGGAGTGTTGAAGCACCTAATGAATCTTCAGTGGAATCTTGTCACTCAAAATCACAATTTTGTTTCTTAACAAAGTCAAACCAGAAATGAGCCTCACCACTGAAGAAGATTTTTTAACGAAATTAGGGTAAGCCGCCAAATGCTCAAGAGCCAAATCAGCGGATACACAGCGCTGTCTATGGTCGTTGGGTTTTAGCTCTTGAGTTAAATTCACTTTGTATGGAAAAAAAACGCAAGTCTCGACGTAAAATCGGTCAAGTTGATGCCGCAGAATTACCCAGCTCATGCGTGCTCTGAGGAATGGAATATCCGGGGTTTTCTCGCATATTGTTCCGAACGGCAATAATATTCTTCAACGATCTTGCGTTTGTTTGACGTACAAGTAGTGCTTCTTCTATCACTGACCTGGTTGTCTCAATTTTTTTATTATACAATGAATTGTGAACCTAGCAAGATGGCCACGAACGCCATAAATTGGACATAACGCACGCAACGTTAGGCGAATAGAGCACGGATTTTGATAATACATTTTAACAACTTCAACGCGATATTGAAGCGTGTAGCATTCCATGATGAAAGTTAAGACTTAACAGGTATTTATTCAAATTTAACAGCTAACGTTTTACTAAGATAGCCTCTATACCCTGTCGAAGTTCGAGCGTCCCCATTGAAAAACCCTTTACCTATATACAATTCTTCTGTACGTTTGTTTCTCACTGAACTCATCCTTCACATCTGGACAGAATTTGATAAAAAAAATTATGTTTGAGTGGTCCCTGGATAGCTTAGATTCACAATTGGACCCGGTAGATAACGCTTCTCAATTTTTTTTCAGGGCAGGACAACGTCTTCCGGGCCCGCTAGTTTTATTATATATTTTAACAAACGCTGTAAACCTCCAGTGAGCGCAAATAAACCGTAACATGTGCGAATACAGCTTTTGGGATATTTTACAACTTCCTTTTAAGAAGTAATCGTATTTGATCCAATTTTCTTGAAATCTGATTTAAATCACATTCAATTCTTGAAATCCTAATTTAATGACAATGACATAAACAATCTTCACATCATAAAGACACTAAAGTCTGTTTTTATTTTTGTTGGGACCCACGTTTGCACGTTTGTATTTTCATGGTTAATTTTTTCCTCATAATATGTCGTGAATACATAATAATATTGACGTATTCAGGACGTAAAATATATTTTTTTGGTTTTGCTATTTATATTCCAGCTTTCTTATATTTTGTCCTACAGAGCAGCTTATGGTGTGGCCCTCTTGGGTTTCAATCATTTTTTAATTTTAAAATGCTATTGAGAATTTTCAGTAGCATTTAGTTTATCTCATTAATTAATTTAACATGCTTGAATGGAATTTAGAATTTTTACTTCGTAAACATGGAGTAATTGCGGTGATAACGATGGTGGTGAGAACCCGTATATAGCTCGTATATATTTCTTTTCTCGAGAAACAATATACATATGTTGTGTGTTATGTATGTTTGTATTTGACGTGTAACATAAACACGCGCATATTACGTCGTTGTTATTTTTTAAGTTGTTTTTTAAGAGCTTTAGAACTTTAAATAAACTAAACAAGTCAAAAACAATGTTGGAATGATTTTTTTATTATTATCTATAATCTGGTAGATTTTGTGGCATTTATTTCTTATTAGATTTATATTACAATATGATTTCCAGCATATATTGGCCGCGGCTACGAGTTACATAGTCCATTGGATAAGTCTAATTTTTCACATTTTTTTCCAACAAATCTTACCGTATACATCAATGGTGACTTGAATATTGGCTTCCAATGTTTAAGAGTTGCTGGTGTGTTGGCATAAACCAATGACTTAACATAGCCCCATAAGTAGTAATCGAGAGGCGTCAAGTCGCACGAACGAGGGGCCAGTTAACAGGACCACTTCTGGAAATATTGTTGTCACCAAATTGATTTTGCAATAAATTGATGGTTAAGCGCGCTGTATGGCAAGTTGCTCCGTTTGTTGGAGCCAACTGTCGTCGATGTTTAGCTGATTAATTTTTGGAAAGAAATAGGCAGCATGGCTCGATAGCGCTGGCTATTCACCGTAACGGCAGCTCCTTCCTCATTTCGATAGAAAAAAAGAACCGATGGTGCCGCCAGCGTGTAAACTGCACAAAACTGTCAATTTTGATGGATGTAATGGTGATACGTTAATGGCATGAGAATTGTCTTCGCTCCACATACGGCAATTTTGCTTATCCACGAATCCATTTAACCAGAAATGAGCTTCATCACTAAGCACAATTCTTTAATAACAATGTTCATCTTCGGCCAGTTTCATTTTTTTTTAATAGGATAGGATGACAAACGAGCACACAGTCCACCTGATGGTAAGTGGTTGCTGTGGCCCATAGACATCTACATCTATCCTCGATTACGAATCAAAATGCAAATGCGTTGTCATCCGTGAGGACTTAGATGGAAATGCCTCGTTTCCAGTAAAAAGAGTCTCCGGATCTCTACACTCACCATACGAAACACAGCAGCATTAAGCTACTATTTGACGCTGGTATTCTGTGAGAGCGTGGTGCTTCTCCGGTCGAGCCGACCCATTCGTGCTATAACTATAATATTAATATAACTGCAGCATGGCTCTACCACGTAAAAATTTTAAATTAAAAATTAGCCCAATCAGCAAAAAGGCAACGTAAACGATGGCCATTTGGCTTTAATTCTTGCATGAGCTGTAATTTATAGGCACGTAAGCCAATATCCATACGAAAAATTTTCCACATATTCGAAGGGCCAACAAGTTGAGTACGGCGACGAATCGACTTTTCGGCCTCTTCGGTACGCACATTATTTTTTTTTGTTAATGGCTTTGAATTGAGAATAGTAAACTATCAATAACTGCACGATTTGCTTGCTCACTAGGCCGGTTATGTTGACCGTAAAATGGAAAAAGTGCTCTATGAATTTCGCGAACAGATTTTTTTTTTTCAAAGTAAATTTCCACAGGTTGGAAGCGTTGTTCTAGCGTTAAACGATTCATTATGAATTGCCAAACTTTACTGAACAGAAATGTCAACACAGCACATTATCAACTATCAAACCATATATAATAACCATCAAAACTTCTCATGCAGCCAAAACACCCAATATAAAATTAAATTCCATACATATAAAATATTATTTAAATAACATTATATCATTCATAAATATAAATAGCTTTGTACATTTCACATATACGCCTACATGAGAGATATAGAGAAGCCCTCCCTTTGTACATAATATGCTATAAAAGCTATAAATAAATAAACACAGAGTATTGAATGTAAATTAAAATTGAACGTTCCATCCACACGATAAATCAGCTCCAAATTTTGGGGAAACAAGAATTTCGTTTTAATTTACTACAAACTTTATTACCGCTTTCAAATAAAATACCTGCCTATTATTTGAACGCGATAAAATAACATGTTTTTATAGTTTTTTTTTTCGAGAAAGGCTAATGACGTCCTCAACTAGAAACACCTTAGCTGAAAAACAACTACCTACACACGCAAAGTCGTTTAAAAAAATCTTCTTTCATTAACGAATCACACTCTCTTTTATACAAATTAGTTTAATAAGAAGCTCCGTAAACATCCACTAAGTAATGCTAAAAAGTATAAACAAGCAAACTCCCACTAAACCAAAAGTCCCAAATCTGCAATAACGGTGTTGTGCACAATAAAGAAATTGTAGAATTATCACGTCCCAGAGGGCTATAATTTTGTGAATTATTAACGAACTTTCTCACTCAAACGCCTCCCCAGCTTCCAGAGGTAAGGTTCCCGCAACGTAAACTGGGAATAAGTAATTCAATTAGGCGCTCCTATTCGATACTCGATACGATTTACGAAGACAGCCCTTCGTTAGCGAAGGGAAAAATTTCCGATATTTTTACGTGAATTGGAATGGATTGAAATCGATGTTGTTATTTCGGACCATATAATATGAAATAATGGCCGGTACGGAATATGTTTCTCTTTTAATGGAACACAGTTTCAACAAGTTTATGTTCATGTTTATTATGTTTCAAAAAGATAATTTTTCTGTTGTTACCTTATTAAATGATAATTTTGTAAGTAATGTCTTTAACATCATCATCAGTCCGTAAAGCCCACTGTTGGGAGATAGGTCTTTCTCACTGTAAGAAATATATTCCATAGCAGCCACATTTATTTTCAAATACTAACAATTTTATCAGATTTTCATTCGACTTCGATTCGATTTCGACGTGTATCAGTCGTCGAATGGTGGATTCTGGACCCTGGTGGACCCTTATCCATTTGGCTACCGTCGCGTTATTTCTCATAAAACATGTAAATGGGGGCAAATATGAAACTTTGGAGTTATTTGTTGTAATAACGTATTTTTAAAAATATTATCATATCTTAATAGAGAAGGCAAACCAACGTAATAATTATAAGTATTATTAAACCACTATTACTGTACTCGACAACATGCAGTTATTTGCGTGTATAGAATAATTAATTGACATAAGTCACTGTTTTGCAGGAAAAACACTTACGTGCATATGCTACACAAAAAGCCACATAGCACACCTACTGATGAAACGGCGGGGTGAATAAATTCTATAAATAATTGTATTTTTTTCTTATATCATTAAAGTGACAAAAAATAATTTTCATACGTGGTAGAGCTACGCTCCAGTTATGTTAATAGTATAGTTGTAGCACGAATGGGTCGTCTCGACTAGGGAAGGATCACGCTCTCACAGAATACCAGCGTAAAATAGCAGCTTGATGCTGCTGTGTTTCGTACGGTAAGTGTAGAGAACCGGAGATCCTTTTTACTGGAAACGAAACATTCCATCTTCATCTTCACGGGTGACAACGCATCTGCATTTTGATTCACAAACTGGGATAGATGTAGATGTCTATGGGCCACAGCAACCACCTATCATCAGGTGGACTGTGTGCTCACTTGTCACCCTATCCAAAAAAAAAGAAATCTACAGATGCGTAGTCACCTCTGGGAACTATAATAGAATGCCTCACTGACTGTTATAATGGCTCCATATATTGGCTAATCTAAATACCTTCAGACCTTAATACAGCATTACAACCTTAGGGCTTGCACTGTTATGTTAAGACTGTTATATATAAGGCTACTATTTAGCTTCAGAAATGGGTAGATGCTACCTACTCAGACCTTTACGTGGTAGAGTTTTTTTAAAAAGAATATTAACAGTGCTATAAACATTACTAATATTCCCCTTAACCACTCGTGGTAAGCTTAAACTGCTTGTGTTACGAATGGTTACCGCCAGTAGTCGAATGGCGGATTCGAACCCACGACCCTTTTGAGTTCGCGATCCGAGCCCTGACGTTAGGCTACTGTCGCTTCTAGTTATTGGTAGTATAGTTGTAGATAGTAATAGTATATTAGTAGTATAGTTTTGGTGCGAATGGGTTGGCTCGACCGGGGAAGGACCACGTTCTCGCAGAAAACCAGCGTAAAATAGCAGCTTAACGCTGCTGTGTTTCGTACGTACATTTTGATTCGTAATCGAGACGTAAATGTCTTTGGGCCACAGCAACCACTTACCATGAGGCGGATTGTGTGTTCGTTTGTCACTCTTACACTATAAAAAAGTAAACTGTCTTGCAGTCGACCACAACATTAAGTAAAACACTTAAATAAATATTACGTGCTAATGAAATATCGTTAGGTTTTATAACTTTAAACGAGATTTTATCCCGCTACAAAAATTTTGTCGAATGAAAATAAGCAATACAAATTTCATTACAGTCGGATTCTCTCGTAAAGCCCTTCTATTTTACCTTAAAAAATTTAACAATAATGCCAGGGTGAGAAAGGAACTCGGCTTATTACGACGGCGTAATTCCATTCCCGGCATTTAGAAAAAGTCTGGTTGTATTTTTCGTGAAGCAGAATGAGTTCTTTCACAGTCTTAGAGAGTAAAACATAATTCAGTAATGATAATCAGCAGTTATCAATATAAACACAATCAAGTCTTACCTTTAACATGTAAAATGATATCAGGAAATCTCTAAAAATCGTGTCACATGAAAGTTTTTTTATATATATTTTTTATATAGGATAGAGTGACAAACGAGCACACAATACACCTGATGGTAAGCGTTTGCTGTGGCCCATAAACATCAACATTTATCTTCTATTGTGAATCAAAATGCAGATGCGTTGTCACCCGTGACGACTAAGATAGAATGCCTCATTTCCAGTACAAAGGGTCTCCGGTTCTCTACACTCACCGTACGAAACACAGCAGCATCAGGCTACCATTTCACGCTGGTATTCTGTGAGAGCGCGGTCCTTCCCCGGTCGAGCAGACCCATTCGTGCTACAACTAATATAACTGCAGCATGGCTCTACCACGTACAAGTTTTGTTGTAATAATAGTGTCCTTAAGACAGAATTTTCAACTGAGACTAGCCATCTGCGTAGAACAGAATAGTGCTCGAGTGTTTGTGCTAACGCAGGTACACTCTGTATTCCTTCACTCTCATAGTCCGATGGAACAGCAACCCGAAGAAAGAGAACAGAAACATTTTCAGAAACATGGGGATGAAACACCACCAACGTTCTGACTCCGGGTTGCTACTGAGAACTTTTAAACCCATTAAGTGTTCCGGAATGAATGACCCGGGATTCGAACACGGTACTTCATGATAAGCAATGACGAAAACCACTAGGCGCTATCAAATATTAGAATGTACCTAAAATTAAAATGTGCATTACCTACTGCATTATTATAAACAAAACCTATAGTTGGTTTTATTCCACCTAAATGTGTAAACATGTATTGTACAATTTTACGAATTGTATTGGTGGTGTAACAATATCTATAGTTTTTTACGTGCCATGCTGCAGCTATATTATGGTTGCAGCTCGAATGGGTCGGCTCGACAGAGGAGGTATCACATTCTCACAAAATGTCATCCTAAAACAGCAGCCTAATGTTGCGGTGTTTCATATGGTAAGTTTAGAGATCCGAGAGCGATCCGAGAGAGAAACGAGGCATTCCATCTTAGTCCTCAGGGGTTACAAAGCATCTGCGTTTTGATTCTTAATCGAGTATTAATGTTGATGTCTATGGGCCACAATATCCACTTTCCATCAGGTTGACTGTGCTATCATTTTATTTTAAAAAAATCATGTCTTCCCGTGTCGTAAAAGGCGACAAAAGGAAAAAAAATCAGGAGACTTTCTAATAATAGCAAGAAAATATAAAAACTGCGGTTACCAAAAATCTGGGTCTACTTTCAGCTGTGGACTTTTGATGGGTTGTGACGTTGATAGTGATTGTACAATACATGCCGATGGCGATCAACTCGTTCGAATAAATATCTTCTCCCATTTACAAAAACGTTACAGCCTATATAAGTCCCACTCCTAGGCACAGGCCTCCGTTCATTTCTGAGAGGGTTTTAGGACAAAGAGTGGTCCGCCGCTGCCCCAACGCGTGTTGGCGTACTTCACATGTCTTCGAAATATTTATTTTTCTTATTTCTCAGACATGCAGGTTTCCTCACGACGTTTTTCTTTAGCGCCCAGCATGTGGTAAATCGGCACCTAAATTTACAATTAATAATTTCGTTGATGCCGGCGGGGATCGAACCCGCTTTGCTCGCGTACTGTGAAATTTACAGCGTGGGTTAACCATCTGAGCTACCACGGCTCACACCCTACCAGTTACCCATTTACAAAATTTCATTAATTCGTTTGTATGGTTTCGGAGTTCATCGCGGACAAACAATGTGACGCATAATTTTTATACATAAAGTTATTCTTAGGTACATTTTTGATGTTTGAATTACAACCTTTTTCATCCTATTAAAAGAAGTGTTTCGAATAACAATTGTTAATAAACAATCAACGATTTTGACTCAACAAACCGGAAAATCTCGTTACTTTAATTAACGACAACAACTGTTCAACGTTATACGAATACAGTTTCATGAATAAAAAAAAGATAGGTACGACTAATAGAATACTTCAACAGGAGTCCTCTTTTTAACATTGAAATACCATTGTAAATCATTATTTATTGATATATCACATTATATTGTTGTTGTTAGGTTGAGAGTTCATTCCTAATTTGTAGTTGTATTTTATTTTGCACTTATTTTAATCAATTTGAAAATATTCAAATTTTAATTAGATATAAGAATTAATACACTATATCAAATAATTTATCTTAATAATTTATTGAACTAATTTTAAAAACCTATTTATTACATAAGTACATAGATAATTACCAGGGCCTTTTTAAATATTGCAAAATCATAAATGTTTTCGATGAAGTTAAATTTAATTTACTGACGGAAGTTAATAATTCAGAATATCTACTTCTTAGAAAACGACCTGTAAATCTACGAAATATAGCATATAAATCCAACATGTATGTACTTCCGAAAACTAAAAATTTCTATGGAGCAAGAAAGTCCGCCCATCCTGTACCTACTTTTATTAATGAATTGCCAATAGAATTACAAAAAACATACGGTAAATCTAAACTGTTGAAAAGTAAACTTAAATCATATTTGTTAAATCAACCATACTTATTGTGGTAGCTACTTCTGTTAGAATAATGTGATTTAATATTAATACATCTTTGTTTATATAAGACGACTGTCCAGCGTAGATAAATCCCTAGAGGTTTATATTCTAGCATTGTGTTGGATACTGTAACAAAATTAGGCTTAATAAATTTAAAAAAAAAAACATTTATTACTCTGTACATAAAAATCAATTGCTGTCAGTTAGTATCGCTAAACTCAAAAATGTCGAGATTATAATGATTTTTATTTGTTTGAGTAGATCCCTGGAAGGTTAAATTCACAATTGGACGCGGTACCTAGGTGTTTAGGTTTAAGTGGTAGAGCCATGCTGCAGTTATATTGGTAGTATAGTTGTAGCACGAATAGTTCGGCTCGACCGGGGAAGGACCACGCCCTCACAGTATATCAGCGTAAAGTAGCAGCTTAATACTGCTGTGTTTCGCACGGTGAATGTAGAGAATCGGAGACCCATTTTACTGGAAACGAGGCATTCCATCTTAGTCCTCACGTGTATCAACGCATCTGGATTTTGATCGGATCGGATCGGATTTTGATCGGATCGGATCGGATTTTAATCGAGGATAGATGTAGATGTCTAGGCGCCACAGCGACCACTGACCATTAGGTGGACTATCACCCTATCCCATAAAAAAGGTCTTATTATGGAAATCCAAAAATCACCCATGTGAAGCCAAGGCGGTTGACTAGTAGATAGTAAATAATTAATTTACTACATTTAAATCTTTATAATATATATAATTCTTCTGTCCGTGTGTATGCGACTGAACTCCTAAGTAGCTGGACCCATTTTAATGAAATTTTGTCTTGTGATTAGGTTGATTCGGGAATTGTTCAGATTTGCAATTGGACCCGATAGGTATCGCTGTTGTCGAGATTCAGGAATCACCGGTGCGAAGCCGGTCTATACAATACAGTACTATATAATTACTAATTTTTCAATCTAAAACATAAATTAATTTATCACATACATAGATTACAAAAGAAAATGGAAAACAACAAATTAAATACAAATTTAATTTTGCACCGCTTCACTTTTATTTATGGTAGATTTTGTGACATTATAATCTACGAGCCCTTTCTTTTGTCTTACTGTTTTAGTACATTTAAGAATTTTACTTTTACATAATATGTATGTAATTACTCTAAGGAAATTTACTATATTCAATCATTATTAAAAAATACACGATAGGCGTGTGCATTTTAAAATTGGACGATATCTACGACATAAAAGTTCAAAAAGCAATCAGTCAGTATTACTCAGGTTCACAATTGGAAGCACGTAAACAAGCACTCTCCGAAAAACCAGCCGGTGTATGTAGACCATAAAATAAATCATGGGAGACATTTCACGGCATGTCGCGTTGCCTAATAAAATTCTAACGAGGCACTCTCTGTGCTAAAAGCTTGACTGTGAAATTGGTATTTTTGAATATTTCAACAATTGCTGTCTTACTATTGGATAAATTGAACAGTAATGTATAGAAGGACCAATGTGTAATTTTATTTGTACACAAGTCTACTATTTCAATTCTACGTCCATTACAGCCCATAAAAGTTCACTGCTGATCATAGGCCTCCCCCCAGATTTCTTGCCATAGTCAGCAACCGCATCTTTTATTGTTTAGAGTCGTTATCGCTAAAATCTGCTGCCCATCTCCTGTGCCAGTTTCCGTCCGTCGCCTCTTACGACACCCTTATAATGATATGGGGTTAATGGATATTCTTACACTGCCACTAAAAGGCATTTACTAAAAGGCTACTCTTTATTTGGATTTAAATATACAAATTTTGTTATTTTATCCTATCCACTAAAAAATTTACTAATTATAATATTCAGGATAAAACTCGGGTGTATGTCCTATACACTCGTTATATTATTAACACGTAATATTCTAAAAGTGAGCTTTAATAATTATCTTCGCTCTAAGATCAATATCAATACGCGACCAAAACATGATACGTTTTAATAGTGATTGTATCTTTCTAGTTTCACAATTATTAAGCGTAAAATAAATACAACACAACGTTATGCTGATACGTCTTGATAATTTTAAAATGTAATACCAAGTGAATTTGAAACTCACCCTTCGCAGCTGTAATTAATGAAAGTCACACAAGTCTTTATCACACACAAACACTTAATAGAGAAACTTCACGTTTGTTGTCAAAGATTAATTGCTATAATTACGTCTTAAACACTATTTATATAGGTACTGCTTAATTGCTAGGAATTAATGATAACATCTAAATTGTAATTTTTAGAATATCCGAAAACATCTAAAATATTCTAAAGTGGCACGTATACACACGAGCACTCGAGTCAAGAATTACGAAAACATGATACGGAAATTTTTCAATGTATACAGCGCACGTCACTCCTGTTGCCAGTAGCGCTCTACACTGCCTGATTTTCACGAAGCTTCCCGACGACGGACAAGACGACGTTTGCCATCTCTTTCCCTTACCATAGCAGCTTTGCTTCTAACACGTGTTAAATTGAATAAAACTATTATTTACGGATTTTATCGCGTTTAATTACTTTTAATTTATTTTTATTATTATCCCGACGTTTCGGGAGCTTTACAGCGCCCATGGTCACGGGGGGGACTGAGATGTTTGACGTCCCAATGTCATAGTTAGTCCGGCTACCTTCAGTTTTTTAATATTAATTTTTGGTCCGATTTACGCAAAACGAGCTTATAGTATCATGAAGTCTTGCAGTGGTATGCTTGGGTTTGGGTTTAATTTTGTTAATTATAGGATCCCAAGCAGATGGTAGCACCCAACCATCTTCTCTATTGAAATTTGGATGTTTTTTAATCTCAATAGCCTCGCGTATCATCCTTGGTAGGAATCGGTGTTCTTTTGCGAGAATTTGTGGTTTATCAAATCTAATGTAATGGTGGGGACGATCTTGAACATGTTCGCAGACTGCAGACTTCCCAGAGCGTCGGTGCTTCACATCAGCTATATGTTCCTTCACGCGGGTTTTTATAGATCTCTTTGTTTGACCTATGTAAGAGAGACCACATTCACAATCTAGCTTATACACACCTGCATCTTGTAGAGGAATATTACATTTGATGGATGGTAAAAATTGACTAATCTTCTTCAGCGGCTTGTAGTATGTCTTAATGGACGCTCGCTTCAAGATGTAGCCAATCTTGTCCGTGACTCCTCTAACATATGGTAGTAAAGCAGGCGCGCGCTCGACTGTGGCCGGCTTCACTCGTTCACTGTGACGTAGGCGCGGGACCCGAAGCTTGTTGTCTTGCAATACATGCTTGACGTGCTGAAGCTCCGCGGCCAGATGTTTTCTGTCACAGATCCCTCGTGCTCTCTGAAACAAAGATTTACCCACGGTAGCTAACTGTGAAGGATGATGGTGAGATTCACCATTTAGATATCGGTTGGTATGGGTCTTTTTCCTATACACAGTGTGACCAATAGTGTTATCAGGATTTCGGATGACTAAAACATCTAGGAAAGCTAAAGAATTATTTGCATCTAACTCCATTGTGAATTGTATTTTAGAGTTTATGGAGTTAAGGTGGTCTAAAAATGCAGTTACTTTGTCAGATGGTAAAATTGTGAAGGTGTCGTCTACGTACCGCTTGTAGAACCTTGGATTTACAGGAGCAGTAAGAAGGGCTTTCTCCTCAAAGTCCTCCATGAATATGTCGGCGACTATGGGAGACACAGGTGAGCCCATCGCCACACCATCTACTTGCTTGTAGAACTCCTCCTTCCACAATAGATAGCCAGATGTGAGGCAATGTTCAAGTAGTATTGCATATTCTTGAGGCATGTTATTTTATTATATACATCTCGCTAACAATGAAACTATGGTCAGTTTTGATGTTCAGTCACTATTTACATGCCTACCTATTGTGGACTGCATCTCAATTGTAACTAGGAAGCTAGAAGAAAATAACATGCCTCAAGAATATGCAATACTACTTGAACATTGCCTCACATCTGGCTATCTATTGTGGAAGGAGGAGTTCTACAAGCAAGTAGATGGTGTGGCGATGGGCTCACCTGTGTCTCCCATAGTCGCCGACATATTCATGGAGGACTTTGAGGAGAAAGCCCTTCTTACTGCTCCTGTAAATCCAAGGTTCTACAAGCGGTACGTAGACGACACCTTCACAATTTTACCATCTGACAAAGTAACTGCATTTTTAGACCACCTTAACTCCATAAACTCTAAAATACAATTCACAATGGAGTTAGAGGCAAATAATTCTTTAGCTTTCCTAGATGTTTTAGTCATCCGAAATCCTGATAACACTATTGGTCACACTGTGTATAGGAAAAAGACCCATACCAACCGATATCTAAATGGTGAATCTCACCATCATCCTTCACAGTTAGCTACCGTGGGTAAATCTTTGTTTCAGAGAGCACGAGGGATCTGTGACAGAAAACATCTGGCCGCGGAGCTTCAGCACGTCAAGCAAGTATTGCAAGACAACAAGCTTCGGGTCCCGCGCCTACGTCACAGTGAACGAGTGAAGCCGGCCACAGTCGAGCGCGCGCCTGCTTTACTACCATATGTTAGAGGAGTCACGGACAAGATTGGCTACATCTTGAAGCGAGCGTCCATTAAGACATACTACAAGCCGCTGAAGAAGATTAGTCAATTTTTACCATCCATCAAATGTAATATTCCTCTACAAGATGCAGGTGTGTATAAGCTAGATTGTGAATGTGGTCTCTCTTACATAGGTCAAACAAAGAGATCTATAAAAACCCGCGTGAAGGAACATATAGCTGATGTGAAGCACCGACGCTCTGGGAAGTCTGCAGTCTGCGAACATGTTCAAGATCGTCCCCACCATTACATTAGATTTGATAAACCACAAATTCTCGCAAAAGAACACCGATTCCTACCAAGGATGATACGCGAGGCTATTGAGATTAAAAAACATCCAAATTTCAATAGAGAAGATGGTTGGGTGCTACCATCTGCTTGGGATCCTATAATTAACAAAATTAAACCCAAACCCAAGCATACCACTGCAAGACTTCATGATACTATAAGCTCGTTTTGCGTAAATCGGACCAAAAATTAATATTAAAAAACTGAAGGTAGCCGGACTAACTATGACATTGGGACGTCAAACATCTCAGTCCCCCCCGTGACCATGGGCGCTGTAAAGCTCCCGAAACGTCGGGATAATAATAAAAATAAATTAAAAGTAATTAAACGCGATAAAATCCGTAAATAATAGTTTTATTCAATGTGTAGTGTTCGCGTAAATTTAAGAAATCATTATGTGAACCAGTACGGACTGGTAATAGCAAATAAAATTCGCCGATTAGAAGATCTTAAAACCAAGCGCGCAAGATATATAACATCTTTAAATTTCTTGAAGAGATGCAGAGACCATAATCTCATTCCTACGTGTGTCAAAATATCAACAAAGAAGGACATTCGAGGAAGCGCTAAGATCTTAAATCAGGCAAGTAAAAAGTTGTTACGGACGGTGATTCAGCAGAAACGGTTCGATTTACATTTCGTAAACAACACCATAGACAATTTGTCCAGTGAACTAAGGACAATTTTAACGACATTTGATTTTAATAATTGCATCGAAACTTTAAACAAACGAGAAACATCAAAATACAATGAATGCAAAAATAAACAAATAGAAAAATATCAAAAATTAACGATCAAATCAAATGCCAAACATCCAAGTCAACGCCAGAACAATAAACAACCGTTGACCATAGACACAAACTATAAACAACGCACTGTCTATAACTTGTCAAAACATACACTGGACGAACCGACAATGAAAGTATTAGCGAAGGGAATGAACTTCGCATTAACTCCGCGAAAAATCCCGTACGAAGAAATTATCTGCAGTGTTGAGGATTGTCTGTTTAAGAATAATATCGGTAAGGAAGATTTTGAGGCCATACGTCAAGATATTTCGTCCTTGTTACGTCGTAGTTCAGTGCCGAAACCAAACCTTCCTAAAGACGAATTTACAGCGCTAAATAACTTACGGAACAGACCAGAACTCACGATTCTCCGCGCGGATAAAGGAAATGCTACGGTAGTAATGGACGCGTCGGAATATAATTTTAAAATACAACAACTTTTATCGGACGAAAGTACATATAAAAAGGTCAAAACAGACCCTACAACCAACACGCTTAAAACAACTAGCGATTTAATAAAGAAATACTCCGAAAAATTAAATCTCGACGTGAATTCGCTAATACCATCATGTGTCAAACCACCGAGGTTGTATGGGTTACCGAAGATACACAAACCAAACGCTCCACTACGTCCCATAGTGAGCCAGATCGATTCACCAACTTATAAGCTGGCACAATACTTAGCAAAAATACTATCACCACTAAGAGGACATACCAGAGCACACACAAAGGATTCATACCATTTTGTGAGTGAGATAAAAGACCTACATCTCGCTAACAATGAAACTATGGTCAGTTTTGATGTTCAGTCACTATTTACATGCCTACCTATTGTGGACTGCATCTCAATTGTAACTAGGAAGCTAGAAGAAAATAACATGCCTCAAGAATATGCAATACTACTTGAACATTGCCTCACATCTGGCTATCTATTGTGGAAGGAGGAGTTCTACAAGCAAGTAGATGGTGTGGCGATGGGCTCACCTGTGTCTCCCATAGTCGCCGACATATTCATGGAGGACTTTGAGGAGAAAGCCCTTCTTACTGCTCCTGTAAATCCAAGGTTCTACAAGCGGTACGTAGACGACACCTTCACAATTTTACCGTCTGACAAAGTAACTGCATTTTTAGACCACCTTAACTCCATAAACTCTAAAATACAATTCACAATGGAGTTAGAGGCAAATAATTCTTTAGCTTTCCTAGATGTTTTAGTCATCCGAAATCCTGATAACACTATTGGTCACACTGTGTATAGGAAAAAGACCCATACCAACCGATATCTAAATGGTGAATCTCACCATCATCCTTCACAGTTAGCTACCGTGGGTAAATCTTTGTTTCAGAGAGCACGAGGGATCTGTGACAGAAAACATCTGGCCGCGGAGCTTCAGCACGTCAAGCAAGTATTGCAAGACAACAAGCTTCGGGTCCCGCGCCTACGTCACAGTGAACGAGTGAAGCCGGCCACAGTCGAGCGCGCGCCTGCTTTACTACCATATGTTAGAGGAGTCACGGACAAGATTGGCTACATCTTGAAGCGAGCATCCATTAAGACATACTACAAGCCGCTGAAGAAGATTAGTCAATTTTTACCATCCATCAAATGTAATATTCCTCTACAAGATGCAGGTGTGTATAAGCTAGATTGTGAATGTGGTCTCTCTTACATAGGTCAAACAAAGAGATCTATAAAAACCCGCGTGAAGGAACATATAGCTGATGTGAAGCACCGACGCTCTGGGAAGTCTGCAGTCTGCGAACATGTTCAAGATCGTCCCCACCATTACATTAGATTTGATAAACCACAAATTCTCGCAAAAGAACACCGATTCCTACCAAGGATGATACGCGAGGCTATTGAGATTAAAAAACATCCAAATTTCAATAGAGAAGATGGTTGGGTGCTACCATCTGCTTGGGATCCTATAATTAACAAAATTAAACCCAAACCCAAGCATACCACTGCAAGACTTCATGATACTATAAGCTCGTTTTGCGTAAATCGGACCAAAAATTAATATTAAAAAACTGAAGGTAGCCGGACTAACTATGACATTGGGACGTCAAACATCTCAGTCCCCCCCGTGACCATGGGCGCTGTAAAGCTCCCGAAACGTCGGGATAATAATAAAAATAAATTAAAAGTAATTAAACGCGATAAAATCCGTAAATAATAGTTTTATTCAATGTGTAGTGTTCGCGTAAATTTAAGAAATCATTATGTGAACCAGTACGGACTGGTAATAGCAAATAAAATTCGCCGATTAGAAGATCTTAAAACCAAGCGCGCAAGATATATAACATCTTTAAATTTCTTGAAGAGATGCAGAGACCATAATCTCATTCCTACGTGTGTCAAAATATCAACAAAGAAGGACATTCGAGGAAGCGCTAAGATCTTAAATCAGGCAAGTAAAAAGTTGTTACGGACGGTGATTCAGCAGAAACGGTTCGATTTACATTTCGTAAACAACACCATAGACAATTTGTCCAGTGAACTAAAGACAATTTTAACGACATTTGATTTTAATAATTGCATCGAAACTTTAAACAAACGAGAAACATCAAAATACAATGAATGCAAAAATAAACAAATAGAAAAATATCAAAAATTAACGATCAAATCAAATACCAAACATCCAAGTCAACGCCAGAACAATAAACAACCGTTGACCATAGACACAAACTATAAACAACGCACTGTCTATAACTTGTCAAAACATACACTGGACGAACCGACAATGAAAGTATTAGCGAAGGGAATGAACTTCGCATTAACTCCGCGAAAAATCCCGTACGAAGAAATTATCTGCAGTGTTGAGGATTGTCTGTTTAAGAATAATATCGGTAAGGAAGATTTTGAGGCCATACGTCAAGATATTTCGTCCTTGTTACGTCGTAGTTCAGTGCCGAAACCAAACCTTCCTAAAGACGAATTTACAGCGCTAAATAACTTACGGAACAGACCAGAACTCACGATTCTCCGCGCGGATAAAGGAAATGCTACGGTAGTAATGGACGCGTCGGAATATAATTTTAAAATACAACAACTTTTATCGGACGAAAGTACATATAAAAAGGTCAAAACAGACCCTACAACCAACACGCTTAAAACAACTAGCGATTTAATAAAGAAATACTCCGAAAAATTAAATCTCGACGTGAATTCGCTAATACCATCATGTGTCAAACCACCGAGGTTGTATGGGTTACCGAAGATACACAAACCAAACGCTCCACTACGTCCCATAGTGAGCCAGATCGATTCACCAACTTATAAGCTGGCACAATACTTAGCAAAAATACTATCACCACTAAGAGGACATACCAGAGCACACACAAAGGATTCATACCATTTTGTGAGTGAGATAAAAGACCTACATCTCGCTAACAATGAAACTATGGTCAGTTTTGATGTTCAGTCACTATTTACATGCCTACCTATTGTGGACTGCATCTCAATTGTAACTAGGAAGCTAGAAGAAAATAACATGCCTCAAGAATATGCAATACTACTTGAACATTGCCTCACATCTGGCTATCTATTGTGGAAGGAGGAGTTCTACAAGCAAGTAGATGGTGTGGCGATGGGCTCACCTGTGTCTCCCATAGTCGCCGACATATTCATGGAGGACTTTGAGGAGAAAGCCCTTCTTACTGCTCCTGTAAATCCAAGGTTCTACAAGCGGTACGTAGACGACACCTTCACAATTTTACCATCTGACAAAGTAACTGCATTTTTAGACCACCTTAACTCCATAAACTCTAAAATACAATTCACAATGGAGTTAGAGGCAAATAATTCTTTAGCTTTCCTAGATGTTTTAGTCATCCGAAATCCTGATAACACTATTGGTCACACTGTGTATAGGAAAAAGACCCATACCAACCGATATCTAAATGGTGAATCTCACCATCATCCTTCACAGTTAGCTACCGTGGGTAAATCTTTGTTTCAGAGAGCACGAGGGATCTGTGACAGAAAACATCTGGCCGCGGAGCTTCAGCACGTCAAGCAAGTATTGCAAGACAACAAGCTTCGGGTCCCGCGCCTACGTCACAGTGAACGAGTGAAGCCGGCCACAGTCGAGCGCGCGCCTGCTTTACTACCATATGTTAGAGGAGTCACGGACAAGATTGGCTACATCTTGAAGCGAGCATCCATTAAGACATACTACAAGCCGCTGAAGAAGATTAGTCAATTTTTACCATCCATCAAATGTAATATTCCTCTACAAGATGCAGGTGTGTATAAGCTAGATTGTGAATGTGGTCTCTCTTACATAGGTCAAACAAAGAGATCTATAAAAACCCGCGTGAAGGAACATATAGCTGATGTGAAGCACCGACGCTCTGGGAAGTCTGCAGTCTGCGAACATGTTCAAGATCGTCCCCACCATTACATTAGATTTGATAAACCACAAATTCTCGCAAAAGAACACCGATTCCTACCAAGGATGATACGCGAGGCTATTGAGATTAAAAAACATCCAAATTTCAATAGAGAAGATGGTTGGGTGCTACCATCTGCTTGGGATCCTATAATTAACAAAATTAAACCCAAACCCAAGCATACCACTGCAAGACTTCATGATACTATAAGCTCGTTTTGCGTAAATCGGACCAAAAATTAATATTAAAAAACTGAAGGTAGCCGGACTAACTATGACATTGGGACGTCAAACATCTCAGTCCCCCCCGTGACCATGGGCGCTGTAAAGCTCCCGAAACGTCGGGATAATAATAAAAATAAATTAAAAGTAATTAAACGCGATAAAATCCGTAAATAATAGTTTTATTCAATGTGTAGTGTTCGCGTAAATTTAAGAAATCATTACGTGTTAAATTCTACAAAAAAAAACTTTCACTAACATTTTCACGAAAACCTTAGCTAAAAGCTGAGGGTTTAAAATATACTGTCGCAGTGTTTTGAAGGGATGGATATTTTAAATATTAAACTTTTTACTTTCTTACTTTACGATTGGTAACATAGATTTTATTTTATAATTGTTCGCGACGGCCTAACAACGCTAAGAAACGAAGTAATAAAGAATATTGTTTTTTTGTATTACCAACAAAACGGTGAAAACGTGTATTAATATAGTTGTTTAGCATGTTTATAACTCTTAGTATATTTGTATATAATGTCGTTTTGATAACAAGTAATATAAACAACTTTTATTATATTAAGAAAAATCGACCAATCACAGCGCGTCTTATCGTGGAACTCTCTAAAAGTTTTTAATTAACTGCGTAGTTCATACTAAAAATAAGGAAAATAATTTTATGTTCTAAAAGAGTTATAAATATGACATTGAATTAGCATATGGCTTATAGATTAAGAAAGTGTAGGAATATTTTGTATAATTAAACGCATTTCGTAGTTATAGAAAAATCAAAGAATTAATGTACCCAAATATTATGAAAATTTGGAACATTTTGTTTAATAATGTTTTGAGTAACCTTTATGATGTACTAATAAAGTGCCGGACTACCGATTTAATGATGTATAGCATGTTAGTGTAGCAATTAGTTTTGTGTAGAAAATATTGTAATATATGCCATTTGTATAGTGAAAAGTTTATGCAATAAAGAGGCAAAACGGAAAATGGCAAGCGGCTCACTGTAAAGTATTGCCAAAGTCTACGTTAGGGGCTCGTGACCCCCCCCCCCCCCCGAACGGGTTCCAGCCTTGTCGTGGCGGAGGGGCTTAGTAGCCGTGGCTTGGTCTCCCACGGTGAACAAAGAGGAACCCACGTGGCTGGCCCGAGGCGAAGGGTGGCCACTCCGAGTGGGCTTGGGGAGCCCACTTCGGATGTGTGCTGGTGGACTGCAGCGAGTGGGGACTCCGCACCCTCTACCGCTGCAGCCGAGGTGGAGTCGCGGAGGAAGGGGAGTGTTGGTATGGCGATGCGCCACTCGCCCTATCCTCCGCGACTCAAACGGGGCCGCACCGTTGATGCGGTGGTGATGGGGCTGCGGGGGGAGAGGATTGTCGGTATTGCGAGGCGCCGCTCTCCCTATCCTCCGCGGCCGAATCTTGGTTGGCGGCGGAGCCATAGACCAGATCCGCCGCTGGGGTCGGGAAGGCTAGTACTTCTAAATGCTCGTTTTACCTGGCCCCATGGCTTTCGCGCATCGGACGCTGGGACGTCTGTTGCGCAGGTGTAATTGGAGGCCGTAGAGGAAGGCGTGCCATGTGTTCTGGTGCGCCTTACTTGGGAAGGAGAACGGAGAGGAATATTCCTCTCCCGAAGAGGTGCTGCCATGGGGCGGCAGTCGCTGGTAGGGCCGCGGAAGTGTGCGAAAGCGTTCCTGTAGCCCTGCCAATATGCGACGAAGGTGGAACACCATGGGGTTTTAGTCGGTGCGAGTCCGACATAACCCGTCCTTGCCCCCGCGAGGCGGGTATGTGTAGGCATTTCCCCATGTTAAAAAAAGGGGCTCGTGACCCAGTAGGAGTAGTAGTGTGAAGAACTACCAGTGACAAGTGAAGTGAAGTGAGTGGTATCCGGTGGTAGCTGAAGTGACTAGTAGCCGTATATAGTGAATAGTGAAAGTGTTAGCTAGCCAAAAAAGGTCGTAACTGATATTCGCAGTTACACATAGTGAAAGTGTCAGCTAGCCTAAAAAGGTCGTAACTGATATTCGCAGTTACACATGTGATAAATTCAGCTAGTTTAGTTGATAATAGCTGCTAGTCAGTAGTGTTAGAAAACCAGCTACTACCAATAGATATTTGATACCACCGTACAATTTAAAGAAATCTTTTGAAATATACAGTGACCAACCAATAGTGAACAACCGTAGTTCAACAACCGTGATCAATAGTTATAAAATTTCGCGACTAATCAATCAGTCGAACCGCTGCCCACTACCTCGCTATTTGTATTTATTAATCGTGCATTTTGATTTGAACCTCAGTCCACAATATTTCAGCGGCACCCACAAAGACGGCAGTGAAAGTACCCACCGGAACCTATAGGTGTAGGACGTGAGCGACTCGCGAAGTATCTTCGACAACATTTACTCCGGAGAGTTTCGCCCGTCCGGCACAATAATCGTAAGTTAAAAATCTCTTTCGTTATTAGATCAGATTATATGTTTACGCGAGTATGCATGGTAGAGCCATGCTGCAATAATATTACGGTTGTAACACCGAATGGGTCAGCTCGACCGGGATAGTTTCGTCTCACGGACACGCTGTCGCAGGATACTAGCGTAAAATAGCAAATATATGCTGATTTGTTCTCATGGTGAGTGTAGAGAAACGAAAACTCTTTTTACCTCTGGTGTGACAATACATCCGCATTTTGAATATTAATCGATTGTAGATGTCTATGTGCCACAGCATCCGCTTAAATTAAGATAAGAGAGGCATGTGTGCTCGTTTGTAGACTTTTCTTCCGTAACAATGTATTTAAAATTATATAAAAAATAATACCCTTAACCGACGAGCATATATGCGTAGTTTTATGGAAGTAAAGTAGCGAGAGAGATGTATCAGGATCGTGCCAAATGAAAGTCTGTAGTCTCTGCCTACCCCTCTAAGTGACAGGCGTGATGTTTATGTATAAATTAATAAAATTTACTATTGTATTTTACATTCAAACAACACAGTGAACCATTTATTCATTTTCAACTCCCTAAGACTTAACCTAAGCCTAAGAAACAACCTTAAACCTTAACCCTAAGAAACAGTGCAAACGGGACATACAAAAAAAATTTCAAAAGGATTTTCCTAATATCCAACGCTGCTTTTCTCAACTTTAAAATATTCTGCTCAAAACAAAATAAGGGACGGGATCAGTTTACAATGTAAAACTGACCTAGTTTTCTGAATAATGTGACTTCTCAGAGTTACATTCTACGGGTTGCACGGGTTGTTAGCAGGCCATATGTCATTCCATTTTTACAACGAGCGGTGGAAGGTTTCATCCACATGTAGGATAATGCACGACCGCAAACAGCCTAGGCAACCATCTCTGTACTGTGAGAAACCAATATTCAGTTTTTGGCATGGCCTGCTAACAGCTCCGACCTGAATCCAATTGAACACCTTTGGGACCAATGAAAACGTCGAGTCTGGGCAGTTGAAGAGCATGTACACAACCTATTTTAATTGAAAACTCCTCGGTTTTAAAAATCGAATACCATTTATTTATTTAAAAAAAGATTCTCGGTCTTGTCACAAGGTTTTGTCCAACTTGTTTTAGTCGTTGAGAAAATGGAACTGACTCGAGAAAATTCAAGAGCGATGATTTATTATGACTTTCGAAGTGGTTTAACACAAAAACATTGTGTTTACCGGACGATTTCTGCATTTGGTGATGAAGCCCCATCCAAAACCACAATTAATCGCTGGTTTGCTGAATTTCAACGTGGACGTGTCAAGCTCAGTGATGATTCCCATCAAGGTCGTCCAAAAACTGCAGTCACCCAAGAAAACGTTGACTTTGTGCGTAATCTGATTGAGGAAGATATACAACATCATATCAGGTGAGGAATCCTGGATATACGCGTACGAACCCGAAACAAAAAACCTGTCACGAGTTTGGGTGTTCGAAAATGAGTTAAAGCCAACAAAAATTGTTCGTTCACGAAGTGTTGCAAAAAAAATGGTGCCCACGTTTGTCTCCAAAACCGGACATGTTACGACTATTCCTTTTGAGGGACAAAGAACGGTTAATGCAGAATGGTATGCTAGCATTTGTTTGCCACAGGTCGTTTCTGAACTCCGTAAAGAGAACTGCGACCGCCGCATCATCCTCCATCACGATAGTGCGAGTTCTCACACCGCACACAGAACAAAAGAGTTTTTAGAGCAAGAAAACATAGAATTATTAGATCATCCGCCGTACAGCCCTGACCTAAGCCCTAACGATTTCTATACATTCCCTAAAATAAAGAATAAATTGCGTGGACAGAGATTTTCATCACCCGAAGAAGCTGTGGACGCCTACAAAACGGCCATTTTGGAGACCCCAACTTCCTAATGGAATGGTTGCTTCAATGATTGGTTCCATCGTATGGAAAAATGTGTCAAATTTCGCGGAGAATACTTCGAAAAGCAATAAATACATTTTTAAATAGTAATGTTGTGTCACTTCCTTGATTCCCGAAATTTTCTGTTGTTTATTAACATTCATACTGCCAATATCTCAGAGTAAGTACAAGTATATCATCATTTTAATTTACTGAAGACCTTTTGGTATATTCCCAAAAGGTCTTCAGTAATTTAAAATGTTGTTTACATCATAGCAACAACATCTGTAAGAAAAAAAAATATATATTTCTTCAATTTTTATTTTCATACAAAATTAAAAATATTTAAATTGGACATTCTAAACGGTAATAGTCCCAGTAAGCAATAAAAAGCGCTTGGCGAGGGAGGGGTGGAGGGGTGTAGGAGGCGGTGCTTACCCATTTAAACTTGACCTAATCACCTAATTAGTAACCAGTGTCGTCAGTCGCCTTTGATGCGCCCGCGACGGTTGTCTTTTCGTTGTGATATTAATATTGCGAACGCTACCGTACCTTGTTACGATGGCTTACCGATACTCAAATGTTGAGTAATACCAAAATGGTGCGAATTTTAGCAATTTGCAATGATAAAGTTAGCCTATGAAGTGAATATTCAAGGCGATTTCCCAACTCACGTGCACCGAGCTACGCTACGATGCTAGGCGCTACACAGCGATTGCGAGATTACGGGCAATTCCAGCCTGTATCAATCGATCGTGGTCATCCACCGCGGCGCAAAGTACGTGAGCAGGAAGACATACTGCAGTTTTTTGAAGAAAATCTAGCAGCGAGCATTTATGAGGCGGCCCGACAGTTCAATGTCACAATACTACGCATGGAGTGTCTTACACAATGAAGAGAAGTATCCTTTTCACCTGCACCGTGTTCATGAACTCAGCGAAGCTGACAAACCTGCGCGAGTTACATTTTGTAATTGGTTACTAGCTGCTGAAAGAGCTCACATTTTATGGACTGATGAAGCAACATTTGGCAGAATATGGCTATTTAATACGCACAATGAACACTTGTGGTGCTATGAAAATCCACATAAACCAAGACCGAATAGCTTTCAACTCCGGTTTAGTGTCAATGTGTGGGCAGGCCTTATCAATACGATACTGGACCACGTTTTCATAGAAAGATTAAATGGTGAAAGCTATCACAATTTTCTCACCGACACGCTGCCAGAATTATTAAAGAATATACCACTTGCATCTCTACGCAATATTTATTACCAACTCGACAGGGCACCACCGCATTATGCTCGTCAAGTTAAGTATTACTTAAACAGAGAATACCCTGGATGCTGGGTCGGACGTGGCGGGCCTTGTGCACGGCCTCCCAGATCGCTGGATATCACACCAATGGATTTTCATTTGTGGGGGCATGTAAAGACATTACTGTATACTGGTCGCACACTCGAAACACGCACGACATGTTGAAAGAAAAAATAATTTGGGCATTCGATGAAATCAAAATAAATACTCAACTTTTATGTCTTGTCTCTATCTGTCGGTGAACAGTTTACTTTTAGGTGTCACCTATGCATAGAATGTGGAGATGACAATTTTGAACGCTACCTATGTGCGTGATACTCACCGCCATCCGCGGACGAGTACCTACCTCTAATTCTGATGTATAAATTTGTATTTTAATATTTTTAATGAACCTTTGTAACTAAATATTTTTATTCAATTACTGTTAATATCTATATTTAATCATTATAAATATTTTGTAATATTTGTAATTATTTTAACCCGCATCCATTTTTTAAATACAACTTGCATGAAATAAATAAAAAATACCTAGCTATAATAATACTCGACATTTAATTTGCACGTGCTGCGAACCGAAACGGGCAGGCGGCGCCTTTGATGACGTCTGTATCGACGTCATATATACCTTTGGCTTGGCCTTGGGCTGCCGCACGTGTGACGTTGAGGCATTGCCTTAAATTTAACGCGATAAAATGAGTGGCTACACTTGAACGGTCAACGCCGTTTCCCGTTAAACGGCATTAAATTTGCCGTTGAACGGCGTTAAATTTGCCGTTGTAAAATGTTTCGACTGGGGAAGGACCACGCTCTCACAGAATACCAGCGTAAAACAGTAGCTTAATGCTGCTGTGTTTCTATATAATATATAATATAAAAAAATAAACAAATATAATATATAGTTAATAGTTTATAAAATAAAAAAGAATACAAAGAAAAAGAAGATGGTGGATGCTAAAAATGCACAGGAAACGTACACTGTAAATCTATTTATGTTTTATTTTTTTTCCCGCACCCAAATTGCACTAGAAAGATGTCCAATAGTTTAAGCTAAATAATAAGACAAACGTAAATATATTTTAACGAAATAATAACTAATAAGCCAATCATAAATACTGGTCAAGTGCGAATTAGATACACATACCCAGGGTTTCGTATTATATCTATTAGCCCCTCTACACGTTGGGCCAACGCGATGGCCCACTATGATGGGCCAACGTGTGGAGGGCGTAGTTGTGTCGGATGGCTTATGGCGCATGCGATGGTCACGGGATTGGCGACGGTGTCGGTTATTCCGCCGCACATCAAAGGGCAGTGGGCCAACGATGGCGGTACGCATCTACACGTGGCGCATTCCACAGTTGTGCGTGCTCGACTGTTGAGTGTGGACATTCGCGCTTTGTTTATAAATTAAAGAAAATTAATTAAAATGGCGAATACGTGGCCTCATAATGAAGTTATAAAATTTTTAGAATTATATCGAGGCGAAAGCGTGATATGGAATCCAACACATAAAAAACACAAAGATAAAAAATAAGGTAAGATGTAGTTTTATATACATATATATAATAGGGTTTATAATTAGGGTTTAAATTTAGGGTTTATATATATTTAATAGGGTTATGAATAAAATCGCCATTTTTAAGTAATTATAAACCCAACACAGATGATAAGTACAATTTTAAAGACTATTTATACTTGGTAAAGCTACGCTGCAGCTATATTACGGTTGTACCACGAATGAGCGGCTCGACCGGGGAAGTACCACGCTCTCATAGAATACCAGCGAATAACAGCTTAATACTGCTGTGTTTCGTATGGCGAGTGTAGACATCTGAAGACCCTTTTTTACTGGAAACAAGGCATTCCATCTTAGTCCTCAGGAGTGACAACGCATCTGCGTTTTGGTTCTTAATTGAGTATAAATGTGGATATCTATGGGCTACAGATTCCACTTATCATCAGGTGGATGGACTGTGTGCTCGTTTGTCACTCTTATTCTTTAACAAATAGTTATTTTAGGTACTAGGAAGTGTTCATATAGCTGTAAATGTAGGTAGGTTCTTTTCTATCTATTGAACTAATTGAAAATTTTAATTGTTTTCAGGTTTCGGATGCCTGGAATCGCATAGGTGATGCTATGGGAATTCTAGTAAATATTTAAAAAAAAAGGAATCGTTAATGACGGCTTTCCGTACTCATTTAAAAAAGAAAAAAGATTCCATGAGATCTGGGACTGGACTTGACGAAATCTATACACCGTCATGGCCATTTTTCGATGTCATGGAAAGTTTTTTAAAAGATGTATACCAATGCAACAGTGTTATAAACACCGAAGAAGGAGTAAGTAAATAAAACAAAATTAATTTTTATTTAGTTACTATTTTTATTCTCTATTATTATACAAATAGTTCATGAAATTTTGTCTTATTTGAATAGCATCATTAGTTGTTCTACGTGGTTGATTTTGTAAGGGAAGGAAACCGTTGGTACTATCATCTCTCCAAGTACCAGAGATTATCAAGTCTCCATTATCATTATAGGTATCAAATGTACCTGGAGGTGTGTATAAATGGCGAGACGTTCGACTTTTTCGCAAAAAGTTATGTAATAGAACACATGTCATAGTAATTATTGAACATTTAACTGGGTGGAATGGCATAGCCGTCTTGAAGACCCTAAATTTGTTAGCTAGAATTCCGAAAGTATTTTCAACTACAACACGTGACTGAGAGAGTTTTTGATTAAAAACCCTTTCAGCAGAATTTAACGCGTGACGGCCAGGAAACAGTTTCATGAGATGTTTACTTAAACTAAATGCTCCGTCACCCAGAAATACATAGGGAAAATAGAACTCAAATCCTGGTAACAAACTAGGATGCGGCAAATTGATACTGTTTTCAGATATTTTTTTAGATAAACTACTGTTATTAAAAACGCCGCCGTCACTTATACGTCCTTGAGCACCTATTTCAGCAAACATGAAACAATAATCATGATCTACTAGAGCTAGGAGGACAATGCTAAAAGTATGTTTATAATTATTATATTCAGTTCCGCTATGAGGGGGTGGTAGTATTGTCACATGCTTGCCATCTATTGCACCGAGACAATGAGGGAACTTGAATCTTCTAGCTTTGGATAGCCATTCTTCTGTTGTTGTGGGGATCTGTAAATAAAATTAACATAAGATAACACGCCGCTTTTTTTGTTGGCTGATGGTAAAAAAACTCAAAAGTACCTATTTAATAAATAATAATAATAAAATGTTTTATTTTTTTTAGGCTACGGCATCGTCACCAGATGAAGACTCCATGTCCCAAAGTATGTGCAAAAATTCTGATCCAAATACAGAGACAGAAAATTCCAACATAAAAATTCCTATTCAACGCCGTCGTTGTAGAAACCCACGAGAATTAGAGGAAACTAATAAAGAAATGAAGAAAGCTTTTTCTACTTTAAATAGTGTACTTTATAAACAACAGACAAAAGATTTAGAAGACTATTGTAATTTATATGGTAAACTACTCGCAAAAAAATTAAGACAGTTTACCGATATAGAAAAACAAAAATTAATTTACGAAATAGATGGCATACTTTTGAAAAAATGTCCAACGTCCTTAAGTAAACAAAGGGCCTGTCACTATGTCGTTCAGTCTCCATCTCAAATCATATTATCCACCAAACGCCCTGTCAGTGGCTGCACCCGCACCTCTTTCTATCCGCACCTATTTCTCCCCCAACGGTAATGTCACTCCTGAAGAAGAGTTTCCTGTCCTATTAAGTATACCAGAGCAGCAAGCTTACATTAATTCAAATATTGATGAATCACAAGAAAGAAATAAATAAGTACCTAATTTTCTACATTAAACATGATTAAACTAAAATAAATAGTACTATTTTAATACCTTCACAAATTCTTTTAAAGTTTCGTTGAGTGCAAGACATACTTCAGGAACAATTTTTGATATAAGTTGGCTTGAAACTTTAAATAGGTAGTGCAAACTTCTATAGTTGTCACCTGTAGCTAAGTATCTTAGGGTTATTGCGAGACGAATTTTCACAGGAACTCATTGCCGCCGATCGGTGTCTTGTTTTGCTACTATTGGCGATATTTTCTGTATTAAAATCTCAAAATCACTGTTTGACATACGCACGAAGTTGTCGAATTCACCTGATGGTTCTGCAAGAAGTTCAGCCAGCTGATTATCCATAGTTTGCCTGAAAAATGGTTTTAGTTTTAATCATAGAACTACTAACTACTAAAATCAGAACATATACAAGATATTTTATTTTTATTTTTGTTAATTATTATAATATATAATTTAAATTATTAATTATAATTATTTAATTATTTTTGTTTAAAGAAAACTTAATTGATTTAGGACATACTTAGTTCTATTGCGATGTATAGATAACATCCACCATCTTCTTCTACGCCATTTCTTTTTAATAACTCTATTCTTGTGCACATTAAGAAAATAACGGTACGTGTTGTATAGATAAATTGCCGCAGCGGCTAAGGTCCATCTCGATAAACGGTTCGATCACAACTGAATGTCGCCAACGTGTAGTTGCGTTGCAGCCATCGCATGGCCATCGCGCTGGTCCAACGCTGGCCCAACGTGTAGAGGATCTATATGGTTTCGTACCACTGTACACTATGAATTTTGACCTGCAAAAATTGTTTTTTTTTTCTCCTGCTTATTTTTCTTGGTTTCATAACGTAAATTAAAGTATACTTTTGAAGTACTTTTTTTTAATTCAATCTCGAAAAGCTTTTTCATTACTCCACTCCATCGCAGTCATACGTGCAACCCCGTGGCACTCACCGTGCACAATGAGACAAACGTAGTGTGGCCGCTTCAACGCCATAATTCGCGCGTTAATCCTTTGATGTACCGCCACTCGAGTTATCGGCAAACGGGAAACGGCATTGTTAATGCCGTTGTCAAATTATCGCGATAATTCGTGGCCACACCTAGATTCAACGTCCATAAACGCGATAATTAACGGCATTTCTCCTTAGTGTGGCCGGGCCATTACAGAATATTCCAGTAAACACGGGCGCCGACCAATGATATTATAAGTAAAAAGGTTACCTACACAATATTCGATCTTCAAAAACGGCAAACTAATGCACACATAAATAACTAAATATTGCAATAGCACACTACATTACGATTAGACGTCAAAGTAGGATGGCATGATTAAACTTTCGCAAGCGTAAAAGAGACAACTGTAATTTGTGACAGTACGTGGTCTTGTGTAGTAGGAACGATGTAGAATAATTAATCAGATATGACATTATACCGTACACAGTGATTTATGCCTAAAGCGCGATTCACTCATAAGTGCAAGTAGTAAAAGTAATAAAGTAGTAAAAATGCATTAAAAGTAGGAAAATAAAAAAATATTGGTTTTATTATAAATTTAAAAAAATAGTAAACGAATGAAATATGCTTCTTTTGACTTTTGGAAACCTTTCTTGTGTAGTTTATGCAGAATCTCGTCACATATGACGGCATTTTCGGTGCAAAAACAAAACACGAATTACTGTCAACGCTGTTGTCAATGACGCGACGATAGCGCGACGACTGAGCTCAGGTTTGCTAATAAGCCTAGTTTTTACGTGCCACGTGCGGTGCGCGTATAACATATCTACCTATTTTTCTTATAATATCATTGGCACTAACCAACCAGGCGCAGAAAGTTCGAGTGTGGGGATTCTAGAAAGCTTAATTCTTCTGTTCGATTCCATATGGCACTGTTGGTGGAAAGTTCAAGATTGACATTTTCTAGGAAGCCCTCCTCGCTCTGGTCCCCGACACTAGATGGCGCTTGTGCCAGGTATCAGACGTCAACTAAGGCGCGCAACACTGTCCCCTCCTAAGTCATGCTCGTTCCGAGCATTATCGGCCCCATAATAACGCGCCAGGCGATCCACATGTCGATGTTAGGAGTCCCTTTTGTGCCTTTCTGTATCCGGTAGGTTACATCGTTGATCCTGGTCACAAGCCGGTACGGGCCGTCCCATTTAGCTTGAAGTTTAGGAGATTTCCCTCTGCTGCGTCTGTAAATATGTGTGTGTGTGTGTGTGTGTGTGTGTGTGTGTGTGTGTGTGTCCCATAATGAATTGGCCTAACTATGAACCAATGAAGGAAATGAAACGAAACCAATTTTATTTTTCAATATATTCACCATGAATACTAACACACTTCTGACATCTGTGAATCAACATCTCTAAACCTTTATAAAAATAATCACATTTTTTATCATCAAAATGACTGAAGACGGCCGCCTGCAACTCTTCATCGCTTGAAAATTTTCTTCCTCTTAAGTCCCGCTCTAATTTTGGAAATAAATAATAGTCGGACGGGGCCATGTCTGGACTGTAAGGTGGATGTTGAACTTCTGTGAACCCGCATTGACGAACTGCATCCTTCGAAACACCAGCGGTATGAACAGGGGCGTTGTCATGGAGCATCAGGATACCTTTAGACAGCTTGCCTCTTCGTTTTTCCTTTATCTTGTCTCGTAATTTATATATTAAAGAAGCATAATATTCGCCGTTCACGACTGTATTACGTTCTTTAAAATCCACCATCAAAATACCTTGAAAATCCCAAAATATTGTGCACATCAGTGTTTTAGTCGATTGTTGCACCTTTGCCTTTCTAGGGGGCTTTTCACCCTTATAACGCCATTCAATTGACTCGCGCTTGCTTTGTGGATCATAATACAAGATCATAGTTTCATCAACAGTCACTAGCCGCTCGATCACAGTCTTTGGATTTTCGCCACAAAGATCCAAAAACTCCGAAGCGCAGCGCACTGTTTCCCGTCTCTGTACCGCTGAAAGAAGTTTCGGTACCCATCTTGCACTCACTTTTTTCATGTGAAGATGTTCATGGATCGCGCGATGAACGGTAATTTTAGAGAGCCCAAGCCTTGCTGCAATTTCTCTAATCTTCAAACGGCTGTCACTCAGAACCTTCTCTTCGATAAGAGCAATCGTTTCGGGAGTGAGCACTTCCACAGGTCGACCGTCGTGGCCAAAGTCTTCGACGGTTTCTCTCCCGAGGCGAAACTCTTTCATCCAATTTTTCACTGTGCTATAGGAGGGGGCAGACTACTTATACACGCCATCCAATCGTTCTTTTATTTGGGCAGGGGATAAACCTTCTTTAAACAGAAACTTTATGACACTTCGATACTCAGTTTTCGACATTTTGAAAAAATAAGCGACTCTCGTTATTCAAATGCCTGTTAAACTAAGACTAAGCATTTCATGTCGATGCATATTTCTTATATTAAGTGCACGATAAACGTACTATTTAATGCTACACAACATGTAGCGACATGTCGCATTGAACTATATCAGACCAGTTCAATATGGGACCGCCTGGTATATGTGCACGTGGTGTGTGAATGAGTGTATGTATGTGTGTATACGAGCTCGTGTCTGTGTGTGAGTGTGCATGTGTTGGTTACCTGTATGCCCTACGGATAGGGTTCCTTGGGATCGGTATGAACATTCCGCATACAGGAACCATTAATTGAACCAAAATTTTAACAAAGTCTTATGAAAAGGTTTTCAACATATTCATAGCTAACTGAATCCAACCATTCTATTACAGTTTTCCTTCAAGTGTAAGATAACATGGGGTATATTTTAAATATACTGTTTACTTTGTTGTATATAATAAGCAGACTGCCTCCTATATTGTCTTCTAGGGAACGCAGTACGTGTGGCAGTGACGGGTGCAACGACATCCCTTTTTCTTTTATGACTCAGGTCGACATAAGGCAGAGATTTGTGGCACGTTAAGATGAGATTCAGAATATAGAGTTTTCGGACTGTGAGTAGGCCACTCATTCTATTTGTTGTATCTGTGGGAAAAAGATAAGGTTTGGAGTAGATGACTTTGATAAGTGATCTCCGAGCTCTTTCGAGTGCAAGGAAGTGAGTTTTCCTCCCCAAATCGAGATACAGTAGGTGAGCACCGATTGGGCCAGGTTCACGTAGATTCGGTTTTTAAGTTTGTTACACATCACCTGCCGTAGTGATTCGAATACCCATATGAGTTTCCTAGTGCGGTTTATTAAAAGCTCCAAATTTGAGTGCCAGCTAAGTCGTTGGTCCAGCATTATACCTAGGTATTTAGTTTGGCTAACTTTTTCAATAATAGGACAGTCGCAAATCAGGTTACCAGGGTTAGAGCAAGTGTGAATTTTAATGGCAAAGTTATGGTTAGGTTGGGATTTATTAGAAGGAGTGAAGCAGATGTAGTTTGTTTTCTGAGTGTTCAAGGTAAGAAGGTTGCCTCTAAGCCAGTCATATACGTTAATTAATCCCCTCTCAGTACTTCCTTGGACAGTATCCCAGGTGCTACCAGTAAAAACAAGCGCATTGCCATCCGCGTAGGAGTATATCCTGCATCCGACATCCCTTAGATGACATAGATCATTTATGTATATTAAAAAGAGATTCGGGTCCAGGACACTACCCTATGTGACTCCAAAACTAGTAGTGACTTTATCACTGTGTAAATTATTTATTTTTACTTCCTGAGTTCTTTCCTGTAGGTAACTATTAAAAAGCATGAGTGAAGTATCCCTAATAGCTATGCATTCTAGCCTGTATATAAGAATAGGCACAGAGACGGTGTTGAAAGCCTTTTTCAAGTCCAAAACAACTGTAAGACATTTGCTGCCATTGTTCACTTCACTAACTATAGTAGAAGTGAGATCAAGAATAGCATCTTGAGTTGAAGGACTTGTCTGATTAAATCATTCTACCATTCCATCAGATTGCGGGTGATAAGAAGTCGTTCTTATTTTATGAGTACCCATAACTCGGCAAGATTCCTGGAATATTTGAGACTCAAAATTCCTACCTTGATCGCTGTGAATCTCTAAAGGTACTCCAAAACGACAGAAGACTTCATGGACTAGTTTATCTGCATCTGTTGAAGATTCTTGATTTGGAATGGCGAGGACTTCTGGCCACTTAGTGAAGTAATCCATCACAACCATGAAATACTTGTTACCGCTTTTACTCTACGGAAACGGCCCCGCCACGTCAATAGCTATTCTCTCCCATGATGCACTAACATTGTACAACTTCAGTGCACTTCTGCTACAAGTCTGAGGTCCCTTTACAGCCGCACACCTTGTACATTTGCGACACCAGTCCTCAACATCGTTTCGACAGTGGACCCAGTAAAACTGTTCTCGAATCTTCAGTAGAGTTTGTTTAACTCCCAGATGGCCTCTTGAACAATCATTATGGTACAGCTGTAGAACATCCGGTACTTTAGCTTTAGGGACAACCATTTGCAAATGACAGCTGTCTCCCCGAACATTTTCCCATTTACGGCACAGAACTCCATCCTGAAGCAGGAAGCTGTCCCATTGGGCCCAATAGCATTGTTACGGCCCTCAGTTGACCCGAAGAAAGTCGACAGGGCTAGGGCCCATAGTAACCCAACTCGACGAGCAACCGAGGATTAAGGCCCAATGGCCTATGGATATTTAATTTATAACGGCTGTATAAGCAAACACAAACTTACCGAGTTCCGGAGGTAGGGTCGACCACAGGGTACCGTCAGGGGCAAGTAAATGTTAGGTGTGAGTGGTGTAGGAAGGTGTGTATTGTAACCTAACGTCACTGATGTAATCGTTCAGCAGAACCACTTGCGTTGCCACGCTCCACAAGGCGCAATCACTCCAGTGGGCATTCCCCGCTATCGGGACTCAAGTCTAACGTCACTTAGCACAAACTATAATCGAGCGTAATCTCCACCCGGATCACAAAGTTTAGCGTTCAACCCGACAAAGCAAAATTCCTTCGTACGATATTAAAATACGACACAAGACACTCGTCGACGCAAATTAATGTCAATCGAAGTTAAGTTAATCATTCAAAACTCAAGGAAAGTCTCGTTGAAAATAATACAACACAAAGGAGGCCGTCGTAATGCGACGTTACGTTTCTAACCTACGCGGCCGTCGCGGACAAAGATTTATCTAGACTAATTTCCCGACCTCCCACTGGCACGGCCGTAGTGCACAAAGATTCCTCCAGACTAGCTGGCATCGTTGTTCGTCGTCTTCATGTACCTAGGCACATGCAGGTATCGGGCCTCGGGGTATACCCCATTGCCCGGATACTCCTCATGCCCCATAACTGTGGGGTATTCATTTTTGTGCTACGTTTTATAACGTAGCCGGATAAGAATTTTTTCCCGTAGTTCACCGACTACGGGAAAAGGAGGTTATCAGTGGAGGTTATCTAAGTAGGTCTAAGTTGGCCTTTCAGCGGCATTGGGGGTTGTTACTCGACTCTCTAATCGATATAGAGAGGAGTTCTCTTGGAAGAGGTTGCCCGTCCGGGGGCCGAGTGGGCAACGGTGCAAAGCCGTTGAGGTGGTCGTGTGGCCCGTTATCGGCACGGTCGAACATGCCGCGCGCTAGGCTGGCATCGCCGTAGATGCAAGGCGAATGTCAGTGAAATGTGAAATGTCAGTTCGTAAGTGAAATTTCCGCCCCAGAAGATATTTGCTAAAATGCTGCAACGACTTTACCACAGCTAGCTTCTTGTGACACAATAGCTTCTTTCCGGTTTTGACAACGACTTGCTGAAGTACGCTATCACGACATCTTGATCACCATTCCGTTGAGACAACACATCGCCAAGTCCTATATCACTTGCGTCTGTGTCAACAATTCTTTGCTTGCATCGGAGTATCCCAAAATAGATGTTTTGCACAGACAGTCCTTGAGCTCCCGGAATGCGATATTGTAACTTTCATCCCAGCAGAAATGTCGCTTCTCCTCGTTTAGCTTGTGCAGAAGTTTGGCTATATCTGCAAAGTTCTTTACAAATCGCCGATAATAGGAGCACAAACCCAAACATGCAAAAACATCGTAAATACGGGCGCCGACCGACCAGGCGCAGACATTTTGAGTGTGGAGATTCTAGAAAGCTTATTTCTTCTGTTCGATACTAGATTGCGCTGCTGGTGGCAAGTTCAAGATTGACATTTTCTAGGAAGCCCTCCACGCTCTGGTCCCGACTCTAGATGGCGCTAGTGCCAGGTACCAGGCGTCAACTTGAGCGCGCAACAATATTCATATAATGCCACAATCATTAATCATCATTAAAGCCCTTTACAAGTTAACTGCTAAACAAAGGCCCTCCCAAGGAATGCCACAAATCACGGTCCTGAGCTACCTGCATCCATCAACTTCTTGTATGTCTTACCAGGTTTTCACTCTATCTAGTGGGGTAACTTCCGACACTTCACCAGCTGGTAATAGGCTGCCACTCGAGAATCTTTTTCCCCATTGGTTATCGGTTCTTTGAGCTGTATGGCCGGTCAATTGCCACTTCAGCGTATTAATCCGTTGGGTGATGTCGGTCACTCTGGTTCTACTGCCAATATCCTCATTCCTAAGTTTATCCTCCTAAGCTTTCCAGCTTCGGCAGGGCCACCTAGGGTGCTTGATATATCGCAATCCATGGGTTCTTGATCGAACACTTAATTGCCTTCGTCGGTGGATGTTACGCAAGAGAAAGCTGCCAAATCCGTGAATGTAAACGATGGCCAGAATTTGTAAATAAGAAATAAACTAAAATAGGGCTACTACGAAGTTAAAGCATAAATTAAATCTTGAGACTCGAGAGAGAATTAAATCTCTAGACTCGCATTTACTAAAACCCCATGGTGTTCTACCACCGCCACGAATTGACAGAGCCACGGAAACGCTTTCGTGCACATCCGCGGCCCCTCTGGCGCCAGCCACCCAATGGCAGCCCCTCTTTAATTGCTAACTTCTGCCCCCCCCCCACGTTTTTCTTAAGTTGCAGCAGAAACAAAAGGCACACTGCCCTACGCGGCCTCTGACTCCACCTGCACTACGGGCTCCCCAAGCCGGATGTGTGAATGAGGCCAGGAAAAAACGAGCACTTGGAAGCATCAAGTGGTGCAGCATGACCAAAGTCGCGAAGGTTAGTCGAGTGGCATCGCATTGCTAAGCGACATTTTGTATGGTATAGCCAGTCCAGCGTACTTGTATATATAGAGGTCAGTGCTCTAGAGCCAATCTTAATCAAACGCTTAATAGTCTGAGTAGAACTTAGATTCGTACAGAGTAGAGTTGACGCCAAAGAATTTTCTTTGCCAACAAATAAATATACTGCCACATGTGATTTCAAATGTTCCTTTTTAATAGCATGTGACGTGTATGATAAGGCAAAAAAGCTTTTATTTTTAAATTTATATATGAGAGATCTGTGTTAAAAATTAATAGTTAAAAGTGAAATACAGCTTGCTTGTTACACAAACCTATAAATTCCTAAAAAGTGTTACGATCTAATTTCTACCTCCAAACAATAAACAATAATTATGAGATATTTATAAATAACGCATAATTATTATTGTTACGAGCTTGAGGTTCGTGACAATAAAAATTGCCGATAAAATTACCTAAATTAACACTTTAATTTACTTTACACAAATTAAAGTTAAAACACTAATAATTAAACACACTAATTCACTTAATTACGCTCCGAAGCTTCGCTTTGTCGCCGAGTTCAACTCTGTCTCGATCGCATCTTGCGCCACCTATTTATTTAAATTAGCAAAATATCCGGAATGTTCAAGTAAACACGCGCAAGGTACCGAGAGTTCGAGTATAGATTTTCTAGTTCTTCGGGTGGCGCTGTTGGTCGAAAGATTTGTGATGTCATAAACTGCAACGCTCCCCTCGCTCTCGTTCCTGACACTAGATGGCGCTAGTATATCGTCGACTGGAGCGCGTAACACTACCCCCTCCTAAGACATGCTCGTCCCGAGCATTATCGGTCCCATGATAACGCGCCAAGCGATCCACATGGACGATCTTAGGGGTCCCTCTTACGCCTTTCTGTAACGGCTCCGCAATGCCAAGGGCTGTCCTATCCCGTGGTGCACCAATATTGTACAATTTCGGTGCTCCTCTACTACGTGTCTGAGGTCCCCGCACGGCCGCACAACTTGTACATGTACGACACCAATCCTCGACATCGTCACGTTAATGGACCCAGTAAAACTGTTCTCGGACCTTCAGTAGAGTTCGTTTAACTCCCAGATGGACTCTTGAACGACCATTATGGCACAGCTGTAGAACATTCGGCACTTTAGCTTTAGGGACAACCATTTGCAAACGACAGCTGTCTCTTCGACCATTGTCCCATTTACGGCACAGGACTCCATCCTGAAGCAGCAAGCTGTCCCATTGGGCCCAATAGCTTTTCGTGGTTGAACTCATCGCTGTGACGTCCCTCCACTTAGGCTTGGTAGCACGGGCCTTCATCCATCCGAGAATCGGCTTGATGTCTGGATCTTCCTGCTGTGCACGTCGTAGGCTGTCCTTCCACCCGTTGCTGAAGTGGTCTGTCCTGAGCATCCTCACGGATACCACTTCCTTACTCTCTTGCCTACTATAATGGTTGCAATCTTCCGGACAAGGTCTTCTTGACAATGCATCTGCGTTGCCGTGAGATTTCCCGCTGCAGTGTCTGATAGTAAAGTCGTATTCCTGCTGCTGCTGGGCGGTGCTGTTAGCCGCACTTCCTTCCTGAGACCGTTCGCCTTCCCTTCCTAGGGTGTGCTTAGGGCAGCTGGACCGAAGATGGCCCCTTTCCCCACAGCCATAGCACCTCGGGCTGTATTTTTTATTGTGGTCGCGAACCGTAACTGCTGTAACCTCCCTAGCGTGAGGTGAACGATGATCCTGTCGCCGCCAGGCAGTGCCGTTAGCTGCACCACCCTCTCGAGGTCGATCAACTCTCCTTTCTACGGTTCGCTTAGGGCAGCTGGATCGAAGATGGCCCTTTTCCCCACAGCCATAGCACCTAGGGCTGTATCCTCTGTTGCGGTCGCGAACTGTAGCTGCTGCAACCTCCCTGATGCGATGGGAACGATGATCCTGCCGCACGGCTTCCACCTCCAGTGCATGGGCCAAGGCGTTCTTAAGCGTGTCGTGGTGCCCGAGTCTCACAGCAGCTCTGACTTCAAGGTCGCGGATGCCGTCGATGAATGTCTGAACCAGGTTCCCTCCAATGAGCGCAGGTACAGACTGGTATGCTTTACGAACCATCTTCTCCACCTCAAGGGCCCACTGCTGCAGGTTTTCGTTGCTGCGTTGCAAGCGATCTTTAAGCTGCGCGCGAAAGACGTGTTCCAGGTGAGCGTCACCATATCTCGCCTCCAAGGCCTCAAGAAGCTGCTCATAGGTCACTTTCTTACCGAGAGCTTCCAACACAGTTAAGGCTTGGTCGCGCAGGCCTAGGGTGAGTGCAGTCATGGCTTGGCTTTTATTCCAGCCGTTCGCCTCCATGACGGCCTCGAACTTTATTTTGTAGGCTGACCAGGAAGAGGTCCCGTCGAACGGCGGCACTTTGAATCCACGTAGCGAAGGTGCTGCAGCTACTACTGGAGCTGTAGTTCCATCCCCAAGTTTGAGGTCGTTTAGCGTTTTCTTCACGTCAGCCATCACATTGTTCACATGGTTGATTCGGGTTTCATGTTCTTCGATTCGGGTTTCAGCTTCCGACAGGCGGTTGTCGTGTTGAGCAACGCTATCCTTCACCTGCCTTATCTCTTTCCCAAAGGTAGCGTGAAGGTCCTTCATGAGGAGCATCTGCTCTTCCGACCGACGAGCCTGTTCCGCCTGCTGACGGGCCTGTTCCTCTTGTCCGCCCCGCAGCTGCTGCAGCATCGCCATCAGAGCACCTAAGTCAGGTGCCACAGACGTAGAAGCTGCTGACGGACCGGCTTCCGTGGCCGGCGGCTGGCCCTCAGACATCTGCGGCGTTGCACCTCCAAATCTCCTCTGGTCCGTCTCCTGCTGGCGTTGACTTCGGGTACGGACACCCTCCGTTTCCTCCTTAGGTAAAATCGGCATTATTTTATCCCACTTCTGACACCAATTGTTACGAGCTTGAGGTTCGTGACAATAAAAATTGCCGATAAAATTACCTAAATTAACACTTTAATTTACTTTACACAAATTAAAGTTAAAACACTAATAATTAAACACACTAATTCACTTAATTCCGCTCCGAAGCTTCGCTTTGTCGCCGAGTTCAACTCTGTCTCGATCGCATCTTGCGCCACCTATTTATTTAAATTAGCAAAATATCCGGAATGTTCAAGTAAACACGCGCAAGGTACCGAGAGTTCGAGTATAGATTTTCTAGTTCTTCGGGTGGCGCTGTTGGTCGAAAGATTTGTGATGTCATAAACTGCAACGCTCCCCTCGCTCTCGTTCCTGACACTAGATGGCGCTAGTATATCGTCGACTGGAGCGCGTAACATTATTTAAAATTCGGAGTTACTAAAAATATATCGGGCAGTGATGTATACATGCTATATAATTATGTTACCAATACTGTGCTAGTGTCGCCAACAATTCATTTTGTCAATAACACTGATGTTAAGTTATACACGTGCCCTTAGAATCCTATAATGTTGTATTTTACTGTCTTGGAAAATAACGTCATAGAATACAAATATAGTTTTTATTGGTCTTAATTAATCATAGCCGAAATCACTTTAAAATTTAATAAAAATTCTAATGTAACCCCATCTCGCAAAACTTGTACCGAGAAAAGAGTTAGGAAAGTACAAAGTTTACGCTGTTGTAAACCAGTACTTGACCTAAATGATACACTTGTACATTACCACTTTATTACTTTCCCATGCCGTAAACTGGTTTACATAACTATAAATTCAAATTTAAATAAACATCGATCAACTGTACAGCTTTTCATCGCATTGCTTCAAGCTAGTGACAACTGGCGAGAGATTGCACAAGACAGAGACTAGAAGCGTTTTCTCGTTACGGAAGCCAAACCCCACTTCGGCATGCTATGCCACAGGAGTGAGTGCGTGTGAAACTTTTCATGATTAAGCTGATGTATTGATGATCATGATGGTTTTATCGATAATATTGTAGAAAAGTTAATCTTACACTTTAATGTGAGACACACTTAACCTTTAAGGTGAAGAGTGCACGCCTTGCAATACATAACGCAGTGTTGGTACCGACTTTGTTATATGGCAGCGAAACCTGGGTATGGTAAAGCAAGTTGAATGCAGTGGAGATGCGATCTCTTCGTAAAATGTGTGGCGTTACCATAGCCGACCGAAAGCGAAACGAAGAGATTCGCAATATGGCAGGATTGAAAGATGACCTTATCACAAAAATTGATAGGGGCGTACTCCAATGGTTTGGGCACGTTGAACGAATGAGGAAAGACCGAATGGTGAAGAAAATGTATAGAGCGAAAGTAAATATAAAAAGGTGTCGAGGTAGACCGAGACTAACTTTCGAAGACCATGTGAGCAAATTGCTCGAAGAGGGGAGGGTCAAGAGTACTCGGATACCTAGACGTGCATGTATGAAGAAGTTAATGAACTTGACAGAAGCGAAAGAGGTATGTAAGGATCGTGACACTTGGCGATCTGTTCTCTCTGGCTACCCCGTTAGGGATTGTGCGTGAAGATAAGTAAGTAAGTAAGTAAGTTACACTTTAATAGAAAACATTTTTTATATACGTCAGAGGCTTACCCGACAGCATGATTGTTTAACAGGTAATGAACCCTTTCCAAAGTTTTCCCTTTATAAAACATGATTGAAGCATACTAAATCCACGTTCCATTAAAATTATAAAAGTCATTCTAAGCAATAGAGAAAAAAGAGAAAAAATAAATCTATTTGCATGTAAATTATGGCGTATAATATATAATATAAAAGAATATTTTAATTTAATATAGATTACATATTACATAATACTTATTGAAAGTATTTTTTTTTATTTACCTCTGGTTCGGAAAATACCTCTGCCCTGGAAAGAACTGGCAAGAAACCCAGCCGGACATTTTTTTAAACATATTACATCTATTTGCAAGCGAATTATGGCCTATAATCTATTGCATGCCTATTGCGCAAAGCACGTAGGTATGTATTCTACTAACGCCTAAAAATCAAGAATCCAACGTTTTGTCGCATGAAATCGTATCTTACAATTATATTGAACATATAAATGATATAAAAAGCCAAAAGGGTTAATTATTGTTGAACTTTTTTATCGATTAATTGCTAGTTATACATATAAAAAGTGGTTTAATTGGCTTATGGTGTAGATTTATCAAGTCCGCATGGAGAGGTAGACACGATAACTTTTGAAAATATCAGCTGTTCAACTCAATCTATTTTTTTATCTCTTCATCTATCATGTGGGAAGCCATGAATGTGAATAATTTTATAATTTTGTTTTGTTTGTTCATAATAATCTTTTTTGCTGAAGAATTCCGAGATTTTCGGTGTCTTGCGCAGCCTTGTGATAATATATTTTACTAAATACAAATACACTTTGAGTCACTCTAAGCTCGGCCGCCGTCGTGATGCTGTATCGTTTGTTTACAGCGGCTCGTGATGAAAAATACGGATCGCTGTAGAAATACAAAATAATCCAAATACCAAATTTGATACATACTTGACCAAGGTAAGATATTATTATTATTATGGGGGTTATTGAATTATTCACATCTGGTTGGGTTGTAAAAATATATAAAAGAAAATGATAAATATACATTAATATATATTTCATATACTAACATAAATAAATAAATAAATAATGGATAAACAAATAATAGTCCAACCAGATGGAAGCCCTCGGCAGGAGAGACCAAACGGCCGAGGGTTAGGGGGAAAGGGAAAGAAACCGGCGGACGATGCGGGCGGTATCGAGGAGCACCGCCTTCTGCATTTGAGCCCGGAGCGGTCTGTTACGGAGTTTCAGCCACCTCAGATGACCCGAGAGGCTGGCTGGGATTAACCCGTTTGCAGATACGACTACAGGAATAATTTCGGTCGGCAGACCACCCTACATGTAAGTCACCTCGCGAGCCAGGTCCAGATATTTTGATTGCTTATCTGTTTCGGCTTTCACGAGGTTCTCGTCATACGTAATGATAACATCGACCAAAAATATCCTTGACAGTGCCAGGTCCATCAGCACAATATCAGACTTATTCGCAAGAATAGTCCTATCTATGATGATGGCCTGGTCCCAGTAGAGCCTGGCGCGGTCATTTTCGAGCACGGCTTCCGGCAAATACTTGTAATACGGCAATTTCTGGTTCACGAGACCGTATTTCAGAGCGAGCTCCTGGTGTAGAATTCTGGCTACTAGGTTGTGTCTGTGCAAGTACTCAGAGTCAGAAAGCGCTGAACAACTGGAGATGACATGCCTAAGCAACTCACCGGGATGGCAACAAGTTCGACAGTCGTAGACGGCGCCATCCTTTAGGATTTATCTCCGATAGTTTTTGGTCTTAATAACCTGATCCTGTATTGCATAGACAAAACCCTCGGTTTCCCCGAAGAGGTCACCGAAACGTAGCCAGTTGAGGGAGGCGAATGTAGCTACGAAGGGCTCATGTAGAGCCCTGTAGTACCTCCCGTGGAGCTCCTTCTCTTTCCATACGGTCTCGCGGTTGGAAATGCTAAGCACTGCTGGGTCCTGCTATTGCTCGTTGGCTAAGGATAGGGGGTAAGCCCTTTATCATTTAAAATGACGTCATTATTGAATGGATCATCCGATCTCGCCAGGAAGTAATGACGGAGGCTGCACACTTCGCGATTATGCATGGTGAGCACGCTCAGAAAGTCACGCCCACCATGCTTTTGTGGCAAGTAAAGCCTCATTACCGACTATCTCGGATGATGCATCCTATGCGACGTTATGGTAGTGCGAACTTTTCCATCCAGGGCGTTAAGTTCAGTCTGAGTCCACCTGAGTACGCCAAAGGTATACATGAGGTCAGGCATGATCCAACTATTATATACGTGTATCTTATTCACACCGGATAAAAGGCTGTTAAGCACTTTGGTCAAGCGTGCATAAACCACGTCGCAAACTGACTGTTTCATACCAGCCTCATCGATACCGATGTTCTGTGACATACCCAGGTATCGGTATGTTACAGCCTCGGAAAGGGTCCTTAAGTTGACGGACATAGAAAGTCTATGCCCTCAGAGTTAGCAACCCTTCCCTATTCAACATGGAGGAAAGTACACTTATCCGTCCCCAGCTCCATTCCAATGGAATTGCCAAATTCATAAGTGATGTTTAGCAATTCCATAAGATGGGAGCGACTGGAGGCGAATCACTTAAAGTAATCCATATAGAAAAGGTGGGTTACTTTTGTCCCTTTTTTCCGTAGCTGAAATCCCCTCTCGGAGCCCTCCAGTAAGGTACTGGGAAGGTTCAGAGAGAGGCAGAACTAGACTGGACTCAGACAATTGCCCTGGAAGATACCCCTTCTTATCCTTATGTGGTTCTCCGCAGCCATCATCAACTCGCCCAGATGACAAAGTATCGTACTCCACTGCCCCATACACTGCTCGCGGAAATCTCTTACTGTACAGTATATTATGTACAGCTCGAGGACTGTCTTTACCTATGTATGGGGCACCGATTCAAATGCCTTTCTGTAGTCTATCCAGGTGGCGAATAAGTTCCGACGGTTGCGTTTCACCACTTTGCCAATGACCGCGTCAATGAGGAGTGGTTACTTGATTCCACGACCACCGCCCCGACATCCATTTTGAGTGCGTGACATCACCTGATTTAGCTCCAGGTGACGAGTGATTCTCGCGCTCAAAATGGATTTCAGTGTCTTATATATGGTGGGTAGATACGTGATGGGGCGGTATTTGCTCGGGTCTGTGGTATCCTGATCTTTAGGAACCAAGTGATACCAGTAGTGAAGAAGCTCGGGAGCGATTACTGATCTAGAGCCTCTTGAAACTGTCGGGCGAGCACAGCGTGACACACTACGAACCACTTCAGCCAGTAATGATGCAGCCCGTCGAGCCCCGGCCTTTTCCAGTTTGGGGCCCCACCGACCGACTCAGCCACGTCTTCTGGCATTATGGTGACGGTGTCCATAGGCGTAACACTCGCACTCTGGCTCGCCACAACTCGCTGTGGTTTAGGGGCTCTGAACACAGGCCACTCCAAAATGCGACAGTATTAGCCTGATCCGGTCCTTGGCCCACTCCACTTACGTGGTGGCTTCCACGCGTGGATGCTGGTCTGTCACCTGAGGAGCCGCATCCCCAGCCATAGCCAATTCATTCGATGAGGGAGTGGCCTCACGTCATAGTTGTTCGAGCTCATCAAATATTTTCGAGCGCATGATGTACCGAACTCGGTCTGCCAGGTTTTATTCCGTGACGGGAATAGACGGCTCTCGCTCAGCAAAAAAGCAATGCATCCGAGCCCGATACGCTATCCTTGCAGTTCTCCCCATTTCGCCCTATGGTATGCCCGCAATGCGTTTGCGTTCATATTTTTTGTCCAACGCATGCGGCGCACTCCACCAGTGTCGGATGCCGCTTGCCGAGTTCGAGAGGACCCTGCAGACATCAAGCCATCTGGTGGGGATGATGGATGCGGGGGCTGCTGGGTGATCTTGCAGCTCCTCGCGCTCGGCTGGCGGCCCGCATACTGCTGCGTCCAGCGCCAGCTTCAGACGCGCTCCGGCGACCCCCAGGCAGTGGCCCTATACGCTTTCCATTACAATTATTTTTTAATCACAGATTTTCATTACAATATATTGTTTCCCTAAAAGTACCTAGTATTTATACATTAATATGCTCATTAGTCTGGGACTTTATGGAGTGACCTATATGTGTATTTTGGTGAATGCTAAATTAAAACACTTGTTATGACTAGACGAAAAACTTATAAGTAATTGAAATAAAGTTGATGATAAAACTAGTTTTTACCATAATACCTAAGTACAAATACCTAAAAATTAAAGCAATATTAAAGTCGATTTCTGATCGTTTTAATATAATTCTGTTTAGTTTTTTCAATTAACAATAATGGAAAATTTTTGAATCTCAATAATAAAACATAGTAAAACTAAAAGAAATATTTTCTATTGTTGATTGAGATTTTTTTTACATTTTTTCACGATCATATGATCTTCGTGGAAGAATTATGTAATTAGTTAGATTCCCTCAAAAATGCTCGAAGTTTGGAGATCTACTCCTGGCTTGAAGATTTTTGTTATGAAACAAAAAATAGAGACGCTAGCACATTTTTATTATTTTATAGAATAAGGGTGACAAATGAGCACACAGTCCACCTGATGGTAGGTAGATGCTGTAGGCCATAGACACTGCATCTGTCTTCGATTAAGAATAAAAATGCAGATGCGTTGACATCCTTGGGAACTAAGATGAAATGCTCCCTTTTTTTTAGTAAAAAGGGTCTCTGATTCTGTACACACTACATCAAATTGCTATTTAATGGTAGTATTCTATGATAACCACTTCTAATAACAAAGAAACGGCCGGCAGTCCCCGGCTGCCCCGCTATTCCTGGCTACGGTGGCGACTATGGGAACGGCGGGGCAAGGCGTGCTAAGAATCCGGTGGAAGTTCGGTTGCCACCTACGACGTCTCGACCTGGCAACATATAACGCACGCTCCCTGAGGACTGACGAGAAGATCCTGAATCTGGAAGAAGAGAAAGACAAAATAAGTGGTCTTACTTAGCGGTCAGCCGCCGTAGAGTCTAAATTACCTCAAGATGCCTCGTGTAGAGGCGAAACACGTGTCGTATTATCGTCGATGGCGTGTCTTGCCTGGAATAGTGGTGTTGGGAGTAGTGGTGCTGAGACTAGTGGTGACGGAGTTAGTGCATGCAATTGAGGGAGGGCGGGAGGTGCTCTTCAATCCAGGTAAGACACATCATTGTATTTGTTTAGCGGAAGGTTGCGAAGAAATTTATGTTTTTATTTTTTCTTATAATGGATTTCAGCAAAGTAACGCCTGATTCTATCAATTATATTATAGAGATATAGATACGTTGGAATATTATATCCGAGGTCCGAAGAGAGGGGGAGGCCACGCTGATTCTCGAATCCGGCAACTTGTTCCATCACCGGGGGGGTGACCATCTATCACAAAGAGGTCTTGGATTTATCGTCCACAAGTCTCTGGTTAACAACGTTTTAAGGATTGGGAATGTGTAGATAAGGGTTGCGTACCTTATACTCAGAATCACCTAACGGTATTCGTTGAAGGTCATACAGGTTTACGCACCAACGTGGGAACATCCCGATACGGAGATGGAGGAAATGTATGAGGATATTTATAGAGCCATGCACTCCTCCAAAACTCACTATACGGTGTTAATGGGAGGGCTTCAACGCAAAACTGGGCACAAGAGAAGACGGTGAGCTGAAGTTAGGGAAATTTGGAGTAGGGCAACGGAACCGAAGTGGCCAGCAGCTGGCCGACTTTATGGAGAAAGAGGGACTCTTTATGATGAACTCTTTCTTTCAGAAGCGGCCTCACAGGAAGTGCACCTGGTCGAGCCCCGACGGTTCGACAAAAAATGAGACTGACTTCATTATGACGACCAGACGCCAACTGTTCAGTGATGTCTCAGCGATCGCAAGGGTGAAAACAAGCAGCGATCACCGAATGGTTAGAGGCACACTGAACCTAAACGTTAAGTTGGAGAGGTCTCGTCTAATGAAGTCCGCTCCGTCCCCCTCGTGCTCTAATCCAGAATCCCGAAAACTTTAAGCTCGAGTTACGTAACCGCTTTCAGTGCCTACAAGATTGCAATTCAGTGGACGATATGAATGACAAGCTCGTGGAAACTGTCCATGCGGTCGGAGCTAAGTTCTGCAAGACCCGCCGCAGAAGAACACAAAAACTCTCCGATCACACTCTTAATCTCATGGCTGTTAGACGGGAGATGAGGCTGCAATCGTCAACAGATTTGACAGCATACAGGCAACTGAACAGACAGATCTCCAAATGCATGCGGCGAGACTTACGCAACTTTAATACTGCTCGTATTAAAGAAGCAATCGAGCGGAACCAGGGCTCCAAAGTCTTTGCCAGAGATCTGTCTGCCAGTAAGAGCCAACTGTCAAAGCTGAAGACTGAGTGTGGCAACATCGTTTCCGGGACACCTGAGATTTTGAGTGAGATTGAGAGGTTCTATGGGCAGCTGTATACATCATCGTTGGAGCCACACGCAAGTGTGAGTAACGATCCAAGAGCAAGTCTTATCCGACACTATTCCGATGATATCCCGGACGTCAGTCTGAGCGAGATTAGAATGGCTCTCCAGCACCTTAAAAACGGCAGGGCCCCAGGCGAGGATGGAATTACAGCGGAGCTTCTGAAAGCGGGTGGAGCACCGGTACTTGAAGTCCTTTAGAAGCTCTTCAATTTCGTCCTCCATGGTGGCACTACTCTAGAGGCGTGGAGCAAAAGTGCGGTGGTCTTGTTCTTTAAGAAAGGCGACAACGCTCTCTTAAAGAACTACAGACCGATTTCCCTTCTGAGCCGCGTCTACGTGCTGTTTTCGAGAGTCATTACGAATCGTCTCGCACGCAGACTCGACGACTTCCAGCCTCCCGAACAAGCCGGTTTCCGAAAAGGCTTCAGTACCATAGACCACATACATACCCTGCAGCAGATTGTACAGAAGACTGAAGAGTACAATCTACCACTTTGCCTGGCGTATGTGGACTATGAAAAAGCCTTTGATTCCGTCGAAATTTGGGCGGTGCTACAGTCCCTTCAGCGGTGCCAAGTTGACTGTCGGTATATCAAAGTGCTGAAGTGTTTGTACAGTACGGCTACGATGGCTATCCGAGTACAGAACCAGAGCTCGAAACCTATCCAACTGCAGAGAGGTGTAAGACAGGGTGACGTTATATCCCCGAAACTCTTCACCGCTGCATTGGAAGACGTTTCCAAGCCACTGGACTGGAAAGGATACGGTATTGACATCGATGGCGAGTACATCACTCACCTTCGATTTGCCGACGATATAGTCCTTATGGCAGAATCGCTGGAGGACTTAAACACTATGCTCAATGACCTCAATAGTGCCTCCCAACGGATAGGTCTTAAGATGAACATGGACAAAACAAAGATCATGTTCAATGTATATGTCACACCTATGCCGGTAGTTGTTGCGAGCACTATGCTCGAAGTTGTTGACGAGTACGTTTACCTGGGACAAATAGTCCGACTAGGTAAGTCCAAGTTCGACCGAGAGGTCAATCGACGGATTCAACTCGGCTGGGCAGCGTTCGGGAAATTACGACACATCTTCTCGTCATGTATACCTCAATCTCTGAAACTAAAGTATACAACCAGTGCGTGTTGCCAGTGATGACTTACGGATCTGAGACGTGGTCCTTCACTGCTGGCCGTATGAGGACGCTCAAGGTAGCTCAGCGAGCTATGGAGAGGGCTATGCTCGGAGTTTCTCTGCGTGATAGACTCAGAAATGAGGATATCCGCAGTAAAACCAGAGTGACCGACATAGCCCAACGGATTAGTAAGCTGAAGTGGCAATGGGCCGGCCATATAGCTCGAAGAACCGATGACCGATGGGGAAGAAAGGTTCTCGAGTGGCAGCCTCGTACCGGTAGGCGTAGTGTAGGGTGACCCCCCACTAGATGGAGTGACGACCTGGTAAGATATGCAGGTAGTCGATGGATGCAGGTGGCTCAGGACCGTGCTTTGTGGCATTACTTGGGGGAGGCCTATGTACAGCAGTGAACTTGTGAAGGGCTGTAATGATGATGATGATGATGACACTGAACCTAAACGTTAAGCTGGAGAGTCTAATAAAGTCAACGCCCCGTCCCCCTCGTGTTCTAATCCAGAATCCCGAAACCTTTCAGCTCGAGTTACAAAACTGCTTTCAGTGCCTAGAAGATCGCAATGCCGCGAACGATATGAATGATAACCTCGTGGAAACTGCCCATGCGGTCGGAGATAAGTTTTGCAAGACCCGCTACAGAAGAAATCCGATCACACTCTTAATCGCATCGCTGTTAGACTGGAGATAAAGCTGCAGTTGTCAGCAGAATTGACAGCATACAGGCAACTGAACAGACAGATCTCCAAGTGCATGCGGCGGGGCATACGCAACTTTAATACTGCTCGTATTGAAGAAGCAATCGAGCGGAACCAGGGATCCATTGTCATTGCCAGAGATCTGTCTGCCAAAATGAGCTAACTGTCAAAACTGAAGACTGAGTGTGGCAGCATCGTTTCCGGGACACCTGAGATTTTGAGTGAGATTGAGAGATTCTTTGGGCAGCTGTACACATCATCGTTGGAGCCACAGGCAAGTGTAAGTAATGATCCAAGGCAAGTCTTATCCGATACCATTCCGATAATATCCCGGACTTCAGTCTGAGCAAGATTTGAATGGCTCTCCAGCACCATAAAACCGGCAGAGCCCCATGCGAGGATAGAATTATGGCGAAGCTTCTGAAAGCGGGTGGAACAGCGGTACATAAAATCCTTCAGAAGCTCTTCAATTCCGTTCTCCATGGTGGCACTACTCCAGAGGCGTGGAGCAGAAGTGCGGTGGTCTTTTTCTTCAAGAAAAGTGACAATGCTCTCTTGAAGAAGTACGGACCGATTTATCTTCTGAGCCGCGTCTACGTTCTGTTTTCGAGAGTCATTACGAATCGTCTCACACACAGACTCGACAAGTTCCAGCCACCTAAACAAGCCGGTTTCCGAAAAGACTTCAGTACCATAGATCACACGCAGACCCTGCGGTAGATTGTACAGAAGGCCGAAGAGTACAATCTGCCACTTTGCCTAGCGTATGTGACTATGAGAAACTCTTCAATTCCGTCGAAATTTGGACGGTGCTACAGTCCCTTCAGCGGTGCCAAGTTGACGGTCAGTATATCGAAGTGTTGAAGTGTTTGTACACTAGGGTTACGATGGGTATCCGAGTACAGACCCAGAGTTCAACACCTTTCCAACCGCAGAGAGTTGTAAGACCGGGTGACGTCATATCCCTCTTCTCGAAACTCTTCACCGCTGCGTTTAAGGCATTTTCAAGCTACTGGACTGGAAAGGATACGGTATAAGAATCAATGCTGAGTACATACCTCACCTCCGATTTGCCGACAATATAATCATTATGGCAAAATCACTGAAGGACCTAAGCACTATGCTCAATGACCTCAATGGTGTCTCCCAAAGGATAGGTCTTAAGATGAACATGGACAAAACAAAGATCATGTTTATTGTCCATGCTGTTGTTGGGAGCTCTATGCTCGAAGTTGTTGACGAGTTCGTTTACCTGGGAAAAATAGTTCGACTGGGTAAGTCCAGCTTTGACCGAGAGGTCAATCGACGTTTCATCTTCTCGTCAGGTATACCTCAAACTCTGAAAACTGGATTGTACAACCAGTACGTGTTGCCAGTGATGACTTAAGGATCTGAGATGGGGTACTTCACTGCTGGCCTTTAGAATCAAGAATCTTTTTTTTTTAAGAATTTATTTGCATAAAACAGGGTAAATAAGTTGTTACATCAAATAAAAGATTAACATGTTTTGTCCTGTTAGGACGTTCAAATATTTAAGTATATGATCAATTGAATTTAAATTAGTTATTATTTAAACACTACAATTATTATTATTATTATAGTATTCATATTTAAAATCATAATGCATTACAAACAGATTGAATTGAATTAAATTGAATTAAAATTAGTTATTATTTAAACAGTACAATTATTTTTATTGTTATAGTAGTCATATTTAAAATCAAAATACATTACAAACATTATATTCATGGTCAAGTGAATTTATTCGTAATTAAAAAACTCCTTAAAATTATAGAAAGCCCTGTCCACCAACCACATAAAAAGTTTGCCTTTAAATTTACTAAGAGGCAATGATTAAAACTACTTTTACGGATTTTATCGCGTTTATTTTTACTTTTTATTTTTAATTCCCGACGTTTCGGGCGCTTTCCAGCACCCATGGTCACGGGGGACTGAGTAATTACTAATTTTTAATTATTGTTTATGGTTGTAAAAAAGCTGAAGGTACTCCGGGTTTAACAATGACATCGGGACGTCAGTCATCTCAGTCCCCCGTGACCATGGGTGCTGGAAAGCGCCCGAAACGTCGGGAATTAAAAATAAAAAGTAAAAATAAACGCGATAAAATCCGTAAAAGTAGTTTTAATCATGTGTAGTGTTCGCGTAAATATAAGAAATCATTAAGAGGCAATGACTTTATGTCGCTAGGCAGTTTGTTAAACACCTTTATTGCCATCGAGCAACAGGTCTTATTAGAGGTTGCCTTCTTTCTAAATGGAAGAACTAGTTTATCCTTATACCTTGTATTAAAACTAACAACATCACTATTTTTTGTAAAAAAAACTGTTTATGTTTTTTGACCAAGACACCCAACTCGAAAATATAAATGCTAGGAAGTGTTAGAATTTTTAGGGTTGGAAAAAGTTCTCTACAAAAATATAATGGACCAACCCTGCAGATTGCCCTTACACACTTTTTTTGAGCAATAAAAGCTTTGTTCACTGTAGATCCATTTCCCCAGAGTATTACGCCATATCTCAAAACAGTTTTTGAGATGAGGTCCTTGACAATCTTCGTAATGGGTAAATGAACTTATTGATTTTTGTACATACTTCTATAATATGTCTTTGCCAAGTACAACCATCATCAATATGTATCCCCAAGAATTTTGTATTTTGAACCTCCTCTAGTTTTTGTCCATTTATATTAATGTCAATAGTTTCTTTATATTTCCTTAGGATATATTGTATTATTTTTGTTTTGCCTAAATTTACTTTGAGTATAGCCTCTCAACTGCGGATGTCCAAGACTTGGACACGAAAATATCTCCGTTGACAGCGGGCGTCCAAGTGTTAGACATTTTTTACCCGCTCTTTCAATGAAGAAACAAACCATTATGTGCTATTTCTAACTCATTCTACCATATGTCAATGTGTATAGGATAAAAAAGGCTAGCATAAAAACCTCACAGCTTTATACACTTTAGTAGTATATTTTATTTAAATCATTCTTAAATGTCATGCGTTCCTTGAGTCAGCGATGATTGACGCGCGCAAACAACGAAGTTGTTTGTAATTATTTTGTATTAATTTATATTTATTGTGTGGTGAATTGTGTTAAAACAATGGCTGGGTAAGTAACCTTCTTATTTGTAATCTCATTTTGTGTTTTATCTTATTAAGTATGTGTAAAATCGTTTTTTTATATGTATGAAGCAAACTGCTATCTTAGAACTAACATGCTGGTTATATTATATTTAGTTATACTAATTACTTTAAAACTTTATTAAATATATGTACTCGTTTATAGGAAATTTCATAGAGAATTCAGAAATGTATACATATTATAGTATTCGATATACCAAAATCAAGATATTTGCGTTTAAACGGATTGGGCCCAATCAACCGTCCATTTTATTAAACAGCTCCACAGTCAACGGAGTATTACGGTTAGAATCTCCGCAGCTGAAAGGCTATTCTTGTATAGCCAATCTGTGACACTTGTAACAGTTGTCATTATTTTATCATTGTAATTGGATTTAGTGTCAGTACTTATTATGATTGAAATGTCGTCAGCAAAAAGTAAAGACTTGCAATTGATAAAGTCAGGTAGGTCATTAACGTAAAGCAAAAAGAGAAGAGGCCCCAGGACACTCCCTTGTGGGACTCCACTACGGTTGTGTTTATATTTGGATCTGTACGATATCATTACATTATTAACGTCTATATCATTTATTTCAACACACTGTTCTCTACCGCTTAGATAAGATTTTATCCACTGTAATGCTGGGCCCCGAATGCCATAGCAGTACAGCTTATCAATTAAGATATCATGACACACTACATCGAAAGCTTTACTCATATCAAAAAAATACTGCAGATACTAGATGATCTTTGTCTACACAATTAATTATTTCGGTAACCAATGAATAGGCTGCTAATGTGGTTGATTTATTTCTTTGAAATCCATTTTGCTCTACTTTTAGAATGTCAAATTTTGTTAGATAATCGTATATTCTAGAATACATAGTTTTTTCAAAGATTTTAGACAGTATAGGTACTAAAGTAATTGGTCGATAATTATTTATGTCGCATTTATCATCCTTTTCATGTAGCGGTTTTACTATTAAAAACTTGAGAGCTGTTGGAAAGGATCCTTCTATAAACGATATGTTAACCAAATGAGACAGAATTGGCGATAATTCTTCAGCACACATCTTAAGGTTTCCAGTTGCTATGTTGTCGTAACCAACTGATAGTGTGTTTTTGAACGAAAGTATTACTTTTTTATCTCATATTTATTTGAAGGACGCAAAAAAATACTTTTCATATTATGTTTGGTTAATGTTTTATCAATTTGCTTCATTTTATTCGGTGAATGAATAAAATGTTTGTTTAAATTCTCGGCCATTAGTATTTTGTCACTAGTAACTTTATTATTTATTTTTAATTCTTTAATACTTTTTGGGATATTATTAGCTACAGTTTTGTTTTGGATAATGTTCCATGCTGCCTTGCATTCGTTTTTACTATTTGAGATATACTTGTAATTGCTAATTTTTTGTGATTTACTTATAACTTTTTTTAGAATGTTAGTATAAAGGTAATATTTTGACTTATTTGATATTTTTTCATTAGGTCTTGATGTATAGTAAATGTACCTCAACTTCCTTTTTGTTTTACAATACTTTCTAAGTCCTGCTGTTATCCATTTAGGGCCACAATTTTTTATCTGACGTTTAATTTTAATCACGGGAAAGCATAAGTCATAGAATAAACTAATTATGTCATGAAAATTACTAAAAGCTAGGTCAAAGTTTGATTCGTCATATATGTCGTGAAATGTCAGTTGCTTCATCATTTCTTTAAATTTTCTCCCATTGTCAGCGCTATAGTCTCTTCTAAGTATCCAATATGTATTTATGTAAGTTTTATATTTATAAGGAAGTTTTATACTAAGCGTTTGACCCGTGTTATGGTCAGATAACCCCAATTCATATATTTTACCTTCGGCTTCTCGGTCATTGCTTATAATATGATCTATACAAGTTTTCTGTCTGGTAGGCTTTTGTATGTGATGAGTGAGGTTATTGTTAAGTAAAATGTCTTTGTAGAATTCAGAATTTTGTGTGCACTTAAGTGTGTCTATATTGAAATCTCCGGCTATAATTATTTTAAAGTCATTATATCTGTCACAAATATTATAAAGCATGTCTTGAAATTTATTTAAAAAGTCGGTTACATTGGACTTAGGTATTCTATAGATGCAGATAACACAACAGCGATGGTCTGGCAAAATAATACCACATACCTCAAAAGTGTTTTCTGCTTGATATTTATTAATTATTGTAAGATCTACAAAGTTAAAATTATTTTTACAAAGTGTGCATACACCACCTCGTTTTACGTCAAGCCTTGAATAACTATTTGCAATAGTGTAGCCATTCGAATGCACTCACACTTCTTCACCTGCTTTCAGAAATGTTTCACTAAGGCATATAACATCTAATTCACATCCTATTTCACGAGGAAAATCAGTTATGTATATCTGCAACAAATCAGTTTTATTAAGAAGTCCAGCTATGTTTTGGTGAAAAATCGTAAGGATTTGGTTTTTACAGACGAAAAAAATTGTCACGTTTTGACCCTTCAGCTTTTACTTCGATATTAGCATTTACATTTTCGTTCCGGTGCCTCGCATAATTATTTACATAGCAAAAATAATGTAAGATAGTTTTCTGTGTGATTTTTCTACTTTTCTGTTTATTGACATATTTATGGGGCAAACAGATTAAATCATGACGTTTGTTAAAGCTAAGGAATTTTTCGTTCTAGTCGAGGCTATCTATTAAAAAATTTAATTTAGTACAAATGTTAAAGCGTTTTGTTTTATCGTCAATGTGAATGAAATGACAATTATTGAAATTGTTACATAGAAGTCGAATGTTCCTATTCAACAGGTTTTCATTCAAAAAAACGTTTTTTAGTACGCTTATTACAATAACAGTTAAGTTCTGGTTTTTGTTCAAGAATGCAGATAGTTCTAATAATACTTTAGTGGGGTAACAGTCATTTTCACCAACATTAATTACTATTTTATCTTTATTATTAAAAACAACATTTTCGCATCCGTTAAGAATTTCTTCTCTAGGCGCTTGCGGTTTTGTATCTACTGTAATACAATATTTTTCATATTTGCTGTTGAGTCTTGATTGAATCAGTGAAGAAGCTAATCCTACACATTGTTGCCCTCCAAATATGTGTATCTTATTTAAAGTTTTTTTAGCCGTAGTACCAGTTTTAGGCGACGTGATATCTTCTAGTGACGTATCCTCATCGCTTTCCTTAGTTTTAGCTTGTATTGCAAAATCAGGGCAGTAGCTTGTTTTGTCGCATAAATGTTGAGTCTTCTTTTATTTTTGACTTGCGCTTTCTGGCACTCCGTGAACATATGGCAGTTAAGTGCTGAATTCGATTTTTTTGCTCATGGACTTCTTTTTGTAATACATTATTTTCCATGTGCAAGTTTTCTATTTCTGTATGTGCACTGGCAAGTTTACTATTCAATTCCTCAAGTTTTTGCTTTAATTGAATATATTCGTCGTCATAGTCACGAGTAGAAAGATCAGGAAGGCTTCTTTCGGGAGATAACGAAATATCCTCCAAAGAATTATTATTTTCTTCTAGTAATGAGTGACCTTTTACGTCATTAATTATAGGTTCGTATTCATTTTCCCTAGTAAATTGCTTTCTAAGAGTTATGTTGTCTGTCATAATATTAGAATTTTCTTGTGCTGTACTCGTATATGCTTGTGATGTGTTTGCTTTAGGAGTACTTATAAAAATGGGATTAATTTTACATGATTTTGTACGTAATGTATGTTTATTTAAGTATTTGTTGCATTGCCATTGATTCTTGCAGTCAGATGTCATCAAATTAAATTTCCTTATCGTCATATTTACACATGAAATGTCATAATTATTTTTACATATAGAACACTTGACACCTTCCTTTGTGATATTTTTCTTACATTTAAAACATTTTTTGGTTCTGGAAGCGGGTTTTTTTTATTTATTGGCGTCATTTCAGTAAAAAGAAAAGAAAAATTAAAATAAAAAATAAAAAAGTAACAGAGTTTGTCGACCGGGTTTGAACCACCACTTTCCGGCCGTTAAATAAGTCTCGGTTCAACACTGTGACCGTTGAGCGACGGTAACGACATGCACTTATGACGAAAATTCTGTAAAGGTTGCTCCATCAAATTGCGTTTGAGTCATTTTATGACCTTATATGGTAATGGTTGCTTTCGAACGCCATCACCCGATGAGTCACACACGTCACGTAACACTTTTAGAATGATACAACCAAACACGTTTGAGCCGTTATTTATACACTAATATCACTTTTCTTAAATGTTAAATCTACACAGTTGTTGACGACGCGCCTATAAGAATATTTCAGTTTATTAAGTCAACCGATGACGAATAACTTTTCAAAGACTTATTGTCCAATAGAAATGTTCTGATAAGAAAATGCTTAGTTAAATCTTAAAGAAATGTCGAATTAATGGTATGAAGGTCTTGGGTTCGACTCCCAGGCCGGACTAGTTTACTGTTTTCTAAGTAATATCTTTCAATAAATTCATATAGGGAATTTTATGTTATAAATTATGTTACCGGATTTGTTCCCCGGTTGAAATCGTCTTTCCAACGATGTAAATTCAAAGGAATATTAAAGTGAAGTTAGAGATCGGATTTGTTCCCCGGTCGAGATGATCACTCTGTGTACAAACAGAATTAACGGAAGTTAATTGCATAAGTATTATCTTGTATAAGTATGATATGTTTTGTACGAAAACAAATGCCTGAAATTTAAAAGTGTTTTAAATAGTGAAATAAATAGAGAGAATGTAAATTAAACTATTGTATTAGTTAACATATGTATAAATTCAAGTGGGAAACATTGTTTTAACTTTCTGTGTTAAATATTTAAGAAGTTTGGATTTTGGATTTGTGATTAATATAGGCATGTTTTGTTTTATAAATTAAAGGATTTTTGTGATACGAAAAAATAATGTATATCATGGTGTGGATATTGTTTTGTGCTATCTAAATAGATAACTTGTATTTGTGTATGATTTATGTGAATAAAGAAATTAAGTGAAACGTGAGAGAGTAATAGTACAAATTCATGTTGTTGAGTTGCGCAGGCACGCGAATGGCGCGGCTCACTTTCGCGTATAGTTCTGGGAGTAGCTTAGTGAACGGGTTTTATTGCAATTCGTTCGGGGAAATAGTTCGGGGAAATAGTTCGGGGAATTAGTTCGGAAAAATAAGAAAATCCTTCGGGAAAAGTGAAAAACCAGCAGTCAATAAGAAGAAAAAGTGTAGGGAAGTGATAGGGAAAAGTGATTACTCTCTCACGGAACGGTTTGAAGATAATTGCTGTTTTATTCCCAAGTAATTCATCCCTAAAGTTATACAGTCCACATCGAAGAATTAAGGCGTCGGGACCGGGACGACTTCGGAAGACCCGTAATCCCCGTCTGAACCTACTTGCTGAAAAAGAAAGAGGTTATCGCCCTAGTGTGTTACTCCGTTGCGGAGATCACATACGTTGTTCCCGAACCCAACGTAGGCGTTATAGGAGGCCGGATCGAGAGAAGCCTCGATTCCTCCCTTCTGTTTCTTTATCGAACGTTCCAGCCCGTCTGGTTCGTTTTAAATTGGTCCTTCCGAACCTGTTTCCTTTTCAATTGGACCTTCGGAGCCGGATTAAAAGGACCACCCGAACCACGCCAGCTGGATCAAGGAACCAGCTGTGGACTGCTGGTTGTGGAAAAGAAGACCTTCGGAGCCGAGTGAAGATCAGCAACCGAAGGAAGCCGGAGGTTTGAGCTGAAGCAATAGGACCAAAGGCCAGAAGACCAGGACGTCAGCGCTGAAGGACTGGACCTGGTACTACCGGAAGAAAGAAAACCGGGATTGCGGCCCGGGGCGTGTGCTCGCATGGGGCACGTATCGCAGCCGGGCGCAGGTGTCTTGTGAAGGCACTCATCGTGGCCAAGCAGGGCTTGGCATTTTTTCCTGTCGGACGACCGTGTCTGGCATTTTCCTGTCGGGCAAGCGTGCTCGGCATTTCCTGTCGGACGACCGTGTCCGGCATTTTCCTGTCGGATCATCAGGGTGCAGGAAGAAGCATCCACCGCTGCTGCTGCCAGGCGAGGGTGCGCGTGGGCACCTGACTGCATCGCGGCTGGAGGAGGGCGCTCGGACGAGGCGTCACCGGCAACTGGGCGGCGAGCACAGCATACATCCCGACCACCTAACGGTGCCAAACGGTTGGGCTCTGGCACAACACCTTCGGGTGGAGCAGTTCTCTCGAGCGAGACTGCGCTTGCACTACCGCTCGACTGTTTCGTCATATTCCTTGGCGGGACAGTTCCTAAACCTTTCCTCCATTCCATTCCTGCACGACTCCATCCCTGGACGGCTCACCTCGGTAGGCCCCGTCCAGGATTGATAGGGCTGATAGGGCTGTTAGGGTGGTAGTAGGGTTGTAGGGTTGGGAGATAAGGGGGGGAGGGGTAGTGGTGTTAGGTTGGGGTGTAGAAGGGTTGTAGGAAAGGGTTTGTAGGGACCGTAGGGACAGTTAGGGACCGTAGGCCAACGATCACCTTCCTGCAAGATGAAGAAGGCACAAGACCAGACAGGGAGAAGCGAAGGGAGCAGGACAAGGACAGGGCTCTCAAGAAAAGCTAAAGAAGCGGAACCATCTGGAGCGACCACAGCTACTGCGTCAAATGGAGCAACTCCTTCAAGTGGAGCCACCACCGACACGTCCACATGCACGTGGGACACAGGGACGTCCGTGGCAACGACAAGCAACAGGACGGACACCAGTGGTACGCAGGTCAGCACCGCACAACAATCCGTTATTTCCAGGAGTGAAACGGTGGTCGAAAAAGTAGGTCAAAGGACCGAAGAAGCGGCATCGTCAAGGACAGTAATCGGGCACACTAGTGATAAAGGGTCACAGAGAGGTAGTAGGTCATCGCGATCGGCGAGGCTGAAAGCCGAATTAGAGGCGCGGATTAAATTCGAACGCTCAGAGCTCGAACGAGCACAGGCAGCTGCTGCCTTAGCCAAGTCTCAATTGGAGTTGGCACGACTCAACCGAGAAGAGGAGATCGACTCGATTGAGGATGATGAAGAGCGGAATACTCAGGTGGAACCTTTCGTAAGGAGTTGGGTTCAGCAGACCATAATGAGCGCGCCGGTTAGTGTAGCACAACCCGATATTACTGATAAGGAAGCGTGTAAAGGATCACGCCGCAAAGGGGCGGAGATCGAGCGCAACCAAGGAAATGCACAGAAAACACACGCGAGTGAGGTGTCAGAATTGACCGAAGCGATTGTGAGTGCAATAAAAATAGCGGGTAAAGATAAGTCTTCCCAGCTTCATTTCCTTCAGGAATTACCGGTGTTCGATGGAGACCCGGGTGAATGGATAATTTTCAAAACGGTGTTTGAAGACACGAGAAGCCAATTTTCAGGGGTGCAGAATGTCGCACGCCTTAGGAGGGCATTAAAGGGCACCGCTAAGGAAGCGGTAAAGTCGCTGTTATTTACTTTGTGTGAACCGGAAGAAATAATGAACGCTCTCGAAAGAAGATTCGGTAGGGTTGAGATGCTCATTCTAGCCGAAATCGAGAATGTAAAGCGTATGCCAAGATTGGCAGAAGATTGCCGGAATATAGGATCTTTTGCAAGTCGTATTACGAACGTTGCCACGATACAAGCGTTGAATCAACCACAGTATTTGTACTCACCGGAGTTAGTGAGCCGCATAGTGGAGAAACTCGGAACTATGATTAAATTTAAATGGTTTGAATATCGAGCTCAGTATCCTTTGGAGCCAGAGTTACAGAAGATGGCCAAGTTTTTAAATTTATTAAGTGAACAATTTGGAGCGTCCTTAAACAATGAAAATGCGCCTGAAAAAAGGAAGCGTCCTGAATTCAGGAAGCAAACTGTACACACTGCAAAGGGAGGTGTACGCAGCTGTGCCGTGAGCGAGCGCTATATGCGCCGAAGTAATTCGAGCGAGCGTCTAGAACGCCGAAATAGTAAAGGGCACAACCGACAAGTGGTAATGACAACCCAGGATAAGCCTGTAAGTCGGGTAACACATAAGTGTGTTATATGCAACAAGGAGCACTCTATAGTGAGTTGTTACAAGTTTAAGGACATGAATATTCACGAGAAATGGGAAGCGGTCAAAAAAGCGAAAGTATGTTTCCAATGTTTGTCACCTAACCATAGGAGGTTAGAATGCAAAGCTAAAAAATGTGGTGTAGAGGGATGTAGAATGTCACATCATCGAATGCTACACCGATACCCCAATGAAAATACCTCGCCACAAAGGGACGAGGGGGGTAAAGATGCTCAGATTACAACTGTTAGTACAGTGAATGCACTGGCATGTGCATACTTAAAGATTATACGGGTCGAGTTGTATGGACCTAGAGGAAAGGTCAAGACAACAGCTCTTCTGGATGAGGGATCGACCATGACACTCATAGAGGAGTGGATGGCTCAGAAATTAGCGCCTCGCGGACGTAAAGAGGGATTACGTATCGAAGCCGTGGGAGGTAAGCGAATTAACGACGACAGTTCGTATCGCTTAAACGTTAAGATAAAAGGCATTTACTCGAGCGACTTGGAAGAGATAAGTGTACAAACAATTAAGTCACTTAACCTTTCTCCTCAGTCGGTAAGCCGAGAATTATTGCAACGGTGTTCTCATTTAACACCGATTAAGGATGAGTTGATGTATGAGAGGTCCAAACCTACCATATTAATTGGTCGGGACAATTGGCATCTCATAGTTACTCGTGAATTAATTTCAGGAGGTAAGAACCTACCTGTAGCATCGCTCACCAAACTTGGATGGGTTTTACATGGTCACATATCGGGTGGTATTAAACCGATCAAGATCGTTAACCACATTTCCACCAAGAAGGAGGAAGATATGGATAAATTGATCAAGGATTATTTTAGTTTGGAATCTCTGGGAGTGTCGGCTAGAAAGCCCGCGAACGACCCAGAAGAACGAGCCTTAAGTATTTTGAACAAAACGGTACGTCGTATACCTAATAATAGGTACGAGACTGCTTTGTTATGGCGCACAGACAATGAGTGCATGCCGTCGAATAGAGCGCAGGTTGAAAGTCGCCTGTTGAATATTGAAAAAAAGCTCGACAAAAATAGCGAGTTGAAGAAGGAGTATGAGAAGCAAATTGAAAATCTCATCGTTAATGGTTACGCAGAGAAAGCGAACTATATTCCCAATTATTCACTTCACACACTGCGAAGTGAGGAAGGTACCACGTACGCATTTCCCCACGTACGTGGTACCTTCCTCACTTCGCAGTGACTAACCCACAAAAAAGGAAAATAAGGATAGTTTTCGACGCCGCCGCAAAGACGGGCGGACGTTGTCTCAATGATGCATTGTTAACCGGACCGGACTTACTGAAGTCGTTGTTCGGAGTTCTGTTACGATTCAGAGAAGGAAGCGTGGCAGTAATGGCAGAGTTTAAAGAAATGTTCCTGCAAGTGAAAATCCGGGATGAAGACAGGGATAGCCTTCGATTCTTATGGCGGCACAATCGTGACGCGCCACCGGAAGAGTATAGAATGACGTCACTCATATTTGGAGCGGCATCATCACCATGCATCGCTATATATGTAAAGAATAGGAATGCGCAGGACAACGCACATATATATCCAGAAGCAGCTTCCGCTACGGAAAGAAATTTTTATATGGATGACTATCTACAGGCATTTCCCGACGTGACGACGGCCGAAAGGATAGTAAACGATATGTATGAATTACATAAACATGCTTCTTTCCAACTGAGGGGATGGGCTAGCAACCGACCCGAAGTTTTAAGTAAAATGGAAAATAAATATAAGAGCGACAGTGCTTCGTTGGGAGATAAAGAGCACACAGAGCGCACGTTAGATTTGATTTGGAATATCAAACGGGATATAATAAGTTTCTCCACAAGTCTTCGTAACACACCGGAAGAGGTGATGGAAGGTTTACGACCTCCTACGAAGAGGGAGATAACTAGCGCTGTGATGTCAGTCTTCGATCCTTTGGGACTTGCATCACCCATAACGATTCAAGGGAAGTCGCTGATCCAGCAAGTATGGAGGACAGGCATCTCTTGGGATGAAGAAGTTTCACACGAATTACACGTGTTATTTTGTAAATGGATATCGGAAGTGAAGAAATTAGGTCATTTAGAGGTACCTAGACCCGTTGCTGAAGGCATCGGCAAGGGAGAGTTACACACTTTCACGGATGCTAGTGAAAAAGCATACGCTGCCGCGGTGTATTACGTCACCACGGACGAGCTAGGAATAAGGCGGATTACGCTGATCGCCGCAAAGGCAAGAGTAGCGCCGTTGAAACCAATTTCGATTCCAAGGCTTGAATTGCAAGCAGCTCTTATGGGCAGCAGGCTGGCTGCCTCGGTTAGTGAAGAGAGCAAGTACGAGATGTCCGAGAGAGTATTTTGGACAGACTCACGTACAGTGTTAGCGTGGATTAAGTCAGATCCTCGCGCCTTTAAACCATTCGTTGCTCATCGATTGGCTGAGATCGAAGATCACAGTAAACCATGTGAATGGCGATGGGTACCAACGTCACAAAATGTGGCAGACGACGCCACTAGAAATTTTCCTTCCACCTTCGATGTAAGTCATCGCTGGTTTCAAGGACCTGAATTCCTCAGGAAAAGTCCTGATTTATGGCCCAAACAAGTGGACACCATAAAAGGCTTAGAAACAGGTGAAGAAAAATCGCCAAAGGGCGTAAATGCGTTAAGAAAGCAAGAACCGTTAAGTCTACCCGACTACGGACGATTTAGCAGCTTTAAGAAATTCCTTGGGGCAACTACACGCACCTTACAAGCGGTAGAAAAATTCAAGAGTTTAAGAAAATCGGTTAAAGGACCCGACGACGCAGCCGAAAAGTCGGTTATGTGTTCCAACAAAATTTTAGCAAAGTCGGTTAAAGGACCCGATGGCGCGTTGGACATAGCGCTCTTGAAAAAGGCGGAATTATTAATTTGGAAGTTCGTTCAAGACGAGTGTTTTTATTCGGAAATAAAATGCTTGAAAGCAGGCAAAAGTGTTGAAAGAAGTTCACGCTTAAGTAAATTATCTATGGAAATAGGAGAAGATAACTTACTCCGTTTAAATGGACGTTTACCTTTCAAGTCTAATTTGACCGAGGAAAGTAGAAAACCTGTCATATTGGACGGTAAACACGAAATCGTTAAAATGATGATTAGAGAAGTTCATCATCATTTTGGACATGCCAATCACCAGACGGTGATGAATGAGGTGAACCAGAAATTTTATGTCTTGAACTTACGTAATGTAGTACGAAGTGTGTCACATCATTGTCAGTGGTGCAGGACATACAGATCCAAACCGCAGAACGTGCCACAAGGAAATATTCCTCTGGAGAGAATAGCTCATCATGAACCACCTTTTACATGCTCAGCTGTGGATTATTTCGGTCCTATGAGTGTGACTATAGGAAGGCGACACGAAAAACGTTGGGGTGTTTTATTCACGTGTTGACTACCAGAGCAGTACATCTGGAATTAGCAGCCTCGCTGACACCAGCGTCAATAATAATGGCGTTGAGACGATTTATCGCCAGAAGAGGAAAACCAGCCGTTATATACAGCGATAACGGGACAAATTTCAAAGCTGCGAATAAAGAATTATTGAAAGCATGCGAAGAATGCCATGAGAGCATGAAAATTGAGTCATTTAAGAAATATATTAAATGGAAATTTATACCTCCGGGAGCACCGCACATGGGTGGCGCCTGGGAGAGGTTAGTAAGATCGATTAAAATTGCGTTGACCGCTACGCTCAGAGAAAGGAGCCCACGAGAGGAAATTCTACATACGTTGCTTTTAGAAGCAGAGCACACAGTAAATTCCAGGCCTCTGGTAACATTCAGTATGGATAGTCCTGAAGACGGTTTGACACCCAATCATTTTCTTCTGGGACGCTCATGTGGTGATCGACCACCTGGATTATTTCTAGAGCGGCATCTGACGGGTCAACTCAATTGGAAAGCTGCACAGAGGTTAGCCGACCATTTTTGGACAAGGTGGCTGAAGGAATACATGCCTACCTTAATACCGCGAACAGGTAATAACGGAAAGTTCATGGAACCTAAAGAGGGCGATATTGTTTTGATAATAGATCATTCGTTGCCACGAAATACGTGGCCGAAAGGCAAAATTAGTAGAACGTTACCGGGACCAGACGGTCACACCAGAGTGGTTAACGTCATTACTAGCACAGGTATCTTGAGGAGACCTACATCTAGAATAATAGTCCTGGTACCCGCGACGCCTCCCAAATGATGGTGCTAACGCACGGGGGGGGGGGAGATTGTTGGCGACGCGCCTATAAGAATATTTCAGTTTATTAAGTCAACCGATGACGAATAACTTTTCAAAGACTTATTGTCCAATAGAAATGTTCTGATAAGAAAATGCTTAGTTAAATCTTAAAGAAATGTCGAATTAATGGTATGAAGGTCTTGGGTTCGACTCCCAGGCCGGACTAGTTTACTGTTTTCTAAGTAATATCTTTCAATAAATTCATATGGGGAATTTTATGTTATAAATTATGTTACCGGATTTGTTCCCCGGTTGAAATCGTCTTTCCAACGATGTAAATTCAAAGGAATATTAAAGTGAAGTTAGAGATCGGATTTGTTCCCCGGTCGAGATGATCACTCTGTGTACAAACAGAATTAACGGAAGTTAATTGCATAAGTATTATCTTGTATAAGTATGATATGTTTTGTACGAAAACAAATGCCTATTTGTTATGATTGATTAATGAAAACATTCACTTGTATTGTTATCTGATAAGAAACATGATAACTGATAAGAATCTTATCAGAGATAGTTTCCTACAGTTTGAAAATTGTGTAGAAGCACTTATTTACCTAATATTGTTAAAATTAGTGTATTTCAGACTTTCATTTTTTCTGATAGCCGAGAGCCGTGCAAAGTTAGTTGTTCAAATAGTGTGAGTTCACGGAAGCACGCTGACCACGCCCCTAGGAGGCCGAATATGTAAAAATTTAAAATGTTTGTAATTTCAGCAATTTATGTAAAAATGAATTGTAAAACATTTTAGGTTGATTGTACGTGCTAAAAAGGTGAATTCTGTGTTATTTTTATGTGAAAATTCCTGTGTATAAGCGAAATAATGATAGTTTTGTATAAGAAATTTAAAAGTGTTTTAAATAGTGAAATAAATAGAGAGAATGTAAATTAAACTATTGTATTAGTTAACATATGTATAAATTCAAGTGGGAAACATTGTTTTAACTTTCTGTGTTAAATATTTAAGAAGTTTGGATTTTGGATTTGTGATTAATATAGGCATGTTTTGTTTTATAAATTAAAGGATTTTTGTGATACGAAAAAATAATGTATATCATGGTGTGGATATTGTTTTGTGCTATCTAAATAGATAACTTGTATTTGTGTATGATTTATGTGAATAAAGAAATTAAGTGAAACGTGAGAGAGTAATAGTACAAATTCATGTTGTTGAGTTGCGCAGGCACGCGAATGGCGCGGCTCACTTTCGCGTATAGTTCTGGGAGTAGCTTAGTGAACGGGTTTTATTGCAATTCGTTCGGGGAAATAGTTCGGGGAAATAGTTCGGGGAATTAGTTCGGAAAAATAAGAAAATCCTTCGGGAAAAGTGAAAAACCAGCAGTCAATAAGAAGAAAAAGTGTAGGGAAGTGATAGGGAAAAGTGATTACTCTCTCACGGAACGGTTTGAAGATAATTGCTGTTTTATTCCCAAGTAATTCATCCCTAAAGTTATACAGTCCACATCGAAGAATTAAGGCGTCGGGACCGGGACGACTTCGGAAGACCCGTAATCCCCGTCTGAACCTACTTGCTGAAAAAGAAAGAGGTTATCGCCCTAGTGTGTTACTCCGTTGCGGAGATCACATACGTTGTTCCCGAACCCAACGTAGGCGTTATAGGAGGCCGGATCGAGAGAAGCCTCGATTCCTCCCTTCTGTTTCTTTATCGAACGTTCCAGCCCGTCTGGTTCGTTTTAAATTGGTCCTTCCGAACCTGTTTCCTTTTCAATTGGACCTTCGGAGCCGGATTAAAAGGACCACCCGAACCACGCCAGCTGGATCAAGGAACCAGCTGTGGACTGCTGGTTGTGGAAAAGAAGACCTTCGGAGCCGAGTGAAGATCAGCAACCGAAGGAAGCCGGAGGTTTGAGCTGAAGCAATAGGACCAAAGGCCAGAAGACCAGGACGTCAGCGCTGAAGGACTGGACCTGGTACTACCGGAAGAAAGAAAACCGGGATTGCGGCCCGGGGCGTGTGCTCGCATGGGGCACGTATCGCAGCCGGGCGCAGGTGTCTTGTGAAGGCACTCATCGTGGCCAAGCAGGGCTTGGCATTTTTTCCTGTCGGACGACCGTGTCTGGCATTTTCCTGTCGGGCAAGCGTGCTCGGCATTTCCTGTCGGACGACCGTGTCCGGCATTTTCCTGTCGGATCATCAGGGTGCAGGAAGAAGCATCCACCGCTGCTGCTGCCAGGCGAGGGTGCGCGTGGGCACCTGACTGCATCGCGGCTGGAGGAGGGCGCTCGGACGAGGCGTCACCGGCAACTGGGCGGCGAGCACAGCATACATCCCGACCACCTAACGGTGCCAAACGGTTGGGCTCTGGCACAACACCTTCGGGTGGAGCAGTTCTCTCGAGCGAGACTGCGCTTGCACTACCGCTCGACTGTTTCGTCATATTCCTTGGCGGGACAGTTCCTAAACCTTTCCTCCATTCCATTCCTGCACGACTCCATCCCTGGACGGCTCACCTCGGTAGGCCCCGTCCAGGATTGATAGGGCTGATAGGGCTGTTAGGGTGGTAGTAGGGTTGTAGGGTTGGGAGATAAGGGGGGGAGGGGTAGTGGTGTTAGGTTGGGGTGTAGAAGGGTTGTAGGAAAGGGTTTGTAGGGACCGTAGGGACAGTTAGGGACCGTAGGCCAACGATCACCTTCCTGCAAGATGAAGAAGGCACAAGACCAGACAGGGAGAAGCGAAGGGAGCAGGACAAGGACAGGGCTCTCAAGAAAAGCTAAAGAAGCGGAACCATCTGGAGCGACCACAGCTACTGCGTCAAATGGAGCAACTCCTTCAAGTGGAGCCACCACCGACACGTCCACATGCACGTGGGACACAGGGACGTCCGTGGCAACGACAAGCAACAGGACGGACACCAGTGGTACGCAGGTCAGCACCGCACAACAATCCGTTATTTCCAGGAGTGAAACGGTGGTCGAAAAAGTAGGTCAAAGGACCGAAGAAGCGGCATCGTCAAGGACAGTAATCGGGCACACTAGTGATAAAGGGTCACAGAGAGGTAGTAGGTCATCGCGATCGGCGAGGCTGAAAGCCGAATTAGAGGCGCGGATTAAATTCGAACGCTCAGAGCTCGAACGAGCACAGGCAGCTGCTGCCTTAGCCAAGTCTCAATTGGAGTTGGCACGACTCAACCGAGAAGAGGAGATCGACTCGAGTGAGGATGTTGAAGAGCGGAATACTCAGGTGGAACCTTTCGTAAGGAGTTGGGTTCAGCAGACCATAATGAGCGCGCCGGTTAGTGTAGCACAACCCGATATTACTGATAAGGAAGCGTGTAAAGGATCACGCCGCAAAGGGGCGGAGATCGAGCGCAACCAAGGAAATGCACAGAAAACACACGCGAGTGAGGTGTCAGAATTGACCGAAGCGATTGTGAGTGCAATAAAAATAGCGGGTAAAGATAAGTCTTCCCAGCTTCATTTCCTTCAGGAATTACCGGTGTTCGATGGAGACCCGGGTGAATGGATAATTTTCAAAACGGTGTTTGAAGACACGAGAAGCCAATTTTCAGGGGTGCAGAATGTCGCACGCCTTAGGAGGGCATTAAAGGGCACCGCTAAGGAAGCGGTAAAGTCGCTGTTATTTACTTTGTGTGAACCGGAAGAAATAATGAACGCTCTCGAAAGAAGATTCGGTAGGGTTGAGATGCTCATTCTAGCCGAAATCGAGAATGTAAAGCGTATGCCAAGATTGGCAGAAGATTGCCGGAATATAGGATCTTTTGCAAGTCGTATTACGAACGTTGCCACGATACAAGCGTTGAATCAACCACAGTATTTGTACTCACCGGAGTTAGTGAGCCGCATAGTGGAGAAACTCGGAACTATGATTAAATTTAAATGGTTTGAATATCGAGCTCAGTATCCTTTGGAGCCAGAGTTACAGAAGATGGCCAAGTTTTTAAATTTATTAAGTGAACAATTTGGAGCGTCCTTAAACAATGAAAATGCGCCTGAAAAAAGGAAGCGTCCTGAATTCAGGAAGCAAACTGTACACACTGCAAAGGGAGGTGTACGCAGCTGTGCCGTGAGCGAGCGCTATATGCGCCGAAGTAATTCGAGCGAGCGTCTAGAACGCCGAAATAGTAAAGGGCACAACCGACAAGTGGTAATGACAACCCAGGATAAGCCTGTAAGTCGGGTAACACATAAGTGTGTTATATGCAACAAGGAGCACTCTATAGTGAGTTGTTACAAGTTTAAGGACATGAATATTCACGAGAAATGGGAAGCGGTCAAAAAAGCGAAAGTATGTTTCCAATGTTTGTCACCTAACCATAGGAGGTTAGAATGCAAAGCTAAAAAATGTGGTGTAGAGGGATGTAGAATGTCACATCATCGAATGCTACACCGATACCCCAATGAAAATACCTCGCCACAAAGGGACGAGGGGGGTAAAGATGCTCAGATTACAACTGTTAGTACAGTGAATGCACTGGCATGTGCATACTTAAAGATTATACGGGTCGAGTTGTATGGACCTAGAGGAAAGGTCAAGACAACAGCTCTTCTGGATGAGGGATCGACCATGACACTCATAGAGGAGTGGATGGCTCAGAAATTAGCGCCTCGCGGACGTAAAGAGGGATTACGTATCGAAGCCGTGGGAGGTAAGCGAATTAACGACGACAGTTCGTATCGCTTAAACGTTAAGATAAAAGGCATTTACTCGAGCGACTTGGAAGAGATAAGTGTACAAACAATTAAGTCACTTAACCTTTCTCCTCAGTCGGTAAGCCGAGAATTATTGCAACGGTGTTCTCATTTAACACCGATTAAGGATGAGTTGATGTATGAGAGGTCCAAACCTACCATATTAATTGGTCGGGACAATTGGCATCTCATAGTTACTCGTGAATTAATTTCAGGAGGTAAGAACCTACCTGTAGCATCGCTCACCAAACTTGGATGGGTTTTACATGGTCACATATCGGGTGGTATTAAACCGATCAAGATCGTTAACCACATTTCCACCAAGAAGGAGGAAGATATGGATAAATTGATCAAGGATTATTTTAGTTTGGAATCTCTGGGAGTGTCGGCTAGAAAGCCCGCGAACGACCCAGAAGAACGAGCCTTAAGTATTTTGAACAAAACGGTACGTCGTATACCTAATAATAGGTACGAGACTGCTTTGTTATGGCGCACAGACAATGAGTGCATGCCGTCGAATAGAGCGCAGGTTGAAAGTCGCCTGTTGAATATTGAAAAAAAGCTCGACAAAAATAGCGAGTTGAAGAAGGAGTATGAGAAGCAAATTGAAAATCTCATCGTTAATGGTTACGCAGAGAAAGCGAACCATATTCCCAATTATTCACTTCACACACTGCGAAGTGAGGAAGGTACCACGTACGCATTTCCCCACGTACGTGGTACCTTCCTCACTTCGCAGTGACTAACCCACAAAAAAGGAAAATAAGGATAGTTTTCGACGCCGCCGCAAAGACGGGCGGACGTTGTCTCAATGATGCATTGTTAACCGGACCGGACTTACTGAAGTCGTTGTTCGGAGTTCTGTTACGATTCAGAGAAGGAAGCGTGGCAGTAATGGCAGAGTTTAAAGAAATGTTCCTGCAAGTGAAAATCCGGGATGAAGACAGGGATAGCCTTCGATTCTTATGGCGGCACAATCGTGACGCGCCACCGGAAGAGTATAGAATGACGTCACTCATATTTGGAGCGGCATCATCACCATGCATCGCTATATATGTAAAGAATAGGAATGCGCAGGACAACGCACATATATATCCAGAAGCAGCTTCCGCTACGGAAAGAAATTTTTATATGGATGACTATCTACAGGCATTTCCCGACGTGACGACGGCCGAAAGGATAGTAAACGATATGTATGAATTACATAAACATGCTTCTTTCCAACTGAGGGGATGGGCTAGCAACCGACCCGAAGTTTTAAGTAAAATGGAAAATAAATATAAGAGCGACAGTGCTTCGTTGGGAGATAAAGAGCACACAGAGCGCACGTTAGATTTGATTTGGAATATCAAACGGGATATAATAAGTTTCTCCACAAGTCTTCATAACACACCGGAAGAGGTGATGGAAGGTTTACGACCTCCTACGAAGAGGGAGATAACTAGCGCTGTGATGTCAGTCTTCGATCCTTTGGGACTTGCATCACCCATAACGATTCAAGGGAAGTCGCTGATCCAGCAAGTATGGAGGACAGGCATCTCTTGGGATGAAGAAGTTTCACACGAATTACACGTGTTATTTTGTAAATGGATATCGGAAGTGAAGAAATTAGGTCATTTAGAGGTACCTAGACCCGTTGCTGAAGGCATCGGCAAGGGAGAGTTACACACTTTCACGGATGCTAGTGAAAAAGCATACGCTGCCGCGGTGTATTACGTCACCACGGACGAGCTAGGAATAAGGCGGATTACGCTGATCGCCGCAAAGGCAAGAGTAGCGCCGTTGAAACCAATTTCGATTCCAAGGCTTGAATTGCAAGCAGCTCTTATGGGCAGCAGGCTGGCTGCCTCGGTTAGTGAAGAGAGCAAGTACGAGATGTCCGAGAGAGTATTTTGGACAGACTCACGTACAGTGTTAGCGTGGATTAAGTCAGATCCTCGCGCCTTTAAACCATTCGTTGCTCATCGATTGGCTGAGATCGAAGATCACAGTAAACCATGTGAATGGCGATGGGTACCAACGTCACAAAATGTGGCAGACGACGCCACTAGAAATTTTCCTTCCACCTTCGATGTAAGTCATCGCTGGTTTCAAGGACCTGAATTCCTCAGGAAAAGTCCTGATTTATGGCCCAAACAAGTGGACACCATAAAAGGCTTAGAAACAGGTGAAGAAAAATCGCCAAAGGGCGTAAATGCGTTAAGAAAGCAAGAACCGTTAAGTCTACCCGACTACGGACGATTTAGCAGCTTTAAGAAATTCCTTGGGGCAACTACACGCACCTTACAAGCGGTAGAAAAATTCAAGAGTTTAAGAAAATCGGTTAAAGGACCCGACGACGCAGCCGAAAAGTCGGTTATGTGTTCCAACAAAATTTTAGCAAAGTCGGTTAAAGGACCCGATGGCGCGTTGGACATAGCGCTCTTGAAAAAGGCGGAATTATTAATTTGGAAGTTCGTTCAAGACGAGTGTTTTTATTCGGAAATAAAATGCTTGAAAGCAGGCAAAAGTGTTGAAAGAAGTTCACGCTTAAGTAAATTATCTATGGAAATAGGAGAAGATAACTTACTCCGTTTAAATGGACGTTTACCTTTCAAGTCTAATTTGACCGAGGAAAGTAGAAAACCTGTCATATTGGACGGTAAACACGAAATCGTTAAAATGATGATTAGAGAAGTTCATCATCATTTTGGACATGCCAATCACCAGACGGTGATGAATGAGGTGAACCAGAAATTTTATGTCTTGAACTTACGTAATGTAGTACGAAGTGTGTCACATCATTGTCAGTGGTGCAGGACATACAGATCCAAACCGCAGAACGTGCCACAAGGAAATATTCCTCTGGAGAGAATAGCTCATCATGAACCACCTTTTACATGCTCAGCTGTGGATTATTTCGGTCCTATGAGTGTGACTATAGGAAGGCGACACGAAAAACGTTGGGGTGTTTTATTCACGTGTTGACTACCAGAGCAGTACATCTGGAATTAGCAGCCTCGCTGACACCAGCGTCAATGATAATGGCGTTGAGACGATTTATCGCCAGAAGAGGAAAACCAGCCGTTATATACAGCGATAACGGGACAAATTTCAAAGCTGCGAATAAAGAATTATTGAAAGCATGCGAAGAATGCCATGAGAGCATGAAAATTGAGTCATTTAAGAAATATATTAAATGGAAATTTATACCTCCGGGAGCACCGCACATGGGTGGCGCCTGGGAGAGGTTAGTAAGATCGATTAAAATTGCGTTGACCGCTACGCTCAGAGAAAGGAGCCCACGAGAGGAAATTCTACATACGTTGCTTTTAGAAGCAGAGCACACAGTAAATTCCAGGCCTCTGGTAACATTCAGTATGGATAGTCCTGAAGACGGTTTGACACCCAATCATTTTCTTCTGGGACGCTCATGTGGTGATCGACCACCTGGATTATTTCTAGAGCGGCATCTGACGGGTCAACTCAATTGGAAAGCTGCACAGAGGTTAGCCGACCATTTTTGGACAAGGTGGCTGAAGGAATACATGCCTACCTTAATACCGCGAACAGGTAATAACGGAAAGTTCATGGAACCTAAAGAGGGCGATATTGTTTTGATAATAGATCATTCGTTGCCACGAAATACGTGGCCGAAAGGCAAAATTAGTAGAACGTTACCGGGACCAGACGGTCACACCAGAGTGGTTAACGTCATTACTAGCACAGGTATCTTGAGGAGACCTACATCTAGAATAATAGTCCTGGTACCCGCGACGCCTCCCAAATGATGGTGCTAACGCACGGGGGGGGGGGGGGAGATTGTTGGCGACGCGCCTATAAGAATATTTCAGTTTATTAAGTCAACCGATGACGAATAACTTTTCAAAGACTTATTGTCCAATAGAAATGTTCTGATAAGAAAATGCTTAGTTAAATCTTAAAGAAATGTCGAATTAATGGTATGAAGGTCTTGGGTTCGACTCCCAGGCCGGACTAGTTTACTGTTTTCTAAGTAATATCTTTCAATAAATTCATATAGGGAATTTTATGTTATAAATTATGTTACCGGATTTGTTCCCCGGTTGAAATCGTCTTTCCAACGATGTAAATTCAAAGGAATATTAAAGTGAAGTTAGAGATCGGATTTGTTCCCCGGTCGAGATGATCACTCTGTGTACAAACAGAATTAACGGAAGTTAATTGCATAAGTATTATCTTGTATAAGTATGATATGTTTTGTACGAAAACAAATGCCTATTTGTTATGATTGATTAATGAAAACATTCACTTGTATTGTTATCTGATAAGAAACATGATAACTGATAAGAATCTTATCAGAGATAGTTTCCTACAGTTTGAAAATTGTGTAGAAGCACTTATTTACCTAATATTGTTAAAATTAGTGTATTTCAGACTTTCATTTTTTCTGATAGCCGAGAGCCGTGCAAAGTTAGTTGTTCAAATAGTGTGAGTTCACGGAAGCACGCTGACCACGCCCCTAGGAGGCCGAATATGTAAAAATTTAAAATGTTTGTAATTTCAGCAATTTATGTAAAAATGAATTGTAAAACATTTTAGGTTGATTGTACGTGCTAAAAAGGTGAATTCTGTGTTATTTTTATGTGAAAATTCCTGTGTATAAGCGAAATAATGATAGTTTTGTATAAGAAATTTAAAAGTGTTTTAAATAGTGAAATAAATAGAGAGAATGTAAATTAAACTATTGTATTAGTTAACATATGTATAAATTCAAGTGGGAAACATTGTTTTAACTTTCTGTGTTAAATATTTAAGAAGTTTGGATTTTGGATTTGTGATTAATATAGGCATGTTTTGTTTTATAAATTAAAGGATTTTTGTGATACGAAAAAATAATGTATATCATGGTGTGGATATTGTTTTGTGCTATCTAAATAGATAACTTGTATTTGTGTATGATTTATGTGAATAAAGAAATTAAGTGAAACGTGAGAGAGTAATAGTACAAATTCATGTTGTTGAGTTGCGCAGGCACGCGAATGGCGCGGCTCACTTTCGCGTATAGTTCTGGGAGTAGCTTAGTGAACGGGTTTTATTGCAATTCGTTCGGGGAAATAGTTCGGGGAAATAGTTCGGGGAATTAGTTCGGAAAAATAAGAAAATCCTTCGGGAAAAGTGAAAAACCAGCAGTCAATAAGAAGAAAAAGTGTAGGGAAGTGATAGGGAAAAGTGATTACTCTCTCACGGAACGGTTTGAAGATAATTGCTGTTTTATTCCCAAGTAATTCATCCCTAAAGTTATACAGTCCACATCGAAGAATTAAGGCGTCGGGACCGGGACGACTTCGGAAGACCCGTAATCCCCGTCTGAACCTACTTGCTGAAAAAGAAAGAGGTTATCGCCCTAGTGTGTTACTCCGTTGCGGAGATCACATACGTTGTTCCCGAACCCAACGTAGGCGTTATAGGAGGCCGGATCGAGAGAAGCCTCGATTCCTCCCTTCTGTTTCTTTATCGAACGTTCCAGCCCGTCTGGTTCGTTTTAAATTGGTCCTTCCGAACCTGTTTCCTTTTCAATTGGACCTTCGGAGCCGGATTAAAAGGACCACCCGAACCACGCCAGCTGGATCAAGGAACCAGCTGTGGACTGCTGGTTGTGGAAAAGAAGACCTTCGGAGCCGAGTGAAGATCAGCAACCGAAGGAAGCCGGAGGTTTGAGCTGAAGCAATAGGACCAAAGGCCAGAAGACCAGGACGTCAGCGCTGAAGGACTGGACCTGGTACTACCGGAAGAAAGAAAACCGGGATTGCGGCCCGGGGCGTGTGCTCGCATGGGGCACGTATCGCAGCCGGGCGCAGGTGTCTTGTGAAGGCACTCATCGTGGCCAAGCAGGGCTTGGCATTTTTTCCTGTCGGACGACCGTGTCTGGCATTTTCCTGTCGGGCAAGCGTGCTCGGCATTTCCTGTCGGACGACCGTGTCCGGCATTTTCCTGTCGGATCATCAGGGTGCAGGAAGAAGCATCCACCGCTGCTGCTGCCAGGCGAGGGTGCGCGTGGGCACCTGACTGCATCGCGGCTGGAGGAGGGCGCTCGGACGAGGCGTCACCGGCAACTGGGCGGCGAGCACAGCATACATCCCGACCACCTAACGGTGCCAAACGGTTGGGCTCTGGCACAACACCTTCGGGTGGAGCAGTTCTCTCGAGCGAGACTGCGCTTGCACTACCGCTCGACTGTTTCGTCATATTCCTTGGCGGGACAGTTCCTAAACCTTTCCTCCATTCCATTCCTGCACGACTCCATCCCTGGACGGCTCACCTCGGTAGGCCCCGTCCAGGATTGATAGGGCTGATAGGGCTGTTAGGGTGGTAGTAGGGTTGTAGGGTTGGGAGATAAGGGGGGGAGGGGTAGTGGTGTTAGGTTGGGGTGTAGAAGGGTTGTAGGAAAGGGTTTGTAGGGACCGTAGGGACAGTTAGGGACCGTAGGCCAACGATCACCTTCCTGCAAGATGAAGAAGGCACAAGACCAGACAGGGAGAAGCGAAGGGAGCAGGACAAGGACAGGGCTCTCAAGAAAAGCTAAAGAAGCGGAACCATCTGGAGCGACCACAGCTACTGCGTCAAATGGAGCAACTCCTTCAAGTGGAGCCACCACCGACACGTCCACATGCACGTGGGACACAGGGACGTCCGTGGCAACGACAAGCAACAGGACGGACACCAGTGGTACGCAGGTCAGCACCGCACAACAATCCGTTATTTCCAGGAGTGAAACGGTGGTCGAAAAAGTAGGTCAAAGGACCGAAGAAGCGGCATCGTCAAGGACAGTAATCGGGCACACTAGTGATAAAGGGTCACAGAGAGGTAGTAGGTCATCGCGATCGGCGAGGCTGAAAGCCGAATTAGAGGCGCGGATTAAATTCGAACGCTCAGAGCTCGAACGAGCACAGGCAGCTGCTGCCTTAGCCAAGTCTCAATTGGAGTTGGCACGACTCAACCGAGAAGAGGAGATCGACTCGAGTGAGGATGTTGAAGAGCGGAATACTCAGGTGGAACCTTTCGTAAGGAGTTGGGTTCAGCAGACCATAATGAGCGCGCCGGTTAGTGTAGCACAACCCGATATTACTGATAAGGAAGCGTGTAAAGGATCACGCCGCAAAGGGGCGGAGATCGAGCGCAACCAAGGAAATGCACAGAAAACACACGCGAGTGAGGTGTCAGAATTGACCGAAGCGATTGTGAGTGCAATAAAAATAGCGGGTAAAGATAAGTCTTCCCAGCTTCATTTCCTTCAGGAATTACCGGTGTTCGATGGAGACCCGGGTGAATGGATAATTTTCAAAACGGTGTTTGAAGACACGAGAAGCCAATTTTCAGGGGTGCAGAATGTCGCACGCCTTAGGAGGGCATTAAAGGGCACCGCTAAGGAAGCGGTAAAGTCGCTGTTATTTACTTTGTGTGAACCGGAAGAAATAATGAACGCTCTCGAAAGAAGATTCGGTAGGGTTGAGATGCTCATTCTAGCCGAAATCGAGAATGTAAAGCGTATGCCAAGATTGGCAGAAGATTGCCGGAATATAGGATCTTTTGCAAGTCGTATTACGAACGTTGCCACGATACAAGCGTTGAATCAACCACAGTATTTGTACTCACCGGAGTTAGTGAGCCGCATAGTGGAGAAACTCGGAACTATGATTAAATTTAAATGGTTTGAATATCGAGCTCAGTATCCTTTGGAGCCAGAGTTACAGAAGATGGCCAAGTTTTTAAATTTATTAAGTGAACAATTTGGAGCGTCCTTAAACAATGAAAATGCGCCTGAAAAAAGGAAGCGTCCTGAATTCAGGAAGCAAACTGTACACACTGCAAAGGGAGGTGTACGCAGCTGTGCCGTGAGCGAGCGCTATATGCGCCGAAGTAATTCGAGCGAGCGTCTAGAACGCCGAAATAGTAAAGGGCACAACCGACAAGTGGTAATGACAACCCAGGATAAGCCTGTAAGTCGGGTAACACATAAGTGTGTTATATGCAACAAGGAGCACTCTATAGTGAGTTGTTACAAGTTTAAGGACATGAATATTCACGAGAAATGGGAAGCGGTCAAAAAAGCGAAAGTATGTTTCCAATGTTTGTCACCTAACCATAGGAGGTTAGAATGCAAAGCTAAAAAATGTGGTGTAGAGGGATGTAGAATGTCACATCATCGAATGCTACACCGATACCCCAATGAAAATACCTCGCCACAAAGGGACGAGGGGGGTAAAGATGCTCAGATTACAACTGTTAGTACAGTGAATGCACTGGCATGTGCATACTTAAAGATTATACGGGTCGAGTGGTATGGACCTAGAGGAAAGGTCAAGACAACAGCTCTTCTGGATGAGGGATCGACCATGACACTCATAGAGGAGTGGATGGCTCAGAAATTAGCGCCTCGCGGACGTAAAGAGGGATTACGTATCGAAGCCGTGGGAGGTAAGCGAATTAACGACGACAGTTCGTATCGCTTAAACGTTAAGATAAAAGGCATTTACTCGAGCGACTTGGAAGAGATAAGTGTACAAACAATTAAGTCACTTAACCTTTCTCCTCAGTCGGTAAGCCGAGAATTATTGCAACGGTGTTCTCATTTAACACCGATTAAGGATGAGTTGATGTATGAGAGGTCCAAACCTACCATATTAATTGGTCGGGACAATTGGCATCTCATAGTTACTCGTGAATTAATTTCAGGAGGTAAGAACCTACCTGTAGCATCGCTCACCAAACTTGGATGGGTTTTACATGGTCACATATCGGGTGGTATTAAACCGATCAAGATCGTTAACCACATTTCCACCAAGAAGGAGGAAGATATGGATAAATTGATCAAGGATTATTTTAGTTTGGAATCTCTGGGAGTGTCGGCTAGAAAGCCCGCGAACGACCCAGAAGAACGAGCCTTAAGTATTTTGAACAAAACGGTACGTCGTATACCTAATAATAGGTACGAGACTGCTTTGTTATGGCGCACAGACAATGAGTGCATGCCGTCGAATAGAGCGCAGGTTGAAAGTCGCCTGTTGAATATTGAAAAAAAGCTCGACAAAAATAGCGAGTTGAAGAAGGAGTATGAGAAGCAAATTGAAAATCTCATCGTTAATGGTTACGCAGAGAAAGCGAACCATATTCCCAATTATTCACTTCACACACTGCCAAGTGAGGAAGGTACCACGTACGCATTTCCCCACGTACGTGGTACCTTCCTCACTTCGCAGTGACTCACCCACAAAAAAGGAAAATAAGGATAGTTTTCGACGCCGCCGCAAAGACGGGCGGACGTTGTCTCAATGATGCATTGTTAACCGGACCGGACTTACTGAAGTCGTTGTTCGGAGTTCTGTTACGATTCAGAGAAGGAAGCGTGGCAGTAATGGCAGAGTTTAAAGAAATGTTCCTGCAAGTGAAAATCCGGGATGAAGACAGGGATAGCCTTCGATTCTTATGGCGGCACAATCGTGACGCGCCACCGGAAGAGTATAGAATGACGTCACTCATATTTGGAGCGGCATCATCACCATGCATCGCTATATATGTAAAGAATAGGAATGCGCAGGACAACGCACATATATATCCAGAAGCAGCTTCCGCTACGGAAAGAAATTTTTATATGGATGACTATCTACAGGCATTTCCCGACGTGACGACGGCCGAAAGGATAGTAAACGATATGTATGAATTACATAAACATGCTTCTTTCCAACTGAGGGGATGGGCTAGCAACCGACCCGAAGTTTTAAGTAAAATGGAAAATAAATATAAGAGCGACAGTGCTTCGTTGGGAGATAAAGAGCACACAGAGCGCACGTTAGATTTGATTTGGAATATCAAACGGGATATAATAAGTTTCTCCACAAGTCTTCGTAACACACCGGAAGAGGTGATGGAAGGTTTACGACCTCCTACGAAGAGGGAGATAACTAGCGCTGTGATGTCAGTCTTCGATCCTTTGGGACTTGCATCACCCATAACGATTCAAGGGAAGTCGCTGATCCAGCAAGTATGGAGGACAGGCATCTCTTGGGATGAAGAAGTTTCACACGAATTACACGTGTTATTTTGTAAATGGATATCGGAAGTGAAGAAATTAGGTCATTTAGAGGTACCTAGACCCGTTGCTGAAGGCATCGGCAAGGGAGAGTTACACACTTTCACGGATGCTAGTGAAAAAGCATACGCTGCCGCGGTGTATTACGTCACCACGGACGAGCTAGGAATAAGGCGGATTACGCTGATCGCCGCAAAGGCAAGAGTAGCGCCGTTGAAACCAATTTCGATTCCAAGGCTTGAATTGCAAGCAGCTCTTATGGGCAGCAGGCTGGCTGCCTCGGTTAGTGAAGAGAGCAAGTACGAGATGTCCGAGAGAGTATTTTGGACAGACTCACGTACAGTGTTAGCGTGGATTAAGTCAGATCCTCGCGCCTTTAAACCATTCGTTGCTCATCGATTGGCTGAGATCGAAGATCACAGTAAACCATGTGAATGGCGATGGGTACCAACGTCACAAAATGTGGCAGACGACGCCACTAGAAATTTTCCTTCCACCTTCGATGTAAGTCATCGCTGGTTTCAAGGACCTGAATTCCTCAGGAAAAGTCCTGATTTATGGCCCAAACAAGTGGACACCATAAAAGGCTTAGAAACAGGTGAAGAAAAATCGCCAAAGGGCGTAAATGCGTTAAGAAAGCAAGAACCGTTAAGTCTACCCGACTACGGACGATTTAGCAGCTTTAAGAAATTCCTTGGGGCAACTACACGCACCTTACAAGCGGTAGAAAAATTCAAGAGTTTAAGAAAATCGGTTAAAGGACCCGACGACGCAGCCGAAAAGTCGGTTATGTGTTCCAACAAAATTTTAGCAAAGTCGGTTAAAGGACCCGATGGCGCGTTGGACATAGCGCTCTTGAAAAAGGCGGAATTATTAATTTGGAAGTTCGTTCAAGACGAGTGTTTTTATTCGGAAATAAAATGCTTGAAAGCAGGCAAAAGTGTTGAAAGAAGTTCACGCTTAAGTAAATTATCTATGGAAATAGGAGAAGATAACTTACTCCGTTTAAATGGACGTTTACCTTTCAAGTCTAATTTGACCGAGGAAAGTAGAAAACCTGTCATATTGGACGGTAAACACGAAATCGTTAAAATGATGATTAGAGAAGTTCATCATCATTTTGGACATGCCAATCACCAGACGGTGATGAATGAGGTGAACCAGAAATTTTATGTCTTGAACTTACGTAATGTAGTACGAAGTGTGTCACATCATTGTCAGTGGTGCAGGACATACAGATCCAAACCGCAGAACGTGCCACAAGGAAATATTCCTCTGGAGAGAATAGCTCATCATGAACCACCTTTTACATGCTCAGCTGTGGATTATTTCGGTCCTATGAGTGTGACTATAGGAAGGCGACACGAAAAACGTTGGGGTGTTTTATTCACGTGTTGACTACCAGAGCAGTACATCTGGAATTAGCAGCCTCGCTGACACCAGCGTCAATGATAATGGCGTTGAGACGATTTATCGCCAGAAGAGGAAAACCAGCCGTTATATACAGCGATAACGGGACAAATTTCAAAGCTGCGAATAAAGAATTATTGAAAGCATGCGAAGAATGCCATGAGAGCATGAAAATTGAGTCATTTAAGAAATATATTAAATGGAAATTTATACCTCCGGGAGCACCGCACATGGGTGGCGCCTGGGAGAGGTTAGTAAGATCGATTAAAATTGCGTTGACTGCTACGCTCAGAGAAAGGAGCCCACGAGAGGAAATTCTACATACGTTGCTTTTAGAAGCAGAGCACACAGTAAATTCCAGGCCTCTGGTAACATTCAGTATGGATAGTCCTGAAGACGGTTTGACACCCAATCATTTTCTTCTGGGACGCTCATGTGGTGATCGACCACCTGGATTATTTCTAGAGCGGCATCTGACGGGTCAACTCAATTGGAAAGCTGCACAGAGGTTAGCCGACCATTTTTGGACAAGGTGGCTGAAGGAATACATGCCTACCTTAATACCGCGAACAGGTAATAACGGAAAGTTCATGGAACCTAAAGAGGGCGATATTGTTTTGATAATAGATCATTCGTTGCCACGAAATACGTGGCCGAAAGGCAAAATTAGTAGAACGTTACCGGGACCAGACGGTCACACCAGAGTGGTTAACGTCATTACTAGCACAGGTATCTTGAGGAGACCTACATCCAGAATAATAGTCCTGGTACCCGCGACGCCTCCCAAATGATGGTGCTAACGCACGGGGGGGGGGGAGATTGTTGGCGACGCGCCTATAAGAATATTTCAGTTTATTAAGTCAACCGATGACGAATAACTTTTCAAAGACTTATTGTCCAATAGAAATGTTCTGATAAGAAAATGCTTAGTTAAATCTTAAAGAAATGTCGAATTAATGGTATGAAGGTCTTGGGTTCGACTCCCAGGCCGGACTAGTTTACTGTTTTCTAAGTAATATCTTTCAATAAATTCATATAGGGAATTTTATGTTATAAATTATGTTACCGGATTTGTTCCCCGGTTGAAATCGTCTTTCCAACGATGTAAATTCAAAGGAATATTAAAGTGAAGTTAGAGATCGGATTTGTTCCCCGGTCGAGATGATCACTCTGTGTACAAACAGAATTAACGGAAGTTAATTGCATAAGTATTATCTTGTATAAGTATGATATGTTTTGTACGAAAACAAATGCCTATTTGTTATGATTGATTAATGAAAACATTCACTTGTATTGTTATCTGATAAGAAACATGATAACTGATAAGAATCTTATCAGAGATAGTTTCCTACAGTTTGAAAATTGTGTAGAAGCACTTATTTACCTAATATTGTTAAAATTAGTGTATTTCAGACTTTCATTTTTTCTGATAGCCGAGAGCCGTGCAAAGTTAGTTGTTCAAATAGTGTGAGTTCACGGAAGCACGCTGACCACGCCCCTAGGAGGCCGAATATGTAAAAATTTAAAATGTTTGTAATTTCAGCAATTTATGTAAAAATGACTTGTAAAACATTTTAGGTTGATTGTACGTGCTAAAAAGGTGAATTCTGTGTTATTTTTATGTGAAAATTCCTGTGTATAAGCGAAATAATGATAGTTTTGTATAAGAAATTTAAAAGTGTTTTAAATAGTGAAATAAATAGAGAGATTGTAAATTAAACTATTGTATTAGTTAACATATGTATAAATTCAAGTGGGAAACATTGTTTTAACTTTCTGTGTTAAATATTTAAGAAGTTTGGATTTTGGATTTGTGATTAATATAGGCATGTTTTGTTTTATAAATTAAAGGATTTTTGTGATACGAAAAAATAATGTATATCATGGTGTGGATATTGTTTTGTGCTATCTAAATAGATAACTTGTATTTGTGTATGATTTATGTGAATAAAGAAATTAAGTGAAACGTGAGAGAGTAATAGTACAAATTCATGTTGTTAAGTTGCGCAGGCACGCGAATGGCGCGGCTCACTTTCGCGTATAGTTCTGGGAGTAGCTTAGTGAACGGCTTTTATTGCAATTCGTTCGGGGAAATAGTTCGGGGAAATAGTTCGGGGAAATAGTTCGGGGAATTAGTTCGGAAAAATAAGAAAATCCTTCGGGAAAAGTGAAAAACCAGCAGTCAATAAGAAGAAAAAGTGTAGGGAAGTGATAGGGAAAAGTGATTACTCTCTCACGGAACGGTTTGAAGATAATTGCTGTTTTATTCCCAAGTAATTCATCCCTAAAGTTATACAGTCCACATCGAAGAATTAAGGCGTCGGGACCGGGACGACTTCGGAAGACCCGTAATCCCCGTCTGAACCTACTTGCTGAAAAAGAAAGAGGTTATCGCCCTAGTGTGTTACTCCGTTGCGGAGATCACTTACGTTGTTCCCGAACCCAACGTAGGCGTTATAGGAGGCCGGATCGAGAGAAGCCTCGATTCCTCCCTTCTGTTTCTTTATCGAACGTTCCAGCCCGTCTGGTTCGTTTTAAATTGGTCCTTCCGAACCTGTTTCCTTTTCAACAGTCTTCTCAGTTATTTAAGAGGAATCGATTGGTATATTTTTTTGTAAGAATAATCCACTTTTAACCCTTAAAAATAATAAAATACACGGAGACAAACTAAGTAGGTACGTGCGCTCGGGCTATCCTCTAGAGTAGAGAATGCTCAAGATCGCTCAGCGAGCTATAGAAAGGGCTATGGTCGGGGTTTATCTCCGTGATAAACTCAGAAATAAGAATATCCGCAGTAGAATTAGAGTGACCGATATAGCCCAACGGATTAGTAAGCTGAAGTGACAATGGGCCGGCCGTATGGCTCGAAGAACGGACAACCGGGGAAAAAAGTTCTCGAGCGGCAGGCTCGTACCGGTAGGCGTAGTGTAGGCCGACATCCCACTAGATGAAATGACGATCTGGTAAGACATGCAGGAAGTCGATGGAGGCAGTTGGCTCAGGACCATGTTTTGTGGCATTACTTGGGGGAGGCTTATGTTCAGCAGTGGACTTGTGAAGGGCTGTAATTATGATAATGATGATGATGATTCTGTGAGAGTGTGAATCTACCCCGGTCGAACTGACCCATTCCAACTACGGTGATAATATAGCTGCAGCGTGGGCCTGCATGCGGTAGGGCTATGCTGTTTTCATCTCTTAGCTAGCCCTATCTAATAAAACTTAGAATTTACAATTTGTAGATTACGATTCACATTTTATATCTCTACTTATTTTTGAGAACCGTAGAGCCAATTCAGGAGCTAAGCGTTCAATAAGTTTAGCTTAAAAAGCAATGTTACTTTTACAATTTTGTAGATTTATAAAAAGTATTAAGTGTACAATTCTGTAAAAACTTTTAAACGTCCTGTACGTACTAAGACAAATCGTTTGTGTGCTAAAGTTCTTACTTGATAACTTTGGGCCCGTAGCATGTGCCGTATTTTCGCTGTAAGATTATAGTGATAAGTGAAAGCGTATTATCACTTAATTAAATGATATTATGATCCAGTCTAGTAGATTTAAATTGGCTTTTCATTGGGTAAGATAGTTATGATTACAAAATAGTCTTATATTTGAATCAACGTAGACAACCACTACGAAAAGAATTTGACAAATTCAACCCTTAAGGGAGTGAAACAAGTTGTAACAGCTTGTAATGAAATAAAATATTTTTATTTCTTTTACGTCAAAAATTAAAATTTGGTTTGTTAAACGTCATTTTAGTCTACCACCTACTCAAAATGGGTTTCGTGTGACCACAGAAGAAACAAAGCAGCTAGCAGGCTAGACAAAGTTACATGTCACACAGGATCTCCATCATTGACAGGTTGCATTTTAACTTACAGTTTTGAAGCTGTCTGCTAATGTCTAACTATAATAGTATCCCGAAAAATAAAGTCTAATTACGTCGAGCAATGCTCGGTCGATGACTTCAATTCAGGTCGAATATTATTTAATGTTCTAATGTCAACTTCGAATTTAAGTAAAAATTCAAGCGACCTTAAAATAAATCTTAGCCTTTCCATTAAAATATTGAAATGAGCGTTTAATTAATAGTGGTATAATAAAACAATCCTAGCATACGTTTTAAAAGGAGAATAATTTCTTCTTAATACTATAATCCCCGGGTACAAAAGCATGCTTGTTGAACAATTACGAAACTCTTTATAAAGATTTTCTGAAGCATAATTCAAACAGGTCTCAATTGACGCTGCTTTATAATTCTGAAAACGCTTGCAGGCAAATTTAGTCTTTGCTGCTAAATTACGTTCTGCCGTTAAAAGAATTACATTATGCTCGCAGTATTGAATTTTATAATAGCAGGAGCACAATAAATTTTAAATTGTTTCAAGGTTGGTAGCATCTTAAGGTTTCATTTGGTCTTTTATGTTAATAATTTTGATGCTTGGATTATCAACGTGCACATCGAAATATACTGCGTCACCACGTCCGTTCGTAATTCCAATTTCTCGTTAGGCTGTCTAAACTATGGCTTAGCTTCACGATTTCGTTTTCTGAAACCTCTAATTTTATGCTTTCTCTCCCTGTAATTATCAAATTTTGTCTTTGTATGAATATTATTATAAACATGATATTATCCACCACCAACAACTTGTACCTTTGGAGATTGCCTCGCATAAGTAGTTTTATTTTATGTTTAAAATTATAAAGCACCAGCGCAGAGGTCATCTAAATTTAGTTTGTTTGGACATTAACTCGCCACCATAATGAATATATTGGTATCACAATATTCTATGAGATGGGGTTAGAAAAAAGGTAATTAATTGTGTGAAGTTTACGATAATGACAGCTAATACCTATTTTTAATATTCCAATTTTTACGATTGTTACACCAAAATATCGCATGTCGTAAGAAGCGAAAAACGGAACCTAAAACAGAAGATGGGCAGCAGTATTTTCTTGACAACCACTCAAAATCATGAAAAATTTAGTTGCAAACCCGCCCAAAGCTTGGCAACTTTCGCAAATATCCCCCTTAAATAAAGGCCTCATCAATGTACCTTACATTGATGAGGCCTTTATTTAGCTGTGGACATATGTTTGTAATGACGATGACGATTAAAGAAAAAACACGTAAAGTCTTGACATAGTGATAGGTGCATAGTAATCACAACATTTTTATGCCAGATATTATGGAATCCCCAGATGGATGGATGGTAGCGCGAATGTTTGGAGACATGCGGCACTGCTTGGTACTTTATAGGACAAACCTATGTAGATATATCCTTATCAGAACTTAGCTTTTGTAATAAGATAGGAGATGCACATAGCTTCAGGAGGGACAATCACAATACATCCAAATCCAAAAACTGATTTTTAGCACAGATGTTGATTTCTATTGGGATTTCAGTAAATCTTACATGTAGAGTTTTTAAAAAGACTGCACTGAACTTATTAACTTTAGATTCAAATCTTGGCTCGCATTATAATTGGACAGACTGGCCGTAAATTTATTGATATCGAGGGATTAATAACCAACATAAAATATTTGAACCTTTTAGCAAATATTTGATCTTTCAATACATAGTTTATTGCAATTGGTCCAAATATCAAACAATATTTTTTGTGGAATAAAAGCAAAATTTACTTTGTTACGTACCTGTCTAGTTTATTTTGTGTTTGTGGCAGCACTTTATTAATGATTGTGTCACCGGTCTACACGGATTTCTGCCTGGAGAATAGTTGTTTGAAAATTTAATTTTGTGACGTTGAGAACGGTCTGTCACGGCGGTGAAAACTGGGGCTTTCAGAAAATATTCATGTTTATATATGGCACATGATTTTTAGGTCAGGTTACATTTTTATTCTAGTATATTAATTTGTTTTTAGTTAATACTTGTTATTCTCGTCTCTTAATTAAACTCCACTTTTTCCGTTTTTTTTTCTTTTATAGAATTGGATGACAAACGAGCACACAGTTCACCTGTTGTCAAGTAGATTCTGTGGCCCACAGCCATTTATATACATTTGTCCTCAATTAAGAATCAAAATGCGGATGCGTTGTCACCTCTGAGGTCTAAGATGGAAGGCCTTGTTTGCAGTAAAAAGCATCTTCAGTTCTCTACACTCACCATTCGAAACGCAGCAGCATTAAGTATAAATAAATAAATAATAAATAAACAATGTTTCACCAACAGTTGCTGTACAAAAAGACATGACGATCAGGTTGTTGATCGAATTCGATAGTAAAGTGTCATCATCACATCTAAAATTAAAAAATCATTGCATTCTAAAAAAGGGTTCTCAATTCAACTGCATTTTTTTAAATGTATCTTACGCGCAAATCTATTTTATATACGTAAACATTGTGTATATGCGAAAACGTGAATCTTAAACGGGGAATAATGTCAGCCATCATCGTGACATGAGAAATGCTCAGGTTTCACTTCGTACGTGAGTACACAAATACACGCACATTTAAAAAAAATATTCTTGTATAATTTTACAGAACATACTTAGATTACGTATGATTCTATTACTTTTCAACTTTGATTAGGAGGATTCCTGGGGTATTTCTTTCGCAGATTCTTCTCCGGACAGAGAAACCTCAGTTTAAAACGGTAGCTGATTATAAATCGTGATATACGAAGGGAGATCAAAAAGTTTGCGGAATGGCGGGGTTCGCGAGGGTGAGTTTACTCATTCAGACAGCGCTAGTTGAGTGACTCGTTGTTAGTATATATATATATATATATATATATATATATATATATATATATATATATATATATATATATATATATATATATATTGAGTTATCAACGAGTAAACAAGTCAGTCGGGAGTAGGGTTTGGGTCCCGGGACGTCTCGTGTCTCAAAATCCCGGGACTTTTCGTAATTTTAGCTATCTCGAAACCCGGGACTTTCAGGTCGATACTCGAGACGAGACAAGATTGTCAAAAATGTTATGTTATCATTTTTATTTTCAAATAATTGAAGGAGCCTAGCGCCATCTGTTAGTTAAATTACAAAAGGAGTTTCGGCTGTTTGAAGCAACCGGAAAACGTACAGAACGTTTGGAACTACTGTATAAGGCCTTAAACACAGTTAAACCGACATCTGTTAATAACGAGGATGTGTGTTCTCCATGTCCGATGGCATTAATACAAAAATCGGAAACAATTTGTTGAAGAAAGCTGTTGATGCTCTGATTTTTTTAAAAGCCTATTTTATTTAACCAACAAAGAAGTCTAATTAATGTTTTAGTTGATTATTTGAAAGTCTGATTTATATTTATAACTATAAGATTTAACTGCTTAAAAGTGAATATGTGTCTGATTAAAAGAAATGAACAAAGCAATTATCAAGACTGAAATAACGTTAACGTTATTAAGATAAGTTATATTTTTCTTAATAACATTAATAATTTTTTTATTTTTACAAAAAATTGCCTTTTTTATCATCAGAAATTTACTCAATTAAAATTCTTCAAAAAAGGCTCACTTCTCTTAAACATTTTTTTTCTTAAAAGTCGAAATTCCGGGAATTCCCGGGACTTTGATAGTAGACTGTCTCGTATCTCGGGACTTAAAAATTGTCTGGAATTCCCAAAACCTAGTCGGGAGGAAACTAGCCACTATGGAGAAAACTGAATATCGTACCGTCATTAATTTTCTCACCAAACAAGGAAAGACACGTCAAACCATTTTTCAAGAGATGTCAGCTGCTTATGGGGACTCTACTCCTGGGAAAACCGTGATTTATAATTTGGCAGATTGAGGCTACCACGCCAGAATTAATCGAAAAAGTTAAAAACTTTTCATTTAAAAAAATCTTGCATAATTTTATTATAGATTATGCTTAGCATAAACATAAACACTCACGCCTGTCACCCAGAGGGGTAGGCAGAGACTACAGACTTCCATTTGGCACGATCCTGACACACCTCTCTCGCCTCCTTCACATCCATACACCTACGCATGCATGCTCGTCGGTTAAGGGTACTCCTAACTTGGCCCGTTTTCAATAAATCGCCAATTTGGTCGATAAATTTTCGCCTAGGACGTCCCTTTCCGACTCTGCCATTCACTTCTGCAACATAAATTTTCTTTGTCACTCTTTCCTCATCCATTCTTTCCACATGACCAAACCACCGAAGCATTCCTTTCTTAATCCTGGTCACAACATCATCTTGCAAACCACACTCTTCTCTTATCACACAATTTTTCACCCTGTCATTCAGATTTAGCCCTAACATACTCCTTAACGACCGCATTTCTACTGCATTTATTCTACTCTCGTGCTTCTTCTGCCATACCCAACTTTCACTACCATACGTTAAAGTAGGGACCAACACAGCATTGTGAATTGCCATACGTGCCTTTTTTGACACATTTTGACTCTTCACAATAGAGTGCAGGGCCCCATTTACTCTGTTTCCTGCGTTCACTCGTCGTTCTATATCCTTATCATATCTCCCATCCCTGCTAAATACGCACCCCAAATATACAAACTCATCTACTTGCTCGATCAACTCCCCTTCTATTCTTATTTCACATATCGTTTTACTTTCATCTCTTTCAAAAACCATAATTTTCGTCTTACTTGCGTTCACTTTCATACCCCTTTCTTTTAATGATCTGTTCATTAATGTAACCATCATTTGCAACTCAGCCGCCGACGACGCAAGAATAACTTGATCATCGGCGTACAAGAGGCATTTGATGGTTAACTCACCCATTCTTACTCCGCATTCTTCAACTTTCAAATTTTGCAAACAACTGTCCATAAATAGGCCGAACAACCACGGGGAAGCCACACAGCCCTGTCTGACAACTTTATGGATGCCAAACCAGTCCGAGTAGACCCCGTTGATCCTAACACAAGCACTAGAGTCCCTATAAAGAGACTCCAATGCCTGTATCAAGCCAGCGCTCAACCCAAATGAGTTCAGTGTTTGCCATAGCACATTCCTATCCACTCTGTCATAGGCCTTCTCCAAGTCCATGAACGCACAAAAAACCCTTTGGTTTTTGGCCAAAAACTTCTCCGCGATCATGCGCATGGAGAAGACTTGATCTGTACATCCCATTCCCTTTCTAAATCCCGCTTGCACATCCCAAATTTTTCCATCGGTTTCTTTCATGACCCTTTCAATTAGTACCTTGGCATACAGTTTTCCCACGATGCTAAGAAGGCTGATACCGCGGTAGTTTTTACAGTCCTGCTGCGACCCTTTTCCCTTATATACTGGGACTATCACGGCTTTGCACCAGTCTCCCGGTACCCGTTTCAGTTCCCAGCATAAATTAAACAAGGTGTGCAGCAGGCCTGCCACCACTTCCTCTCCAGCCCTCAGCATTTCGAGTGAAACTCTATCATATCCGGCAGCCTTACCTGCTTTCATGCTTTTCATTGCTTTCATTATTTCATCTATACTTATCTCGCTACCTCCTTCCTCTTCTTTCGGAGTTCCTATTTCATTCAGTTCATACGTTGTCTCCTCACTCATAAACATGCTTTCAAAATATTCCTTCCATCTCTTTAAACTCAAAACTTCATCATTCAGAATATAGCCATTCTCATCTGTTATAGCATTCATTTTAGGCTGTTTTGAACATCCTCTGGCAGTTCTTACGAGTTTCCAGAACATTTTAATATTTGCCTGGAAGTTATCCGATATTCTTCTATCATTTTTATCCGTTCTTTCTTGCTTTTTCCTTTCAACTACTTCTTTTACTCTTTTATTTAGATGTCTAAAGACTGCCTTTTTTCTTTCAAAATCATCATTCGTACCGCTAGAATTACCAGCCTTAGTTGCTAGTAAATCTAGCCATGCTCTCTTCTTTGCTTCAACTTCCGTACGTATCTCATCATCCCACCATAACGTATTATTTTTCCTTTCATTCTTTCTTTTACTAACACCACATACTTCGGTAGCTGCATCTACTAAACCTTTCTTAACATTTTGCCATACATTCTCCAAGTCTAACTCATTCATACATAATTCATCCAAACCACTTACGTTTTCTTTCAGTCTACATTTAAACTTGTTTTTCTCACCTTCATCTTGTAATCTTTCTGTTCTAATACGCTGTAACGCAGTGGTAGACACAGATGACCGATGGCGCCACCGCCTGAATAGACCATTAATTCGGCATAAAACCAAAAAATGATCCGTTCCTACGTTTGACCCTCGGTAAACCCTTGTATCCACCACTGCGCCCCTCAATCTTTCATCCGCAATTATGAAATCTATCATGCTTCTATCATCACCTCTTTCCCAAGTGTACATGTGAATCCTCTTGTGGCGAAAGGAAGTGTTCGCCACAAAAAGATTCTTTTCCATACATACAGTGAGGAGGCTTTCACCATTCTCATTTATACTTTCATCACCAAACGTTCCCAATATCCTTTCATAACCAAGCCTCCTCACCCCAACTCTTCCATTAAAATCTCCTAGCATAACAACATTTTCATTTCCCTTACATTTCATTAATACCATCCTTACCATTTCCCAAAACTGCTCTCGGATATGAGTGGGCTTAGACATGTCTGGGGCGTAGACCCCTAGCACAAACAACTTCTTTAAGCCCACTTTCAATCGTATCCATAGCAGTCTTGGGCTTACACATTCATACTCTTTCACATATTGCGCCATTCTTTCTGATAGGATGATACCTACTCCCTGGCATGCCCGCTCGAGCTCGTCTACACCAGACCAGTATGCGGTATACATGCCATGTGTAGTGACATCCTTCCCCTTCCGTTTCGTCTCATTTACACATAACAAATCTATTCCTCTATCATACATCACCTCGCACACTTCATCCATTTTATCATTCATTGCTCCACATACATTCAACGTAGCCAGACGGGCCTCTGCAATCCACTTTTCGCCCCTCCGGGAGACAGAACGTGACGGGTGGCGAGCCTCGTCGCCGGTTTTCCTCCCGGAGATTCTTCGCACCCCTGCCCCATTAAAGGGGCGCCGGGAACTCGGGGCCATTTCTTTAATTTCATTCCTCATGGTGCGAATAGGGTGGTATATTTAACGCCGCTACCACGGCGAGGAGCTGAGTCTGTGCTATCGGCTTAGATTACGTACAAAGTTTTTTTCAACTTTTATTAGGAGGATCCCTGCGGTGTTTCTTTCGCCCGTTCTTCTCCGGACAGAGACACCCCAGTTTAAAACGGTAGCAGATTATAAATCGTAAAGTTTGACAAACAAAATAAAAATTTCTTACGTCGAAAATTAAAAAAGGCTACATAATAACGTATGACTATTAACTGAAATCAATTTTTTTTTAAATTAAATACGTTATACTTCAGAGAAAGCCCCATAAATATTATCAAACAATAATTCCACTCACGAATTTTTTGTGTACCCTATTTAGACGTCATTCTAGTTGTAGCTTTTGTAAATGAGTAAAACAGTTTACACATAATAGCTTCTGAAATCGACTATGTTTGAGCACCTTCGTCTAAAGCTTTTATGTTAAAATTATTTTATTATTTACAGTTCTTTGAATTCACTTTTGACATTTTTGTTAATAATTTTTTAGTAACGCTCTATTAGACGTTTGGATTTCCATTACTTGTATTCATGAATAATCGGCTAAATAGATTAAGATAAAATTTAGTACACGCATGGATTTTTAGCATATAACTTATCACAGGAAAATAAATTTACAGCGAGTAAATTGACAGGACAGGTGCGAATGTCACTACGCGCGCGAAGCCACGAGTAGAAACTATTTTGTAACATTTCGCACGCTCTATCGTTAGAATACAATAACATTTTACATTCATCATTATAATGACATCATGAATCGTAATAACATTTCCAAAGACGTGTCTATTATATCTTATGTCTGATTGCTTGTTATCGAAAATTACTTTACGAATATTATATTATTCCATGTACTTTTATTTAAACAAACTTTTTTGTAGATTTATATAAACTTAATCAAATTTTAACAAAAACGTCACATAATTGTAGTGAACCATTCCTAACACAAGCATTTTAAGCTTAATAGGAGTGGCTAAAAGGATTATTAGCAATAAAAAATTAGCAATGCTGCTATTTAATATAAATATCGAGATTTTTTCTAAAGCCAGACTATTTAAAATGGGTCAAAACTATTTTGTGTTTAATCCTCAATTCCTTGGCCATTTCGTAACTACTAATATGCCGAGTTTGGTTCACTTTTTCGAAAATGGCATAGACTATCCGTATGAGGGCGACCAGAGAGAACTGCATCTTTGACATCAAAATTCCCGGACTGAAAAAGCTTGAATAGACTTTGTAATACTCTTACTGACATTGCATTAAGTTCATAAACGTTACCAAACTTTTTTCGCGGTTTGAGTCACATTTTTCCCTTTTTTGTATCGAATTTCTTCGGTAGATTCACTCATTTTGGCGGACAGAAAAACAAATGAAAAAATTCAGGAAAGTGTATTTTACTCTTTACTTTTATTTTTCCTATTGTCCTATTTGTATTTATATTAAAAACAGGGAGATACGAACAGTCCAAAAATACAAAGAAAGTTTTCGCTGACCGTATAAAACAATTACGCAAAGCATCTGTATAAGAGTCACAATAATACTTTACCTTGCACATTATGTTTGTATGTATGTATCTGATTGCACGTGGGTTATTAAACATCGATGTATCATATATATTTTTCTAGTTAATACAGATTTTGTGTTTTTGATGTATGCCAGAAATCTACAAGAGTCCTTGTACGATAAATAGTAGATAGTCGTAAGAAAGTAGTTAACGAGGGTGAGATAAGACGCTTTCTTTTATTACGTTTGCAGCTGCGAGCTTATAGTTTACTGACGGCTTTATAGAAGTACTCGCATCTACTATTATGAGAAAACAATTTAAAATATTGATAAAATGTTAACAATGTGCTTTTACTTATAATAGCATAAAGCAAGCATAAAATAACAGCATGCAGAGACACAAATCTACTTTTATTACTTTTTTTTGTTTTTGAAGTTTTTTTGTTTTACTGTTTACTAGTTTTTGAAGTCTGTTGGAGGACTTGACTTCCCCGGAATATTTAAAATTTTTCAGAAATGAATGTTTCCTCCCAATGTTTGCTTTCTAAAACCGAGGACGTGCTAAAACAGACTTAGAATTGCAACCGTTGGTGCCCGAGACTACCGACTTACTAATGTTTATAATGTGTCTAATGAGGAAATATTAAGAAGAGCGCTAATGCATACCATTAGACAGACAAAGTCTCAAGTTGGTGCCATTTGCCATCTGGAGTAAAAATATTGATAACTCCATCCCTGGTCCAACATTTGGCGATGCTATACCTTCGCCTAGCTTCTAGAAAGCACTGTGGCGCCTCCTTGTTAGAAACTCAGACTGGGTTATACCTGTGCCCTTAAGTTTGGTTTTGGAGTACCAAACCTTGTCTTGTATCACAGTATCGCTGAATTTGACAACCACAGGCCTGGAAATTTTATCGCAAGGGCGTCCCAGACGATGACGACGGCTTATGGATGTTTTACTGAAACCTGGGACTAGAAGTTTCGTACTGATAGGTGTACTTATGACGGCGGTAGTATCCTCAGATTTTTCTTCAGGAACTCCATGGAGTAGGATCATCTTTCTGCGGCCACGCATTTCATTACGATCCGGTTCTCTTCCCAGAAAATCTACTTGGTTATGCAAAGATGTTAAAGCAGCCAAGATGAATTTTCTAAAAGCATTAAAATCACCTGGTAGGAATGATGAAGTTGTGGCAGCAGAACTAGATTGTTGCAGTTCCCGCTGAAAGTTATCCATTTGACTTTGGAATGACTTTGACATCTCCATAGACTAGACCTTTCAGTGCTTCCATGGTGAAAGTAGTTGTAAAGTGTAGATGTTAGAGAAAATACTTGGAAATAAGAGCTGGTAGGTAGTAATTTATTACATATAAATAATAAACATGAAATTCAAACTGTAACTATTTTTAAAATATATTTAAATCTAAGATGTCAAAAATGTGTACTACTCAATTCACCTACACCTACCCTCACAGAAAAAAGTATATTTTATTATAAAATCTTTATTGCGTTCCCTTAGAAAAAAAAGGATACAAAGCTTATCAGATGAATAGAAGTAAGCATAATGATGAAATAAAATATTTTTTTTTTAAGTATTTTTATTGTACTAATAAATCAAACAATTTAAAATGCTTAAAAAATATAATCAATATAAAATTTATATGAAATTATAATTAATATAAAATTATTAATATAAAGTAGGTAATAAAATATATTTGATAGGTCATTCATGAATAAACTAAATTATGAATAATTAAATTTTTTATGAAAGTTAAAACGTAGTTTTTATTATAATTTCCAAAATATTTAAAATCACAGGTACGAAATTAATTTACTCCATTAATTTAATAGTGTCCCAATAGTGTGGGATAATCACAAAGGCTGAAAAGTGGCAAAATTAAACCTATTTCGATTCGATTCGATATTCGATAATTTTATTAAATTATTTGCGGTTTTAACGTTTATATAAAAACAAGAACTAAAAATTATGTATAGAAGTGACTCCGCTTGATTTATTATGTTTTTATGACCTTGAATTGCATTCTCTCACTACGCATTTACCCATTTTTTGTCGCGGCTAAACTCTGTCGGCGTCACATTGTTGAAAACCGAACAGACGTTAGCTAGGCATATGGCTTTGGCCATATTTGCAGTGGCAACGCTTTGGCGCGTAATTACTAATCTAGTGTAAATATATAAATCAATGCTGTGCACTGAAATTTATAGCGAGCACTAAACATATGAGCTACCACGGCTCCATTCGGTTAACTTGATTGGTCTTATCTAAGTTCGCTAGAGGGTGTATGTATTTTATACTGTTATGTATTCTACATACTAAAGACCTTTCTAAAACCGGCTTGTTTTGAAGGCAGGAAGTCATAAAGCCTGTGTACGAGACTATTCGTAAAGAATCCCAAAATAATACGTAGACGTGGTTCTAAAGAAAACTCCAATCTGTCGTTCATTAATAGAGTGATATCGCCATTTTTGAAGAATGAGAGTATCGCACTTCTGCTCCAACTATGCGAAGGAATTGAACAGATTCTAAAGGACTTTAAATATAGGTTTGCCATACGCTTGCCGATACTATGCTGTCATTCTGTTCTCATCCAGGGCAGTAGAGCTTGTGTTGACGAGCCAAATCTTACTCTGAGTACCACTTATACCTAAAGGTTTTGTAACGAATCCCCCCCCCCCTCTCTATATAATAAAAATTTTATAATATTAAAAATATCCCCTTTTAAATAACATTATATATATGAGACCAGGATTAATGAATTATGTTTAGATCTTTCTAAATGATCTTTCTAAAGGTTTAATAATAGGCCGTTTGTAATATTTTGGCGTGATCGTCTTAGTTAGGACCCTTATTTACGTTGTGTTTGTTTAGTAACTTAGTTCTTTAGGTGTCGTTTGGAAGAATGAATATTCACTAGAGCAATTGAAAGCTGTTGGTAGTGCCTTATAAGCTAAGTGAACCCCGTTCACGAAGACAGGGCTCGAAAAAGGTTAAGAACATAAAACGTCTTCATTCCACTTGTATCAGGTTGACATTTTTAATTTATTATTATTTATCCCTTCCCGCTTGGAAAAGGCTCACAATATATTTATACAAAAATACCCGATACAAGGGCTTCGCTCTCCTACATTTATTTAAAAAAATGTAGGGGAGGTACACGGCCCCACACACGCCGTGCACGGTGAGCGCCAACCATTTTGATGCACTCCCCCCGAAGGGAACGCTAATTCGGGAACTGGACCGTAGTCCACAGCAAAATAACTGGCGAACCAGTAAAAGAGGCTTGGCCCCTTGTTAGTGCGTAAGCACAAACATCGACCGAAGTCGCGCATGTCAATGCGTGTAAACGCCATACAGAATACGAACTGTTATACGGGACCTCGTAGTTTAGGTTTTAAAAAAAAACACTTTTATTTCATAATAAGAAATAGTAATATTAAAAAAATATAAAATTAAGGAAATAGCAAAAGTTACAATATTTAATTGGCCCGGAGTCGAAACTGGCAGACACGCGAGGATACAGAGAGAGATGTTAGGGATTCAGCGGCCGGGCAGAGACTAACTGCCCACCGGGAGCGGGAAGCAGAGTTGCCTTTAAGTGATGTCATGAGTAATTAGTGGAAATCTATGTAATCAATAATTATCCAAGACTAAGGGTTTTCCCTAGCATTGGGGAATCGTAACAGCCCCCCGACTTAGACTAAACTACACCCCTAAAAGTGGAGTTTATGTAAATGAAGTGTGAATTAGCAGATTCGAAGAGAGGGTCCCGTGTTAACGTTTGAGGGGTTAATGTCATCTAATTCAGTGTCATTATTTTCAGGAGTTTTATTTGTTCTAGATTTCATTATTTTCTTGTGTATGCCAGTTTCATACATCTTATAAACGATAAAGCAAATAATAAAAATTACAATTACAATTGTGATACCTGAATAATATTTTTGATACAGAACAATATGCGGTTTTTCAATTATACTGTTAAGGCTTTTCAGGATTTCAGGATCGTCATAAGCTAAGGAATCTAAGTTAACATTCTTAAGATTAACTACAGGTAAGTTTGATACAATATTATTATACGCTACAATATTACAACAGGAATCATTTAAAATATTAAAATTAGGTACAATGGTTTTCAGTTGAATTTCATGATTTTCGTGTGGTGTTAAACGAGTGTCCTTACAGTAGGCGATACATTCAGGAGGTAAGTACAATATACCATTTCCACTAAATTCAATTTCAGTAATTTGGGAGTTATTACATTCAATACTTATTTTAGTTTTTTCAGACATTACAAATAACCATCTATTATAACGTAGTGGCTGCCAGATGCTTACATGACCATGAATGAATTTGGTTTCACAAATCGAAGGGATTGAGGTGAGTACTTTTGTAATAATTTCGGTTTCACAGGAAGGCGTTGCGGAAGAGGAATATAGTATTGGTGTTTGACAAAGGTAATGATCATTTTTGATTACTTTACAACAGTCTAGATTGTCTAACTTACAATACATTGATCTATCTCTGCTTATACCAATATATTTAGAGGATGGGATGATGGTCGAATACGATTCAGGGTTATTTTTATCATGAGGGACTAGTGACGGTAAGTTGTGATATACGTTTAAGTGTATAGGATTAATGAGAGGGATTTTTACTGCAAACACTATTTTTTCTTTATTGAAGTAACTAGAAATTTCTGATATGTTTAAAATAATGTGCATGTTGTCGAGACTCAAAGGAATTGGAAACTGTTTGGATTCGGGTAAAAATCTGTAGTTTTCGACTAATTCGGTGTACAATTCTCTAGGTGTTAGGATAGTGGGATATAGGATATTATATTTACTAAACATGATAGCGTTAATTATGTCCTCAACTTTAAAGGACAAGGCTAGGAGGCTATTTTCTATCATGGAAGTTAATTCCAGCATGCGAGACCTAATACCTAGTTCCTTTGAGACGTAAGTCAGGTTTAGAATGTCTTGCGACAATCCATCAATTGCATTTTTCAGATGGTTTTCATTTAGCTTAATTCTGTACAGAGTTTCATTAAAAGATCTAAGCGAAGAAGTAGTGACTAATATATTTTCCTTCATCAGGAGGGCTAGCTTCTTTTGGTCTGTTTCTACCTCTGCGATGGCATTGTCGTATCGGATGGCGTCGTCTTCATCCATTGTGCCGAATAACTTTTTTGATACAGTGCCTATGAATCCTAGAAGTGCAGACCTTTTGGTCTGGCGAGACGTAAGATGAAAGATGGCTTCGTTATCATGGGCTATATCATTATAACGGGTGTTCAGCGGTTCAAAGAGATTAGTGCATTCTAAGCGATCAAAGACTTTGCCATCATTACATACTTGTTTGGATTTATCGAGAACAAGACGCAGATTTAGAATATGTGGATTAATAAAGGATACATCGTATGGGATAACTACACTAAGATAACTATCGACTAAACTTAAGGAACCTAAGGGGTCGAAGTAGATACCAGGACTGTTCGTTAAGGACGTAATGAACTCTTGCCCCAGCGCGGAATAACTGTAATAGAATATGATTAAGATTAATAATATGTGTATAACTAGGGCTACGTTTCAGATCTAGAAGCTAGTTTAACTTCGTCATAGTGATGTGTCACATGACGTCTATTTATGAGTAATGTCAAGGTGTTTCTGCCATTGATTTTTACGACTTTATACGGTCCTTTCCAAATAGGCGAGAGGGCTTTACGCAGACGCACATGATTTTTGAGATAAACGTAATCTCCGACTTTGTACTGAACGGGCCGTGAACGGGTGTCGTAATATTGTTTAGATCTCTCCTTAGATCTTTGTATGTTTTCTAAGGCTTTTTCGCGTGAGAGTTTTAGACGATGGTGTAAAGATTTCAGATATTCCGGATAAGTAAGATCAGCTTGTAATTCGTAGACGGAGTCCGGGATGAAAGGCTTCTGACCGAAAAGGAGCTCGTATGGTGTGAAGTTAGTAGTGGAATGGGTTGAGGTGTTGTATGCTAACATAGCGGTGTATACGTACTTATGCCAATCGGAATGATTTTCATTAACATAGGACTTAAGGTATTCCTTAAGCGTGGAGTGGCTACGTTCAAGTGCACCTTGAGTTTGGGGATGGTAAGGGGAAGACCAGATTTGTTTAATTTTCAGGAAGTTGCAGGTTCTTTTGAATAATTCTGCGGTGAAGTTTGTGCCTTGGTCGGTTAAAATAGACTTTGGGATGCCGAAAACGGAAATAAAGTGCACTAGACATTCGCATGTCTCTTCTGCAGTTGCATTAGCGATAGGATAAGCGAGGGAATATTTGGTGAGGTCGTCCTGTAACGTGACAATAAATTTAAGTTTATTAAGACCAGCTTCCGGGAGTGGACCTACAAGATCGAGGCTGACACGTTCGAATGGCTTGGTAGAGGTTGTAGTTATTTGCATAGGTGATTTATTAATTTGTCTTAGGGCTTTGTTACTTTGGCATAGGGAGCAATTCTTTACATAAGTTTCGATATCGGTTCGCATATTTTTCCAGAAATACCTCTCTTTTACTCGATTATACATTCGCGCGGATCCCAAATGTCCGACAATTGGAATGTCGTGGTTTTCGCGTAGTATTTTAGGTATCTCGGAGGGTGTAGGGTAAATTATAGTGTTGTGATAAATATGTACTGATATTTGAGTATTGTTAAAGATATAGCAGAACATGTTGTATATTTTCGTCCAGATGTATCTGTCGAAAGGATTTTGGAAATCGGTAATGGCTAAATTTAGGTTGGAATCGGTGGAATTACGTAATATTTCGCATCGAAGATTTAGTAGGCTTTTATAAATGTCTTCATAAGAGCTATTATGAAAATGGTATACTTTGGTGAACAGGAGATATATAGTTTTTCCCTTGTGATCAAATGAGATGAAGGAGTAAAGAGTTCTTTCCCTGTCTAAGAGTTCTTGAGAATTTTCTAGGTTGCTTAGGATTTCTTCTAGATGAGGGTTGGAGTCGTCGAGGTCGATGGAGGTAGGTATGATAATGATTTTGCAGTTAGTTTTCAGGATGCTTTCGTTATGTTCAAGAATGTTAGCGTTACTATTAAAGTTTTTGTTAGCCATTGTTTTTAGGAATTTGCTATAATTATCGTCGCGAGAAGGATTTGGTGTGAGATCTTGTGATTTGTTGGATATGGTAGGTGTAGGAGGGTCGTCGATTCCTGGTAATGAATCGTCGTTTTCTAAGAGGTCTACAGAAGGTAGTCTATCATCGAGGTCTAAGGGATCAGTAGGTAATTGGATATCAAGATCGTCGAGAGTCAGAGGGCTAAATTGAGGTGTGGAATTATCTTCATTTTGATTAGAGGTGGATGGTATAGGATCAGAGTCTGATGGCTGAATTGGGTTTACAGGATATCGGGATAGGGCGTCAGCAGCGGCATTGAGTTTTCCTTTTTGATATTCGATTTCGTATTCATATTCCATTAGTTTTAAGCGCCATCTTTGTAATTTGCTACTAGGATCTTTATGATTGAACAACCACTTTAGTGGTCTATGGTCAGTAATGATTTTGAATTTTCGTCCATAGAGATATGGGCGGAAGGTTTTACAACCGAATAAGATAGCAAGGAGTTCTTTTTCAGTGGTGTTGTAGTTACATTCGCTTTTGTTGAGGGTTCGAGAGGCAAAAGCTATTGGCCTATCCTTGCCTATTGGACCTTGACTGAGTACAGCGCCGATAGCATAATTTGAGGCATCACACGTTAAGATGAAAGGGATGGAGAAATCTGGATAAACGAGGATGGGAGCAGAGGTAAGTTTGTGTTTCAATTCGTCGAAGGCGACTTGTTGTTGATTTTCCCATAGGAAGGGGACATCCTTTTTTAGGAGTTGGGTTAAGGGTTTAGCAATTTTAGAGAAATTAGCAATGAAACGGCGATAATAGGATACAAGACCGAGGAATGACTTAATGTCCTTTGGGGACTTGGGAGTAGGAAATTGAGTTACTGCTTTAACTTTTTCAGGGTTAGGTTTTACACCATCTTTGGTAATTTGATGGCCAAGATATGCGACTTCACGTCGGAGAAACTCGCACTTGTCAGGTTGGAGTTTTAAATTGTAATTTCGAAGCCGTTGGAATACTGACGAAAGGTTATCGATGTGAGAATTCAAGTCATGAGAATATATGACGATGTCGTCAAGGTAGACGAAACACCGTATGCCTTGGAGGCCTGTGAGAGCGGTGTTCATCAGTCGCTGGAAAGTGGCAGGAGCGTTTTTTAAGCCAAACGGCATCCTGGTGAATTGGTAGTGTCCTTGTGGTACACTAAAAGCTGTTTTAGGAGCGTCTTCCTCATTGATTAAAATTTGGTGAAATCCTGACGCAAGATCAAGGGTTGAGAAGTATTTACTCTGTCCTAGCTGATCTAAAATTTCGGATATCTGTGGTATGGGATAGCTGTCACCAACAGTGATGTCATTTAGTTTCCGATAGTCGATAACTATACGCCATTTTTGTTGTCCGGATGCGTCGATCTTCTTTGGGACAATCCAGATTGGTGAAGACCATGGAGACTCTGAATGTTTTATGATTCCCTGGTCGAGCATTTGGTCAATTTGTTTTTGAACTTCTTGTTTATGTACTTCTGGGAACCGATAAGATTTTACGTTTATGGGGTTTTGATCACTAGTTTTTATGTTATGTTTTAGAGCATTCGTGTGGGAAAGTTTATCGCCAGGAATAAAGAATATATCCGAATATTCAGAGCAAACATCGTGAAGGGCGTTTCCCTCTTCAGAATTGAGGTGGGAGATTCTAAGTAAGTTTAATACTTCTTGTGTTCGAAGATAGGAATCTGTGGTTTTTAAATGACAAACTGTGTGAGTGTTTACTGGGTCGAGAGGTTGGGTTAAAGAATTTAAGGGAATTAGTGTAATATCGAGATTTGATTGAAGGGTTATAGGAGTTTCAGAGGTATTAATTACTGATAAATTAATTCTTTTATTTTCTTTGACCGCGACTACGCAATTAGCGATAAGCAAATCTTCATGATAGTATTGATCTAGTACAAGTCCTTCTTTTACTTCAGGGTTGGAAACAGAGCATTCTATGACGGTTTCGGATCTGGGAGGAATTACATAAGTAGGTTCATTAAAATATAATTTTATTTCATTTTTGCCTATTTTCAAAGTTTCACGAGTGTAGTCGATTGTGCAGCCAAAAGCGATTAGCATGTCGGTGCCAACTATACCATCATAAGGTAAGTTTATTTGGGGTATTATATGGAATCTGTGTGTGATACAATTTTTGTCGTTTATTTTTATCTCAAGTGGGAAATGGCCCATTGTAGGTGAAGCTTGATCGATAGGGTCGATACCTTTTAGAAAAATTACTTCCGTTGCGATGTCGACTGGTTTTTGTATAGATGATCGTTTTAGTAGGCTAACAGTTGCACCGGAGTCTATAAGGAGAGATAAGGTTGTGTCTGAAACCGAGGAATGCACGAGGATATGGGGTAAGCGTTTCTTTAATGGACCTATATTAATTTCGTAAATTCTGGTTTCAGGAATAGGATGAGGACCAGTTGAGTCTGAGGTGGGTTTAGCAAGTACGGAATGATCTATCTTACGTTTGATGAGGTCGGTGGATACGGAGGATACAGCGGTGCGACTAGGTTGCAAGTCCTTATTGTTAGCGAGTGCAGAGGATGCAGCGGGAATAGAGGATACGGTGGGTGCAAAGGATACGGTGGATGCAGAGGATACAGTGGGAGCAGAGGATACAGCGGATGCGGAGGGTACAGCGGATGCAGAGGATACGGCGGATGCATAGGTACGATTTATTCGCGAATCCCTATTACTAGGGGATACAGAGGATACAGAGGAGACAGTGGATACAGTGTCGCGTTTATTTCGCGAGTCCCTATTATAAGGGGATGCAGAGGATACAGTGGATACAGTGTCGCGTTTATTTCGCGAGTCCCTATTATAAGGGGATGCAGAGGATACAGTGGATACAGTGTTGCGTTCATTTCGCATGTCCCTGTCGTAAGGGGATACAGAGGATACAGTGGATACAGTGTTGCGATTATTTCGCGTGTCCCTGTCGTAAGGGGATACAGAGGATACAGTGGATGTAGTATTGGTGCCTTTGATATGGTAACGTTTTGGAAATCGATGTTTGGGTCTCACGAGACACCACCGTGAGCCCGCTATGCGTTTAAATCATCGTTTGATTTATCCTGATTTTCTGTATATTCACTGTTATCATTAGCATTTACCGCGTGGATTTGAGCTTGATTATTTTGATAACGCCTTGGAGATAGTCCGCGATTACTTTGGTTTCTAAAGCGGTTATTATTAAATTCACGTTTCCTACATTCCTCAATAGTGTGGCCCACGTTTTTACAGTAACGGCACACGGGAGGCCCTGAAGTAGACGGTCTTTGACTGTTAGCATTATTTGAATAGCCTCGCTGTGTTGGATTTCGAGCTTGCTGGGATTGACGTTGAGGCCAACGTCCTTGACTAGGTGAACCGGTGTGGATTGCCGAAGGATTACGTTTAAAGGAGGTTTGCAATATTTTTTCTTCAGATACAGCGAAGCCAATGGCTTCATTTAGAGTTTCAGGATCACGGCATCTGACTACCGTTGACAATCGAGGATTTAAGCCACTTACAAATGTATGCAATGCTAGGTCTTGCATTGCAGCGACACGGCCAGTCAGTTCACCTTTCTTTTTCGTTGGTATGGAGATGTTAATTTCTGTTAATAGTTTTGATAAGCAAGTTTCTACGCGTAGTGCGAACTGATTGACTGTTTCACCATTAATTTGACAACAATCTTGGAGATCTGAGAGTAGTGCAGCATAGTGTTTTTTTTCGCCAAATTGATTTTTGAGAAACTCTTCTAACTGTTGCCAGTTCTCGAACTCTTTGATGGAGCACGCACTTTCAGCACGGCCTTCGAGTTGGCTTAGAATAAATTTTAATATTATGTCTTGTTGAGACGGTGACGCAAGACTTATTGCATTTCTGCAATTGTTTAAAAATGCATTCAATTTTTCGCGATTGCCATCGAATTTATTAATAAATTTGCTTAAAAAGTTCATGTCGATTTCTTTTAATTCCTTAGACATGGCAATAGGCTCGTCTTTGGGCATAGCAAGTTAGTCAAAACAGCGATAACGCGTAGGGTACGGAGTTGCGATAAGAATGGAATGTTGCACTATTCTCGGTACTGAGCGATAAAGAAATAATACAATGAACAAAGAATGATTAATTAAATGTTACTAAGACTAATATGTACTTTGAAACTCTTTAACACTTTGGATTAAATTAAAATTATGCGATGGAATTTTATAGTTAAATCACTGACACTTTTTCACAACACGGATAGCTTCGATGTAGGATTAATTAATGTACTTACAGGAATACTGCAATTACGACGGCAACACGAAACATTTCGTAGTCAGGCGAGATCACCCAAGGTGAGTGATAGGTCTTCGGTGTATGCCCAACAAGGCACGTGAGGGTCTGGTAAGACCAGCAGGATACAGCGGTGTTTGCACAGGGATGCAGGATACGGCGACACGGAGATGAGATTGGAATTATGTGCTTTTCACTGACACAATCACACGTAGAAATGAATTTATTTAATATATTTTCACAGAAATGAGGCGTTCCGAGGATTTACTTATTTCTTAAAAAAAATCCCTTAAGCTGCCACCAATGTTATACGGGACCTCGTAGTTTAGGTTTTAAAAAAAAACACTTTTATTTCATAATAAGAAATAGTAATATTAAAAAAATATAAAATTAAGGAAATAGCAAAAGTTACAATATTTAATTGGCCCGGAGTCGAAACTGGCAGACACGCGAGGATACAGAGAGAGATGTTAGGGATTCAGCGGCCGGGCAGAGACTAACTGCCCACCGGGAGCGGGAAGCAGAGTTGCCTTTAAGTGATGTCATGAGTAATTAGTGGAAATCTATGTAATCAATAATTATCCAAGACTAAGGGTTTTCCCTAGCATTGGGGAATCGTAACAGAACGAATCCAGCCACAGTGAATGTACGTCACACGGTTTAGGCAAATAGGCACACTGGCCGTAAACCCTCCGTGAGCGCCACCACCTGCCAGACCGCCGCTCCTGCAGACGTGATGTAAGTGTATGGCATTACCACCAATTGCATGATCAGCACGGCTACTAGCCGCAGAGCGTGTCATGAGACTACTGCTCACCTCAAGGGAATGGGGTCCCACGTTGTGCGGCTTTCGGCCGCAGCCTTGAGAGTCTCCTCAGATCCTCCCGCCAGCTACCACCCGCATGAGGTCGACACATATGCTCCACCAACCAATACAACGGCAGATATAGCCAAAAGGCAGTTATAAGATAAGAGTAATAATTCGCCATCAGAAAGGGTTTGTGTCACTGACGTTGAGTAAATGCATTTTCGATCATGTTTGTCTCACCCACCAACAAGTTGCCTTCAATCATTCAAAGGTGGGAAAGTTACAGAGATATAATATTATGTTGTTATATAAAACATCGTGGAGGGCAGACAGTCTGCAGCCCCGCAATGAAGGGACCCGACTTGGGCAAAGCTACTTAGGTGTGAGTCAAACCAAGACGCAGAGAGCGCCATTGAGAATAGCGTCCCACCAAACAACCATCGCAGAGACGCAATGCTGCAGAACGCAACAAGCATCAATACGACTATCGTCGGGCTTACACCATTCCAAGCTCCCCCATACATCCCAGCAGACATCACCACCCGTATACCTCCATCGACCAGAACCACAGAGAGCGTCGAATCAGGCGCAGCACACCCGTAGATCCATCACAAGACGCAATACCGCCAGTAGCAGTAAGCATCAATGCAACTATCATACGGATGGCGCCCCCTCACAATACTCCCAACATGATCCCTATCGACTTTGGTAACAAAGTTGGTATTGTTGTTATATAAAAATATCACCAACGTATCATAGTAGCACGCTACTAAGACGCCAATGAACAAAACTCCACGTACCATAGCGCTAATGCACTAAGACATGAAGCTGAGTATGCCTGTTACACTTAAAAGTGCTACCAAACACACTCATCATCCCCATCCGAAAGATAGACGACGCATCGCTATGCGCTACGACGCCGCCCACAAACGGTATGGGTGTGCGATGTCCACGGGAAAGCCGTATTGCTACAACAAACCCGCTTACCACCGACACTAAGATGTTAATTGTATACCTCCATCGACCAGAACAACAGGAATGCGTCGAATCAGGCGCAGCACACCCGCAGATCCATCACAAGACGCAATACCGCAAGTAGCAGTAAGCATCAATGCAACTATCATACAGGTGGCGCCCCCCTCACAACACACCCACACGACTCCTATCGACTTTGGCAACAAAGTTAGTATTGTTGTTATATAAAAATGTCACCAACGTATCATAGTAGCACGCTACTAAGACGCCAATGAACAAAACTCCACGTATCATAGCGCTAATGCACTAAGACATGAAGCTGAGTATGCCTGTTACACTTAAAAGTGCTACCAACACACTCATCATCCCCATCCGAAAGATAGACGACACATCGCTATGCGCAACGACGTCGCCCACAAACGGTATGGGTGTGCGATGTCCACGGGAAAGCCGTATTGCTACAACAAACCCGCTTACCACCGACACTAAGATGTTAATTGTATACCTCCATCGACCAGAACAACAGGAATGCGTCGAATCAGGCGCAGCACACCCGCAGATCCATCACAAGACGCAATACCGCAAGTAGCAGTAAGCATCAATGCAACTATCATACGGGCGGCGCACCCTCACAACACAACCACATGACTCCTATCGACTTTGGCAACAAAGTTAGTATTGTTGTTATATAAAAAATATCACTAACGTATCATAGTAGCACGCTACTAAGACGTCAATGAACAAAACTCCACGTATCATAGCGCTAATGCACTAAGACATGAAGTTGAGTATGCCTGTTACACTTAAAAGTGCTACCAAACACACTCATCATCCCAATCCGAAATATAGACGACGCATCGCTATGCGCTACTACGCCGCCCACAAACGCTATGGGTGTGCGATTTCCACGGGAAAGCCGTATTGCTACAACAAACCCGCTTACTACCGACACTAAGATGTTAATTGTATACCTCCATCGACCAGAACCACAAGAGAGCGTCGAATCAGGCGCAGCACACCCGCAGATCCATCACAAGACGCAATACCGCAAGCAGCAGTAAGCATCAATGCAACTATCATACGGGCGGCGCACCCTCACAACACACCCACATGACTCCTATCGACTTTGGCAACAAAGTTGGTATTGTTGTTATATAAAAAATATCACTAACGTATCATAGTAGCACGTTACTAAGACGTCAATGAACAAAACTCCACGTATCATAGCGCTAATGCACTAAGACATGAAGTTGAGTATGCCTGTTACACTTAAAAGTGCTACCAAACACACTAATCATCCCAATCCGAAATATAGACGACGCATCGCTATGCGCTACTACGCCGCCCACAAACGGTATGGGTGTGCGATGTCCACGGGAAAGTCGTATTGCTACAACGAACCTGCTCATCACCGGCACTAAGATTGTTGTTATATAAAACTGCACCAACGTATCATAGTAGCACGCTACTAAGACGTCAATGAACAAAACTCCACGTATCATAGCGCTAATGCACTAAGACATGAAGTTGAGTATGCCTGTTACACTTAAAAGTGCTACCAAACACACTCATCATCCCAATCCGAAATATAGACGACGCATCGCTATGCGCTACTACGCCGCCCACAAACGGTATGGGTGTGCGATGTCCACGGGAAAGCCGTATTGCTACAACAAACCCGCTTACCACCGGCACTAAGATGATATGTCTAGGACACATCGGTTAGCGAGTCCAAGTTTACCTCGGACCAATTGCTCGTGAAGCAGCACACACGCCACCATAATATTCCTTTTCAAGTCCCTAATAAGGACTAGTCATTTTGCTACAGTACTAGGAGCAGTCAGTCACCCGACCATCCCATACAATGCTTATGCATCAAGGAGACCTCCTATAATATTGCTTTTGTATCATAGACCTTACTTTCATAAGTCATTCCTATATAGGTTTCGAACCCACGACCCTACTATTGTAATGCATATTAATCATAGAGACCTTCTATAGTATTGCTTTTGAATCATAGACCTTACTTTCATAAGTCATTCCTATATAGGATTCGAACCCACGACCCTACTATTGTAATGCATATTAATCATAGAGACCTTCTATAGTATTGCTTTTGAATCATAGACCTTACTTTCATAAGTCATTCATATATAGGGTTCGAACCCACGTCCCTACTATTGTAATGCAAATTCATCATGGAGACCTTCTATAGTATTGCTTTTGTATCATTGAGTTTAATATCATAAGTCCCTAATATAGGACTAGTCATTATGCTACAGTACTTCAGGCAGTCAGGCTCCCGACCACCCCATATATATGTACAACTGCAGGTATGTATCTCCGGCACCTCATCCATACAAGACGTCTATACGTGAACACCTTCCATAACTTAGGAAAATTTTCTTTAATACATGAACTCGTTCAACAACTTAGAAAATTTCATCTATACGTGAACTCCTCCCACAACTTAGAAAAATTTTCTTTTATACACGAACACCTCCCATGACTTAAACAATTTTTAACAAATTTTCTAATTATCTTATAAACGTTATTTAACTTAATTTCATATTATTTTTTGACTTGTATTTCTATTATTTATCTTATTTTAAATATTTTTACAAGTTTTTATAATAAATTTACTTATTACGAGAAACAATAATTTTGCCTTTAATTTGCTATGTTATTGGGATAATGTCTGAAATATATATTAACTTTATGTTTATTAATTTAACTTATTGCTTAATATATATCTTTTAAAACTATTTTGACGCCCCTTTATATTGAATTTAATTATTAATAATAATATTGAGCCGTCACAGTTTCAAGAAACTTTTTTTACATTTTATGGCCTTTGGTACATTCTACTCTGTTAAGAAAGTACAGGGAAAAGATCTATAGAATTATTATACACAAAATGTTAATTATTCTTCCAAGTTTATTTAATCACCTTCAAAGTATGCTCCTTCAGAAACGGTACAATTTCTCCAACGAGTAATCTAATCATCAAAACATTTTTTAAACAATTTTTCTGGTATTGAGTTCAGTTCTCGTTGCGAATTCTCCTTTATGTTTTCTATCGAATTTAAACGGGTGCCACGAAGTGGTAATTTGAGTGTAGGAAAAAGAAAGAAGTCGGCTGCAGCCATATCTTGTGAATAAGGTAATGGTGGATAAAGGTGCTCGATGGTATTTGTGTAGTTTTTAGTCAAAAATTCGTTCAAAATGATGTCCTTATGCGAAGGCGCATTATCATGGTGCAAAATCCGAGAATTTTCTTTCCATAAATCTGGCCTTTTTCGTCTAATTTGCACTCTTAAACGCCGTTAACACTCAAACAATATTATTTATTTATCGTTTGACCTCCCGCCAAGAAGTCCGAAAGCACGACAACACGATAGTAAAAGAAAACTGTTAAGAGGATAGAGTAAGTCAGCTCAAATTCTAATTTCGTCCCCACTTGCCCGCGCGTCGTATGCTATGTACCGACATGTTTGTAATCACTAATACTGTAAGTAGAAAGGTCGTTAGACACTTATTTCATTAGGTTTATCATATTTATGCCTGTTTCTTAACGCCAAGCCAGCCGCTTCTTATTTTTATCACGGTTATTTCCCATTTTAATTTTACGTCGTACTGTTGCGTAATGTATATTCTGATCGTAAGCGACACAACCTCCCCGTTCAAAGGCCGAGGCCAAGTGACCGTGCTGCAGGAATCACGCTTCAAAAGGCCAATGATTTAGGTAATTTCTTTTTACAGTAAAAATAATGATATTTTAAAAAAAGTAAATAACATAAGCACTGCTTTATGGTTAGTTCAGTTAGTATGCAAATTTTCATGATCTTATTTAAAATATTTTATGAATAACAGCGGTTTATTGTTTATTTTGGAGGTAACTTTGGATTTTTTTCTATCGAGAAAATTTTACGAAATCGTGTTTTCGTCTAACATAATCCTTAACATTAATCCTCAACTTTACCATATATTTATTTCAAAATTAATGCTGCAATATTTTCGGCATAACGAAGGATCTTGCTAAGCCATTTGACATTATATTTCCCCTTAACATGACTTTGACTGTTGACCGACTTTGGCGTGTATTTTTCGGTTTCGCTTTAGTTGGAAGGCGCTACTCCGAAGCTTGTTAACTAGTTTGCATGTCACACTCGTAAACCAACGTCTCGTCACTAGTAACAATGCGTTTTATTAATTTTGCATGTCATGTCATCAATTTTGCATGATCTAGCATGTCCTCAGCGACTCTTATGCTATTGTGTTTTTGGAGAAAATTCAGGTCTTTTGGGACTAGCCGAGCGGCAACATGTTTCATACTCAAGTGATTATTTAAAATGGTACGAGTCGGCGGCTATCTCTCTCAAACTTGAATGACGATTCAATGATTCAACGACGACAGTCACTGTTTTCATCACTTTTGCTATATTCAGTTACAGAAGTTAATGGCCTACCAAAGTGAAGCAAATCTTCCAACACATCTCGACCATTTCTGAACGCTTTTTACCACTTAAGCACGTGTTTTTGATGAAGTCGATTCACCGTAAGCCTGTAACATTTTCAGTGATCGAAGTCACACGAAATTTCATTGGCGATGCAAAATTTAATACAAACTCTTTTTTCGATGTTTTTGTCCATTCTGAAATTCGCAATACACACTAGATATGATATAACTAAAACAGCACTGTATTTAATCTAAATAACAGACGTAACTTGAACTCCGCGCCAACGCCAACAGTCGTGCCAATCTAACAACAACATCAAAAAAAATTGAGTTTGGAACATAAACAAACCTGCCATTTCCGATATCTTTTTGACTGAATGTATCATTGATTTATATATTACACTAGATTAGTAATTACCGCGCCAAAGCGTTGCCACTGCACATATGGCCACAGCCATATGCCTAGCTAACGTTAGTTCAGTACCTATTCAATGCATAAATTACTGTGTTATACTAGAGTTCAATGTAACGCCGATAGAGTTGAGCCGAACGATACGCGTCAAAAAATGGGTAAATGCGTAGTGAAATAATGCGATTCAAGGTCACAAAAACATAATAAATCAAGCGGAATCACTTTCCACAGATAAGTTTTAGTTCATGTTTTCATATAAACGTAATCACCCCAAATAATTAAATAAAGTTATCGAATATTGCGCTTTAGGCAAAATGTTGCCACTTTTCCGCCTTTATGATTATCCCACATTAACAGAAGACTATACAATTAAAGGAGTAAGTTAATTTGTTACCTCTGATTGTAAATATTTTGTAAATAATAATAAAAACTATGTTTTAACTTTCATACAAAGTAATTAATTATTCTTATTTTAGTTTATTCATGAATGATCTGTTAAATATGTTTTATTACATATTTTATATTAATAACTTTATATTGATTATAATTTTATTTTTGTATAAATTTTATATTTTATATTAATTATATTTATTACCTATTTTATATTGTTTGATTTATTAGTACAATAAAAATACTTATAAAAATATGTTTTATTTCATAATTTATGCTAACTTTCATTCACCTGATAAGAAAATATACTTTTTTTAAACAAAAACAATTAACTGCAGCTTAAAAAAAAACTTTTTATTGCATATTTCGGGTTAAATTTCATATTATAGTAAGCCACACCAACCCACCATTGAATGTTTGATGTGTCCATCTTTATCTAATCTTAGCGACGGTATTGTTTTCGCAGCTTGTGTAAGTGAGAGAGATATTTAAGTTTATTTAAAATGTTTAGTAATTTCAAAACTACGTCGTCGCGGTTGGATAGTGGTTACACTTTTTTCGACGCGCGGTAATGTGGTTTGCTCCTCTAGTTTGGTACAACACAAGTATATTAATATAAAGGACCCCAGACGGGCATATTCTAGTTGTAAACGAACTATTAACTTCTTTAGCAACGCAATCGAAATAACATTCCCTCCCTGCCTTTAAATGTACGTTATCGCTGTGATAATGTGCAAATGCTTTTAAAATAAGAATTTCGCTACACTTTTCCCTACTCATTTTAACTACTTACTGCTCTAAACTATATTATGGCTGATAGTTCATAGTTAACGAGGCAACCAAGCACAATGCAACATACATGATACATAAAACTGTAACAAAATTGTACATTGTAGGTAGTTTCATTTTCAATGAAATCAACCTGTTTTTACTTTTCTACAAAACAATAAAATAATGTGAACTAATGAGAACGTTGTCATAAGTAACCTTTTTTTTTACCTCTACTAGCGCCCCTCCCCTCCCACCCTCTACGAAATGTTTTTATACCATTTGTTATGTTGCTGCTAGAACAAATAAAGAAGAGTAAATTGCGGTTAAACTGATTAGAGTAACATCGTGATAAACAATGTTGCTGTTGGTTCACATACTAAATCTACTTTGGAGTAAATATGTAATAAAAACCGTCACAATGTTACCAATACATTTGTGATTGTAAGCGGCACGTATTACGGTATGGTCGAAATGTAATTGCGATACGCTGAATGTGCGTTATGATGTTTTATTGCTGAAAAAAGACCCATACAGATAGATATTTAAACTGTGATTCTCACCACCATCCTTCAAAGTTAGCTACCGTGGGTAAATCTTCGTTTCAGAGAGCACGAGGGATCTGTGACAGTAGGCACCTGGCTGCCGAGCTCCACCATGTCAAGCAAGTTTTGCATGACAACAAGCTTCGGGTTCCGTGCCTGCGTCGCAGTGAACTGGTGAAGCCGGCCACAGTCGAGCGTGTATCTGCTGTACTGCCATACGTTAGAGGAGTCACTGACAAGATTGTTTACATCTTGAAGCGCGCTTCCATCAAAACGTACATCAAGCCGCCGAAGAAGATTGGTCAGTATTTACCATCAGTAAAGTGTAACGTCCCTCTGCAAGATGCAGGAGTGTACAAGCTTGATTGTGAATGTGGTCTCTCCTACATAGGACAAACTAAAAGACAATCAAAACCCGCGTTAAAGAACATATAGCTGATGTGAAGAATCGATGCTCCGGGAATTCTGCAGTCTGTGAACTCGTACAGGATCGCCCCCGTCACTACATCAGATTTGATAGACCACAAATCCTCGCTAAAGAACACCGATTCCTTTCAAGGATGTTCGCGAGGGTATTGAAATCAAAAGACATCCTAATTTCAATAGAGAAGATGACTGAGTGCTACCATCTGCTTGGGATCCTATAATAAATAAAATTAAATCCCAACCCAAGCATACAACTGCAAGACTTCAAGATACCATAAGTTCATACTGTGTAGATCGGAACAAAAGTTAAATTTTAATCTATGGTAACCGCGGTTATTTATGACATCTGGACGTTGAACATCTCAGTCCCCCCCCCCCCCCGAGACCATGGGTGCTGTAAAGCTCTCTAATCGTCGGGTATTTAAAAAGTTAAATCATTGAATACGTAATACGTAAGAAACCATATCTGCTTAATTGAATCTGAAAATCTGATTCATAAAATATTTTGAAATTCTGTTTTCACACCGATTGCTTAGAGCTTAGAGTTTTTATCGTGGTAGAATCTCATTATAGTTGTATCAAGTATGGAACATAAATGTATCGATCGAGTACCGATTGACAAGAAATGGAGCTAATTCTAATTTTATTAAAAACGCGGTACTCATGTACAATACAGAATTTCTCGATATCGTGGGGTTAATATTAAAACGTAAAAGGACACAATAATAATACTAGTCGACCTTTAGATAAAATTATGGTATTTTCGCATAGTATTATAACGATGTTATGTGTACTATACGAAATCCGACCCTGGTTACGTCGTGTTTAATATGTCGTTTGCATTACGACAGTTGCGCTACTTTTTCTTGTATGAAAAAGTTACGAGTGAAATATTTAGATGGGCCTATCCTTCCTTTTGAAATCATTGGGTATAACATTTCACAAGTAAGTGAATTGGCAGTTTATATTAAACAAATTAAAACTATTTCATAATACAAGTATTTAAAAATTTGTTACTAATATTAATATCATATTTACCAACATGTTTTTGGCTGTATATTACTGAGTTTTGACAAACAATAAAATTCAATAGGGTTGTCGAGTTCCTTGTCTATAATATTTATCGATGTTCTTTCCTACCCATATCTGTTAACAAACAAAGTCGCCTACAACAGATGATTATCAAATGTTTATTAATTAACAGGTTTTCAACTGAATCTAGACTAAAATTATGACTTAAAAGCATAAATATTGAATAAAACTATTATTTACGGATTTTATCGCGTTTAATTACTTATTTTATTTTTATTATTATTAACAAAATTAAACCCAAACCCAAGCATACCACTGCAAGACTTCATGATACTATAAGCTCGTTTTGCGTAAATCGGACCAAAAATTAATATTAAAAAACTGAAGGTAGCCGGACTAACTATGACATTGGGACGTCAAACATCTCAGTCCCCCCCGTGACCATGGGCGCTGTAAAGCACCCGAAACGTCGGGATAATAATAAAAATAAAATAAGTAATTAAACGCGATAAAATCCGTAAATAATAGTTTTATTCAATGTGTAGTGTTCGCGTAAATTTAAGAAATCAGCATAAATATTGTGAATTGGCGTTTGTAACAAAATGATCATATTTGTTCTGAACATTTCACAGACGACTGTTTTATTAGAAATGAGAACTGCACCCCTTTGAAAAAGTGCAGTATTTCGACTAATTTTTTCGATTATTATTCCGAATGTTTTTTTTTGTTTCTTCTTTCCTCATTTTCCCCAAAACTCCAGGGCCATAGCCAAGTGTCGAAAGATCGTCTGATGATGTTGAGCCACGTAGGATATGTGTTAGTGGGCTGCGGCTAGAGGAGATTCTTCCACCTTTACCGCTGTGGTCGAGACGAAGTCGTCAGGGAAGAGGAGTGTTGGTATGGCGATTGGCGATGCGATGCCACTCGACTATCCTTCGCAGCACTGGTGAGGCTGCACCACTTGATGCTTCCAAGTGCTCATTTTTTCCTGGCTCCATTCATATATCGGGCTCGGGGAGTCCGTAATGCATGTGGAGTCAACGGCCGCGAAGGGCAGTATGCCTTGTGTTTCTGGTGCGCCGTAACTGAGAAGAAAAATGGGGGGGTAGAAGTCAGCAACTAAGGAAGGGCTGCCATTGGGTGGCTGGTATCGGAAGGGCCGCGGATGTGTATGAAAGCGTTTCCGTGGCCCTGTCAATTTGCGGCGGAGGTAGAATACCATGGGGTTTTAGCAAGTGTGAGTCTAGAGATTAAATTCTCTCTTGAGTCTCAAGATTTAATTTGTGCTTAAACTTCGTAGTGGGTCTATTTTAGTTTACTTCTTATTTACAAATTCTGGCCATCGTTTACATTCACGGTTTTTGGCAGCTTCCTCTTCTGCAACATCCACTGACAAAGGCAATTAAGTGTTCGATCAAGAACCCATGGATTGCGATATGTCAAGCCCCCTCCAAAACGTGGCACTGCTGAAGCTGGAAAGCTTACGAGGATAAACTTAGGAATGAGGATATCGGTAGTAGAACCAGAGTGACCGACATGGCTCAGTGTATTAGTAAGCTGAAGTGGCAATTGACCGGCCGTATAGCTCGAAGAAACAATTACCGATGGGGAAAAATATTCTCGAGTAGCAGCCTCGTACTGCCATGTGAAGTGTCGTAAGTTCCCTCTCACTAGATAGAGTGAAAACCTGGTAAGATATACAGGAAGATGATGGATGCAGATGGCTCAGGATCGTGCTTTGTGGCATTTCTTGGGGGAGGTCTATGTTCAGCAGTGGACTTGTGAAGAGCTTTAATGATGATGAATGATAGTGGCATCATATTAATATAGTACATAAATAGAATAGACGTTACGAGTAGAGTCCATCTATCCATAAAATCCATTCTATTTCTTTAGGTATAGAATTTTTATCGATATATTTTGTCACACTGTCTTATCCCTATTATTAGTTCCGTGGACATGCAATTCTGCTGTGAGCGCCAAAATGGTGCAAATCAAATTGCCTTATCATGTCACGGTGTATAGCCAGTCCAGTGTACTTGTATATATAGAGATTAGTGACACGTGTTGATTAATTAGTATATTAAAAAAAATCTCGATAAAATATGCCTTGGTTTGTTTCTAGATATTGCACAAATAATTCAAGTAATGTTAGCAAATACCAAGGAATAACTTTTTATCGGTTGATAAGATACTTCAATAAAAAAAGTATTATAGATTAAATAATAAAAGAAATTGTTCCTAAGACGCCATCTTGTGTCATTTAATATAGATTATGAAATTAATTTGTTCAGATGCGACATTTCTGTGGGTGCTTATGTATAAGACGAATATATTATTATGCACAATTTTTGTAGAAACATATATAAGTTATCATAATTAGGCAATTTTTTATATTTAAATCTGTTCATTATTCTTTTATTTTATTTTTAGGTTTCCACATCAAAGTCAAAGTGGAATAAATTCGACCATTTCTAGCTCCCGCGTGCCCAGCATTTATGAACGACTCTTACTCTAATGTAAATAAATACATATTTTGTAATTTAAATGTTATATTAATAAGTTTTGTAAAACATACGTACCTTTTAAATTATTCAGATAAAAATATATTTAAAATGTAATTGTGATATAATATTAAGTAATATTATATTAAATAAGCAAATATAATATACAAATGACAAAATTAAAAAATATACTCGATATAATTTACCCATTTAAAAATACAATCTACTATTACCTACTCATCATTCTACCTATGTTTATTCTATGATAAAAAACCAAACGCGCGAACACAGAGCACATTTTTTGTTTGAAATAGCTGTTCTATAATAGGTAAGTACATATTACTTTTTTTCTTATTTTTTTTATTTTTATTTTGATTAATTTCGTAAGCGTGAAGCAAGTTGAAAATGCACTCTCACATTAACCACAACATTATCGTCATCTTCACCATCATCATCATCACCATTAGCCTATAAAAAGTCTACTGCTGAAGATTTGCCATACCTACTCGTAGTTGCCACTTTTGGCAGGTGGGTTTATAAACCGTGTAGTGGCAGTGAAATAATATCTACTACCCCCCATATCGTCCGGTAAGTATCATAAGAGGCTACAAGGGTAAACAAACTACGATAGGGCCCACAGCGTCTTTCTAATAACATCTTGAAAATGAAAATACTACGGAACTTTAGTATTTTCATTTTCATGATGTTATTAGGAAGAAGCTGAAAATGTATGTTTGAGGAGTGATACATATATTTCAGGGGAGGCTACATAAAAATTTAGAGAAAAAATTTCACCTCTTAGGACGGCAATATTGGGTACGAAATTTGAACGTCACTATTTAGACAAAATTGAGATTGTAATATTTCACAAATAAAAAAACAACTCAGTTGCGTAGTGATTCCACAAAAGAGTTACACAAGAGTGAGGTATCACGAGATTGGATTCTTCTGTAACCCGATTATCTGTACATAACAAAAGTCTTGTTTTAATAAATCACAAGTTGCGTAAAATTACTTAATACAGATTGATAGTTTTAAACTTGGCACCTTAATTACTATTATCGCCAAGAAAAAAATATAGAAATATTTGATTTCATAAAATAATACAATGAAGCAAGAATTTTTTTTGTAAAATATAGCGCATCACTATGCGCAATTGCATTATTCCATTCGGAATATATTTAACCAAAACGGTAACATTGTGAACGAAACATTAACATAACGGTAACATTTGAGTTGATGATTTAGCCGATAGTCATCTACATCTATCCTTGGCTAATGCCAATTACAGGTAGAATCATATGCAGATATAATGCATATGCGTTGTCGACCATAAGAACGAAATGCCTTGTTAGAAAGACAAAATAATGTTTTTTTTAGCATTTTTAGTTAATTGCTGAAGTCTTTACTAGAATACTATGTACAAAATATCGATATTCACATCCCTGGGTAAATGTGTAGTTTGAATAGAGACTATTGACAGTATCGCACTTGCATAAACTCGTATAACTCTAAATAATCTTGTTTATTCTCTCGCCCATAGGGTAAGTAGAGCTAATCAGGGAGGAAACGCACGCAGCGTTCTTGGAACTATGCCGAGGGGAGAGGACTGTATGATAATTTTAGTTTTATTTTTAATAATAAATATTGCATATAATGATGCTCTATGAGGTTGAGTTTAGTATTTTCTTTTTTTAGTCCGTTTGGCTGGGTTAGAAACAGGAGAAATCTTTCGACAGGCAATGTTTTCAACTTGCGGAGCACCCAACACTTGGTAATACCGTGGAGGCTATGTATTTTTTAGAGTTTGGGTTTCAAATCTGGTTATTGTTCGGGCTTTACATGAGATGTGTGTTCGGACAGATTACGGAAGTTGCTGTTGCGGAAATCAGTTCCATGGTGGAAACCATAAAATATCAAGAGGTGATGTTATTTAAATGCTAGAGCTACGTTGCATCTGTATTACGGCTACAGTATGACTGGGTCGTCTCGAGTGGGGAAGTTCCACGCTCTCGCAGAATACTTACGTAATATATTAGCGTAATATTACTCTGTTTCATATGGTATTTATTTATTTCTATTAATTAAAGTAATCAACTATGCTATCAGTGCATACGATGCAAACGTAGTGGCAGTTTATTGACGCCCATCTTGAAGAAATCAGCTGGACGGGAGGCAACAAATTCTTCAAAGGCATTTTGTACTGCCTCTCGGGTAATGAATTTTTCCCGTCA